>LR990095.1:6771584-7371584 GCA_905147235.1 Erynnis tages | reverse complement strand
TGGGGTGTGGAAGTGGACCATACACGAGTTCCCAGTAGACTACCGAGAACTTTCGCCTGAAAGATGCTCCGAAGCCAATCTTGGCAAAGAACTGATAGATTTAACTGAAGAATTAGGCTACTTAGTAGTACCGGGCAAGGACCACGCGGAATACGAAAGCAAAAATAGACTGATAGGTCCCAATGGTATTTGGGGTAAGAGTCTACGTCTAGAATCAGCTGAGAGAGACCGAGTAATATGTGGCTCCATCCTAGCCACAGATAAACATTACGAAAAACATGCGATGGCGAAATTTTCATCACCAGTAGCGGGAACTCTAGATTTCCATTGGATTTATTCGAAAGAATTCGACGAATCCGATTCCTATATTCAAGCAGACCTGTATCACACGAAAGCTGTGCAGAAAGCGGATTTTACTGAGCATAAATGGAAGTTATATGTGACCGATATCTTTGATTCTGATAAAGGCGCGAACCATGAAGACAATTGTAATGTTCTGGAAGCTGTTTTCGACCCTGAGAATAGTGGAGATGGAATGAGCGTTGGAGATTTGGATAGTCGTTTAGGTCTCATCAAAGTAGCAGCCGATGCTAATGTGAGGAAAGTTAGGACATTGTATAAGAATGAGGTCATCGATATCCTAAGGGGCGATATGGAGGTGACGAAGAGAAACCTGTACGTAGTGATATACGACGATAGACATGTGGATAGCTTTTTAGCTTGCGCCAAGCTAAGGCTTATCCCTCCGAAAAGTTCAAAGTAAGTACCTGCGCAAGCAGTTTTAAGAGCCGAAATTCCGTGGATTCTTTAAACATTATGTACCTAGATTGAAATATTTTCTATACAATATCTTTTGAGACGAACTATCACGATTAATTTTAAGAAATGTCTTAAGTGACATTTTTCATTTTCCTTTTAAGGAAAATTTAGGTGGAATATTAATCATAGGATTTGTATATGAATTCACTTTAAACTTGATAAAATTTTCTTGGTCTCATCTACCCATCCACGAGTTAGATACTCGTTATTTGTCTTATTGACGATATTTTTGTATCCAGGGCCCTCATCAACATGGACGGAATCAGAGGCATGGTAGAGTTCACCCAGCACTCGCCTTACGACCCAACGTGGGTGAACTTCCAACTGGGGGCTGCGGACATGGACTACGAGTCCAACCTTCGCTTCGTGGGCTCCATGCTGCAGTACAGCATCAGGGAACTACCTCCGAAACCTCTGGATGCCGACTTGGTGGAACGGATCTGCAACACTACGGGAGGGCTGTACAATCCTACCAACGTTGATGCTAAGGATGTTCCTCCACCAGGTAAGTTTGGAAATGTCACAAAAACATTTTTATACTGCGTTGCGCTGCGTCATTTACGTGTAGGTACTTTGATATGAATTGCTCCAGAGAAGGATAAAAGCATTCTTTATCCCAATTCTTACCTGTTTTTGCTTCAATCCTCAGAAACTTTCGAAGCAAAGTCAGCCCGATACGGTTTATATCAAAATTATACTAATTTTGGGAACCAGTCAAAGGTTGGATTCCAAATCTAGCAAAATTAATTTCATCACCTATCTAAATCTTAGTTGAGTTTGAATGAGGCGAAAAATTTATCTGCAAAGATTTCAGTTTCCTAGAAGCTGCCAAACTTCTCGGAATAAATGTAACTATTTATCAACAATGTTGTTGAACAAAATACTTCCAGAAAGACACATCTCTCAGTGTCTTCAGGACAGGAACAACACGCAAAAAGTTTCCGCAGCAGAGTTTTACAATCTATTCTCAAAAATGGATTCCTAAATTAGTCGGCGGTGCCGAGGTAATGTCGGTCATATTACGCGCAGTTCCTGATTTCTTGGTACACGGCCAAACGGTGGAAGTTTACATACGCGTACAGACCGGTGAACACTGACGGGACGGCTGAGCGACGATTTGTTTAGTAGCTAAACTTTAGTTCAATAATTGCTATTGTCTGTAATCCATTAGTGACCCGCTCGAAGGTCGGTCTGACACCACGGAATAGATTAAAAAAGGTCTCACCTCATTTATCTGTTCTGTGTGTGACACCATATCGGTAGCCTAGTGCGGGTTTGGTGGATTTCACATACTCTTTAGAACATTATGGAGAATCTCAGGCACACTGGTTTCCTCACGATCTTTCCCTTCACCGTTGGTGACATTTAATTATTATAAAGCGCACAAAACTCACACTAAGTCACTGCCAATGGAATTCAGACACCGGCTCTTCGAGTAATAGGCAAAATTCTTACCTTCTTCTCCACTGGGCTCTCACCGCTTGAACCAATAACTTTAGTTGAAACTGCGAACGTCGTTGGTGTACAAAATATTTATTTCAGATAAATTTCATTATTTAAATTGAATAATTAGCTCCCTCCTATTGATATCCCCAAAGCTCTTGCCCTACCTCATTTAGATAGATCGATCTAAATGTTTTACGTGCGCCACGCTAGATACTGCAATGTGATGAAAACGGGTTGTTACTAGTAGACTAAACCCAGATAGTGTGCGTCCACCGTCAATTAACGTCATACTCGATCTACGATGGAATTCGTATCGAAACGTCTACATCCGATTCCTCCAGTGAATTCAGTGTTTGTTGATGTAATGCGCATGGGATGCACGTAACGGTAAACGTAAGCAGACTTTTATGGACTGTATACTGTTTAAGCGCCTGGGAAGATTTTAAATGAAGGTTGTTGAATTGGCTTAAGTTTTATGTCAAGTTATAGGTATTTTGAATTGTAATCGAGGCAAAAATTATTGGTCTCTAAGGTTGAGTGACGTAGATTAGAGGCGGCTTATGGCCTGCGGGTTTCCAAGGGCTGATTCGAAGGCAGTACATGAATACACACACCAAAGTTTACTCAAATAAGGCAATATTTTAAATTATGTGAATAATTTTATTTGACTCAAAAATCTTAGTCATCATGAGTAGCAAGCAACCACATAGCTACACACGACCTTAAATAGTAATTCTTCCCTTTTTTGAGGTTTGACGTGGGTATCCATGGGTGTTGCGACCATTCACATCAGCTACTCATACAATAACAAATATGTATTCGTGTTTCTTCCAGGTCTGGGAACTCAAGACCAATACCCAGTGGGCGACTTGCTCGGCAAGTACAAGGAGCGGACGGAGTACCTGAATCACAAATACTTACTGCCCGGTCTCGCTAATGAGCTCAGTGGATCCTACTGGGATGTGTTCCTGCCTCTCGGTGGCAGAATGAGCGTCATGCATCGCGCGTTGGTTCTGACCAGGTAGGTGACAGAATCTATTCTGATAAATTCGAACCATAAATGTCTGTCGTAAGCCCCGTAGTCCCGTAACATAACTCTTAAACAAGTGTAGATTGCAAACCATCGAAATTGTGCAGCAATGCCGGGATTGCTCATTCCACATCCATCGCACAATGATGTAACACTTTATTCAACTTCATCAGGAGGCCACCCAAACGCGAGTTATGTGGAACGATCTTAGCCTATGAACCGGGAACAGAGTACCAGCTGCCCATGAGCTCCGCGGAGGTGATCCTGCGGTACCCACTGGTAGGTAGGGTCATCTTCCGCCAGCCGCTGGGCCGACCATGGGACGATACCACCGTTATCATTGAGAGTATGGTAAGTTTTATCAAGTATATTGGTGTGTACAGAGAATATTGGGTAAAATAGGCTTAGCAAAAAGGGAGAAAGTCTAAGTAAAAATGGCTTTCTCCTGATTATATCTTCATATCTGAAGTCTTCATAAAGTAGCCCATATGCAGTGATTACTAAAGCGTGTTCGGGGTTAAAACGATGGCGCCAAAAAGCACTAGCAATCTTCCGACGTTGCTTGTAGGTACCTAAAAGCCACCGTGACCATCATAAAATATTCTATTACAATCACTAACCTTTCTTCCTCCAATTCTCGATTTTCATTATTGGCAAAATTCAGCACTCAGTTGGATTATTTATTGACTTTAAAAACTCCCAATACTCAAGCAAGTTGTTAACAAAATATTCTTTAGGACTCACTCGTAGTGTCTTTAACGTCAATCTCATGCCCTATACAGGTCCACGCAGACGGTTCAAACGTGAACAATACGTTTGAGCATCGCTGGGCAATCCACGAACACCCTCCAGGAAAGGACTTCTACAACTGGACCGGAAGGTGCCTGAGCGCGGGCAAGGTGTACGAGCCCCATGGCCTGGATATCGACACTCGGCACCCGGAGCAGTACTGCCGGACTGGGTTGGAGGGACTCTGCAGATTGGGAGACTTCACCACCAGGTGTGTTTATAACAAACTTGAAATCTAAAGATAGTGTTTCTAGTGTTTCTCGTATTTCTATATTTATTGGCTTTGTTGTGCTAGGACTGGTACGATAGAATTAAAGATAGACCACACCTTAATATAAAGAGTACGAGCTGTAACGATTATCCGAAGAAGACAACGGAAGAAATTGAAGTCAGAAGGTTCAGGAACAGAAGAAGGAGTGGCATCGACTATGAACATACAGACGATTTGAGTACCTGCCTTTTTTATGTCTGTCAAAGACAATCATATTGATAAACACTGTGGTGCTTCGCTTGATCCTTATTTGATGAACAAATACTTTAAACGTTTGAGGCAACTTTTGAGGCAATTCTTTTGAGCTTTTGAGCTATATAGCATTCCTTTCTAATATTCCAGGCATGGTATGCTAGCCGTGGCTGGCAAGAAGCGGGACAGTGCGGCGCTAACTCGAAGGCTCTTCACCGACAACATCGTGTCGCTCGCCGGCAAGTTCTCCATCATGAAGAAGTCGTTGGTCATTTATGATGACCACGGACCCGTCGCTAGAGGGGAGCGGATGGCGTGTTCTATGTGAGTATTTGTCTCTAATTGTTAAAATTGTTTGATGTGTCCCTTGAAAATAGGGAAAGGAGAATGGAGGGGAAGCTTTCACTATGCACCTACAATGTAGGTTGTTGAGATGATAGAGTAACGTAGGTACAGCCTACATTATTTACGAGTATGGCATAGGATTCTTTAAAATGGGATTATTGATTCAAAGTTCTGGGTGCCAGTAAGAGTCTGCCAACTCAACTTCATTGGCCACCTAACTTCTAAGTAACATCTTAGTCTCAGCGCTTTGTTGAAACTTAGTGTCGTAGTCATTTCAGCAGATTAGTAGCTTAAGGTTGAGCAAGAAAAACTTTCTACATATTATTTGTTTCTCTTCTAAAGAGTCTACAAGTTCTATGGATATTGTGTGTAACAAGTAGTTAAGTAATTTCTTTGACTTTTCGTTTTCTAATTGACTCTTCCACCAGCATCAACGGCCTCCATCGTCGCAAAGCAGTGGTTCGCGACTGGTTCGGCAACGGCGAGACGGTGGGGCTGCGGGGCCGCATCGAGATGGTCCAGCAGTCCGAGTATGACGTCACTAATGTGCAGGTCACGCTCGATGGCCTGGCGGACGAAGTGCGGAACTATAAGATTCATGTGGTAAGATTTGTCGTAGTAACTTCTGTAGGATGATTTTAGGTGGTACCATTAGAGTTCGCTCAAGGTGGCGCTTACCATAGCACCGTGATTAGGGCGGCAGGCTACCTTAAAAAACGGAAGGCAACACATAAGTTAAGGCGTCTGTGTTTAAATCGAAATTAATCTATTACAATATAATTCATGGTATGATAAACAAATTCGAAACATTTAATGCACTAAGAAAAAATTATTATCCATGTAATATTATTTAAAAACAATGGAGTTCAAATCCCTTCGACTGAAAAAATCAACGTCTTTTGCCCCATTGTGCTGGTGACGCACGGGTAACACTTAACTGGTAATGTCAATGTCAAATACTATGTCAATTGTAATGCTGACAATGACATCTGACATATTTTTATTTATAAACAAATAATTATTATTCGAAATTGGAAACCTACTGAAAATTAAATTCCTAGCTTAAGTAGGTACTCTAAACTACTCTAAAAGCAAATAAACTTTGTCGTGCAGGTTCCAGTGGAAAAGGACTTAGAGTTTCCTTGCGAGAAGACCACCCTATATGACACATACAACCCCTTTAACGTCAACAAGTCGCTCAGCCCACCACCCACTAAAGGTATATCTTAAGCAATATGTGCTTCTAAGGCTAAGTTGTGCTATCTTCTTTTGCCTCGTACCCATTAATGACCCACTGTCGAGTCCTCTCGAGTCGATAAAGTAGACACAAAATTATAAAAAAATAAAAATAAATTGTCATTTTAGCTGAAATTAATTTCTAGTAACTGTAATTGGCCAAGAGTAAAAAAAAGGACTGTAGATCGGTTTGTAACACATTAATGCAAGTAAATAAATAAATTCCAGGCACCGCAGACCAGTACGAGCTCGGGGATCTCGGAGACAAGTATGGTCTTCTGGACGACCTGAAGAAGTATTCCGGCTTCTACAATGAAACACAGGTGTCGCTGTTCGGCCCCTACAGCATTCTTGGACGATCAGTTGTTATTCATAAGAAGGTATGTAATTTAAGTTCTTACGAATGGCTGTTTTGAGGAAATTAAGCACTCTGAGGTATTGTTTACTCACTACTTCAAACAGTGTGTCTTGTTCAAAACTTGAAAATGAAAATTCAAATCTCCACTGCATTGGGAATTGTATCCAGGACCCTATCCGCAGCACACCAGTGCCTCAACCACTGCCCCACTCAGGTTGTCATTGATGATGAATGCCATCAAAAAGTTAAGCATATGGGGTGCGGTCTGTACTTGGATAGGTGATTGCCAGTAACCCATTAATGACCCACTACAGGGTCGGGTCTCCTTCTCGTAATGAGAGGGATGTGGGCCGCCGTCCACCACGCTGGCCTACTGCAGGTTGGTGGACTTCACATGCCTTTGAGAACTTTTTTTTGTGAACTGTCAGGCATGCAGGTTTCCTCACATTTCCTTCACTGTGACAGCAGGTGATATTTAACTTTATAAAGCGCACGTAACTTTTTTACAAAGTCATTGGTGCCACTGGGATTTGAACCCGGACCCCTCTATTCGAGGTTGAATTCTAAGCCACTGGGCTATCACCGCTATAGGTGATTGGTAGTGGTAAATTATATGTGCTGCTGTGCCTCAGTGGGCATTTAAAACTCAGTCCTGTTTCTTATTGAAAGGATAACTTATGATTGGAGGCTTCCAGCAAGGTTTAATGACTGTTATCTTTAGTCCAATCAATTATATGAGCGCTTTAATCCAATTAATAATAGCCATAGTTGGTTGGATAAAAGTGCAATAATTGTATGATCTACAAGTGTGTACAAATTGTACCCGATAATGAATAAAAACTTTTGACTATCTTTACCTAACCTAAGAGTTACTTTACAATATTTTTTTACTTGAAGTACCTGATAATGAATAATGAGCTTTTGACTATTGATTTTTGATTTGATTCTTCTAACTCTGCACCATTAATTCCAGAGCCGCGACCGCCGCTGGGCATGTTCGTCGATCGAGCGCGGCTACAGCCCCTCCGAGGCGCGGGAGATCCGCGGCATCGCGTCCTTCCACCACCCCGGCGGCTTCGCGTACGGCTACATCCGCATGACGCAGCTCATCCACAACGACGGCAGCGCGAGCGATACCGTCATCGAGGTCAAGCTGCGACACCCTGGCGTCAGGGATAGGAACTATGTAAGTTGTTTTTTTTATAGGACAATAGATGGCGCCACGGGTATCCTGAATCACACTGTCAAAGTTTTCTACAGCACTGGCATATATATGGATTGTTAATATGGATTGATGACCTGAGGAGGACAGTGGCAAACTGTTGGATATAAAGAGAACAAGACCAGGGGAGGATCTACAATGGTGTATCTAATAATGAATAAAAGCTTTTGACTGACTGATAGCAGCATGAGCGATACCGTTGTCGAGGTCAAGCAGCGACACCCTGGAGTGAGGGATAGGAACTATGTAAGTTTGTTTGTCCAGGAAAAACGCAAATCTTCAATGGCAGCGCCACCTCTACCGCTGATATAGTCACATCAATGTAAGTCTTCTATTATGTTGTCGATGTTAAGTTTCAAAGACTGGTTGCTAAGTGATGTTTGCTTCAAATAAAGTATCGCCGGCTACTACTATATTACATGCACTGGCGACTCCCCTGGTGTTGCTACTAGTGTCAATAGGCGACGATGACCACTTTCCATCGGTGAGTTGAGTGCCTGTTTGCTGGTTTAGCACTTTAAGAAAAAACCGCAGCTCCCCAACGTACATCAGGACTTGAGTAACATGCGGTTTCAAGGAGGGCTAGAAAGGTGAAGGTAATTCTCCGGACGAGCTACAATGACTGTACCATTTAGAAATCATAATCAAGTCAAAAGCTTTTATTCATATAGCGGTGATAGCCCAGTGGCTTAGAATTCGACCTCGAATCGAGGTTCGAATCCCAGTGGCACGCACCAAAGACTTTGTAATAAAAGTTATGTGCGATTTGTGAAATTAAATATCACCTGCTGTTACGGTGAAGGAAAACATCGTGAGGAAACCTGCATGCCTGAGAGTTCACAAAAAAAAATGTTCTCACGCGGCATGTTCGTCCACCAACGGGCAGTAGTGGTGCGTGGTGGACGGCGGCCTACATCCCTCTCATTACGAGAAGGAGACCCGACCCTGTAGTGGGTCATTCATGGGTTACTGGCAATCAAGTTTTCAATTCAATGAAGATGATGACAAAACACCAATTTTGACTTGTGCAGTTATGATTTTCACGTTAACTTTGGCCTCAGACACGGAACCACAACTGGGAGATCTTCGTGAACCCCGTAGGAGTGGACGCGGCGGTGAGGGTGACCAACACGCGGTGCGTGGCGGGCGGCTACCGGTGGAACCCCTACTTCACACAATTAGCTGATCCGCTTAACGTGAGTGCACTCAATTACAGTGGCGCCTTACTCATGTTAATTATTAAGAACCTGGATGACCGAGCTTTGCTCGGTATTTTTATTTTGTAAATGATGATTATTGGGAAAAATATTTACATATTTAGTGCTGAATAACAACGCCATCTATGTCAAGTAGCTGTAGTGTTGCTGCGTCGGTAAATCATAATTTAGTTATATTGTTGTATGCATAGATGGCGTTAGATGGTGCATATTTATACTGTTCGAATGTTCGTAAACACGAATAAAAACAGGTTCTCAAAGGTTGAAACCTAGCTAGGTAAATTTATTGCCCCCGAAACTCCTTAAATACCAAATTTCATGGAAATCGTTGGAGCCGTTTCCGAGATCCAGATTATATATATACATATATACAAGAATTGCTCGTTTAAAGATATAAGATTATGCCTTACTCACATACTCATGTTATGACTCACATCAATATGAATTTATGGGTTCACCAGACCAACTTACAAAACGTTACATAAGGCATTGACTGCCCTGGCAATTTTATCTGAAACAAATGAGTAATGAAATTTTAAAAAATAGTACTATAACTTATTTTAACATAATTAGGTATAATATAAAATTAAGTATTAGTTATTTAAGATATTATAATTATTGTATGCCCGCATAGGGTAGACTGTTCGTAACTTATTATAATTTTTGTAACATCTTCTCGTGTAACAGTCAAGAATAAACGCATTCTTTTCTTCTTTTCTTTTCTTTAAACCCGTTGTTTTTACAGAACCGTGTGGTCGCTGCTTCATTTGTGAAGCAATGATTATTAAGTTACCTGTTGCATGTTGGTTCTATTTCCGAAAGATCCAATTTCAAAAATTGCAGCAGCTGTTTTTCTGGGACCTAAAATCTTTGACCATTTTGGTCTTAGGCTTGAGTTTCTGTATAAATAACTCAATTCAATATAGAATTATTATGTTTTTTAGCATGATCTATACAATCAAGAGTGTGGCGCCGACAACCCGCTGCGATGTGACGTCGGAGACCTCACCGCCAGGCTGGGAACTATTTGTGAGTATTTCATCATCATTTTCATTTCAACCCTTCGAAGTTCACTGCTGGACATGGGCCTCCCCTAATCGAAGCCACTCCGCCCGTTCATAGGCCCCTTGAATCTAACGGTTTCCTGCTGTCTTCTTCAGGTCATCAGTCCACCTGGTAGGAGGGCGGCCTGTGCTCCTCCTTTTTCTCTCTCCTTTACACTCTTATACTTAGTACTCCTTTATACTTAGTTTCAATAAATCATTAAATTGTTTGTCATAATTTTGATCACTACTTTTGTTTGCTATCACTTTCATTCAACATCCAACCTTTTTACTACCGATTCACAGTCGAAATTGTCAGTTGTGTCAATGTTAAAATTTTAATGCAGCTGAGGAATGATTTTTGTAAATTTCAATTTTAAAGAAGGCAATGAGAAGGTTGAATTTCAATGAAAATTTATAGCTGTTAATCAAACTACTGATTTCTTGACGCCACAAATTGATTTAATTTAAAACGTTAATCTCCCACGTTTCCCCAGCGGTGGGCGGCGAGCGGCAGATGTTCGTGGACAGCAACTTCCCCCTCGAAGGCACCGTATCAGCAGTGGGCCGCTCCATCGTCATATTCGGCCCCGAGAGCAGCAGCGAGCGGTTCGCGTGCGCCAACGTACTGCCCGACAAGGATATCATCAAGTTCGTCAACATTATGAAGCCGCCAAGATTCGTGCTGTGAGTGCGTGTGTTGTGTGTTGTGTTTATACAGGGCGCCCCTAATCAGTGGACCGAAGGAAAACTGCTGTAAGAGGCCGTTCAAGTATTGTCAGTACCCATTAATGACCCACTACAGGGTCGGATCTCCTCTCACAATGAGAAGGATGTAGGCCGCCGTCCACCACGCTGGCCTACTGCGGGTTGGTGGACTTCGCATGCCTTTGAGAACATTTTTTTTTGTGAACTCTCAGACATGCAGGTTTCCTCACGATGTTTTCCTTCACCGTAACAGCAGGTGATATTTAATTTCATAAATCGCACATAACTTTTATTACAAGTCATTGGTGCGTGCCACTGGGATTCGAACCCGGATCCCTCGATTCGAGGTCGAATTCTAAGCCACTGGGCTATCACCGCTGCCGTTCAAGTATTACGTAAGCAGATTTATTACAATTATTTACCTCCTCCTCCCCCTTGTCAGCAAAAGTAAGCAGAACCGTTACCCCCCCCTCCCATGCTTAAAATACGTAAATATTGGTACCCAATTGGTACCTATGTGCATTTTTCTTATAATGTATTCTGTTTTTTTTATTGATTCATGAGCAGCAGTTATAAAATAGGCTCAGGATAGAGGACTTTAACACACAGTCATAATATTCATTTAAAGTAACAAACTTTATTGACAATGTGGAAAAAACATAACCACTGCTGACGTAATCACCATCTCGACCTCCCACCCCCCATGTCATCAAAAATAAGCAAAGCAAAAAAAAATAACCCCCCGCCTCCACCAGTGCTTACGTAATACTTGAACGGCCCCTAACGGCTAATACTTAAAAATGGTAAAATAGATTGCAATTATTTGCAACAGCTCTATATAGGTATATATGTGTGTAAATAAACGTTTTGTCTTTGTCACAGAACTAAATTGTCCTTCTTATTCTAGTCTAGAAATTCAATCCCTGCCTTTTCATAAATTTAGAAGAACTATCAAATCAGTACTGTGCCGAAAGGCCTATTATGAAACTAAGGACTATTTAGAAGATAAGAAAGCGTGGGTTTGAATAACTTCACTATAGGCTATTTCTATACACCATGTATCAATATTCATTTGTGAGCGGATGGCAATGGGGCGATATCGACACACACGATAGCTGTCACGTGTGTTCCTTTATTGGGCCTAGCCATACTGCACTATAGACTAAGTTTATTTATTTACTTTTAAAAGAGTGCTGGGAGTTTTCTTCCGCCCGCTTTTTTCTCCCAGTCTACGTTTCGCCTGAGGCGCGATCGAAGCGGACGAATGTGGAATGTATAATTTATCTGTATGACTTTCATTAAGTGTGCTCAAATAAATTGTACCTAATAATGAGTAAAAGCTTTTGAGTCGGAGCTTGAGTGTCGTAGGTGATTCCTCAGGGGCCAGTTCCTGGAGGAGGTGCGCAAGGTGATGGGCGTGCCGCCGTGGATGGTGAGCGTGGACTCGCGCCGCACCAGGCCGCTGCACCAGGGCGCCTGCCTGCAGGTGCTGCTGCACTTCGCCGGGCCCGACGCCAACCGCCTCGAGCTGGACTTCACCAGGTCTGTTGTCACCCGCTACTTGACAACATTTGGAAATGATTTTGAAAATATAGCTCGGTATCTATTTTACCCCAAAAATATATTATAAAATAATAAATAAGCCATTTTACCTAAGAATTTTGCGTTTTTAGAAATGAACTCCAAACTGACACCGAAAAAGGCCAAGGCTGTCATGGCGTCTTGAATGATGTCACGCCTCGCGAAACAAGCAGTTCACTGTATACGAACATGACGTTTCGCGAGGCGTGACGTCACGCTTCTCTGATTTGTGTTCAATCATTGTAATGTCACGTGATTAAATGGCCAATTTTGCGGATTTTATTTTCCGTAAATATAGGGATCCGTAATGTTTAATTATTTTAATGAAAAAAGTGTTTATTTGGTTACTTCATACATGATTAATCATTAGAAACCCTATGCCAGCCGATTTATTCTTAGTGGAAACACGCCTATTGTACCAGATATGGGCTTCAGGGAGGGGGGGATAAAATGTAATAAAACTAAAGGTGAGAGAGCCGTACAAGCTCGCCTGCGTGAAATGGAGCTCGCCCAGCGGGTGTATCACCGCCACCCTCTGGGCTCCTCGGCGAGGGCGGCGTGGTTGCACGGTTGTCGGTAATACTTTATTTGAGGCGTACGTCTCAGCACTCGTGACCTACCGCATACAATCTGAGATAGGATAAAAATTATCCTATTTGAAGTTGGATTATAGATGTGGGTGTCTGGGTGTCTGTGGGCTGTAGTCACCAGTTGCCATGTACGAAGTTTATTACTGAACCTGCATCCGACAATGAAATGCTAGTAATTTCATTAAAATGTCACTCTTGGTCCGTCAATCCATCTATGTTCTCAATTTATTATCAAGATGTATGTTCGATACTTTTGTTTGTTTACTGATTCCAGTGTTTCGGATAAACTATTTTTTGCCGTTTTAGTATTTTGTTGTTTTAACTCATTTATGACCCACTACAGGGTCGGGTCTCCTCTCACAATGAGAAGGATGTAGGCCGCCGTCCACCACGCTGGCCTACTGCGGGTTGGTGGATTTCACATGCCTTTGAGAACATTTTTTTTTGTGAACTCTCAGGCATGCAGGTTTCCTCACGATGTTTTCCTTCACCGTAACAGCAGGTGATATTTAATTTTACAAAGCGCACATAACTTTTATTACAAAATCAATGGTGCGTGCCACTGGGATTCGAACCCGGACCCCTCGATTCGAGGTCGAATTCTAAGCCACTGGGCTATCCGGTCCGTCCGGCCTCTTGGTCCGTCAATCCATCTATGTTCTCAATTTATTATCAAGATGTATCGTATGTTCGGTACTTTTGTTTGTTTACTGATTCCGGTGTTTCGGATAAACATAGGTAACTATTGTTTGCCGTTCTAGTATTTTACAAACTAATAAATAACTTTCTCTCAACAAATCCCGTCGGCAGGTTGTTGGCGTCGGGCCGCCTGGACTCCCCCAGCGTGTCCATCCCGGGCTACGTGAACGCGAAGCGGAAACCTTCCATCTCCTACCGGCTGTGCGGGGTCACCGACCCCAATGAGAGGAAGAGTGAGTAACTGAGTACCCATCCTCACTATTGCCAGCAACCCATTAATGACCCACTGCTGGGTCGGGTCTCCTCTCACAATGAGAAGGATGTAGGCCGCCGTCCACCACGCACCACTACTGCCCGTTAGTGGACACATCACTATACGCCATGTGATTTTGTTTCGGCCGGGGAGGTATGGTTGCGGGGGTTGCTTAATTTGAAGTAAACATCTTATATAATATATTGTAACAGGCGTTACTTTGCGGAAATCCATTGTTATTTAAGTTGTGTTTATATTTCTTTGCAATAATCCGCAAATCCGCAAAAATTGTGTCACTATGGCAGGGAGAAAAGGTATATAAGCAGCTCACTCGAACGGCGACCTCATTCAGCAACCAACCGTTGTAGAGTCCACATCACCTGATGATGCTCCGTTTTGGGGCGAAACACGTGTCGTGTACTATTGGAATAAGTTGTTATGGTATATACCTACTCAGAGAGATAAGGGAGGGTGGTGGGTCCATACCAAAACAAGTTCCACGTGTGCGGATTGTTGCAAACAAATATAAATACAACTTAAGTAAACATCTTACTCCTCACGAGTAGCAAAGTGCATACTACGAGTATGTACATACTACCACAGATAAACTTCTTTATTTGAGATTGGAAGTTGGTCAATGTTCTTCTGTGGGCTGCAGTGGCTACTTAATATCAGGTGACCTACTTGGCCGCTTGCAAGCCAATTACTAGGCATAAAGTAACTTATATCGGCATTAGTAAAATATCATTTAAATATAAATACAAATAACCTATAGCTTCTATCTCAGGCGATATCAAATCAATCGCAAGAATACTGTTCGATTTGTGCAGATGACTGTATGACTGTATGTGTATGGATAATAATTAATAACTCGTCAATTTATAGAAAACTCGTTAAATTAGTTTATTTTTTGTTAATGTTTCCTTCCAGAAAGCTCATTCTTCTCTCCACACTTCAGCAGCGGCAGTGCTCACGTCACCTGGTGGTCGCTCATGTTCCTCCTTCCTTCCTTATTTATTATTATCATTTAGATTATTATCAGTTTTGTACATTGATAAGTGATGTAAATACAATTTGTACAATATGTTAAGTTTAGCAATAAATTTTATTACATTTGTGTTTTGTTTTTTTTTTCTGTTACTTAAAAAGTTGAATATAAAATTATCATTGCACCTAGATCAATTTTATTGAACTGTACTTACTTTAAAAAAAAGTACAGTAAGTTAAAGAATTGTCTCTTTGATCGTTCTGTATGGGTGATATTTTATTTGAGGCGGCCTTTTTAGTTCCCGTAAGTAGCCGTGACCATTTAAAACATCAGGCTTTTACTATAAAAACAATAATCTTCCCTGTGTCGTTTGCATAGAGGAAATAAATACTAGGCTGTAGTCGTTTATGACCATCACACATAATACAGGAAAAAATATTTTGTTTTGGTCTTCCATTGCTTGGCGGTTGGCTATCTCTAATTTCCATAAAATTAGGTCATTCGATGCCTTCATTAGATGAATGTGGAGACTACTCTTACTCCAGATATGAAGTGGCTCACGAGAACTGCTGATCAGAGCTAAGCTTTGTTGGTTTATACTTCAGCCTCGAAAGCGATCTATTTCTGTGCTCGGTCGAATATAGTTGCTCTGAAATATAGATTGGCGTTTTTTTAACGCGCGTAAAATTACATTTGTATTGTATAATGCAATATAGAAGAAGTTAATAGGTCTGGTAAATAATACAATTTTAATATTTAAAAAGTATGTTACATGTAGTCAAAGGAGTGTTGGCCGTTAATTTCTATGTTCGGAAAGACACAGACTAGCCCTTAATACTAAGAGGCCGTTTTTATACCGGAATTGTATTATTATACAACTCTGTATTTTCAAGAACCACACTTCTAATCAAAATACACATTTTGGCATTATGACTTTACGTTCCTCGACAAACCATAACAATTTGGAAATTTTTAATAACGTCGCACCTGGAATTGCTATCATGCTCCAGTTCAAACGAGCAAAGCGGGTTTAAATGTGTGTTGAAAAGCAGTTTAAAACACGCTGCTAAAACGACAGTCTGAAACTGATTTATGCGCACACCGATATCAGCCAGGGATGTATTATAACTTCAGTCATATTTTTTTGTGTTAATGGTTTTGGCAATATTTCAATTCTCTTCTATAAACAACTTAAAAACAGGGTCTTCCTGATGCCTATAGCTAAATATTTTAAATATGAAAGAAAGCACAGAAAATGATCGATGTCTTGTTCTAAGAAAAACAAACTATATTAGAATACCTACACTAGAATACTCGCAACCAATAGGATCGATTTTTCAAATTCTTTGCATAAACCTGAAAAAAAGTAAAAGTATAAAGTAACCACATGGAAATAACTATAGGTAGGTACATCGAAAGTTTTCTTTATGGATCCCAATCCCAAAGATCTGTAAAAAAACAGTCTCCAAGTCCACGCAATTCAAAAGCGCAGACGTTGTTGGAAAATAATTGAACGCTCGCTAAAAATGGTGAATACGGGTATTTAAAGTAGTAAACAAGCATACTTTTAATTCAGTTGTAAGCAGATTACAAACTCCTACCGGTTTGTAATCTGCTTATAACAGACAGATGAGTTAAAAGACAGGTTTTACCTAGCAGCGTTTGTATACCGAACCCCAACTAACATCAACCTAACGCATGCGCGTAACTCAAATCGATACACCCACCCTTAAACCTCCAGTAAACTCTCGCCCACACGAGGGTTTACTTAACAAAATGCGTCTCCGAATGCTTTTAATGCTCTCGCTATGGTTCATCTTCGTGAACGCTAACCTAGAAGGCCCCTTTTTGTTCTTCGGGCCCAAATCTTTAGAGAAATGCCGTCGACCGGCGTTGAAGTCTCTAGACCAAGATGACCTGATGAAGATATACGAGGAGCAGCCCGCGATAGTGGTGTTTAACAACCAGGATTCTGTTCCGCTGTCGAGTGGCAACTTTCCGAGGTTGAGGAAGATGTTAGAGGGGCTGACGACACTGTTCCTGCCACAGGACTTTCTGGATGTGCATCCGGATTACATCAGTAACGAGACCCAGGTAAGATGTCGGTTTTTCTGTTACTTTTAAAACGTCTGACTCTTTTGCGAACTCTTCTTTGTCGGAAACTCTTGCAAAACTTGATATTTTTAAGTTATAAGTTACATTAAATGCGAAGTTGTATCTTTGATGGGCATCGTCGTTCTCTTGGAATTGATTTAAAAATTTTCAATTCTTCAATCTTTCACCTCTGTTCTCTCAGGACGACAGATCGGAATGAAAATTTCTATTTATCACTCTGTAAGTGACGAGGGGACAGATTGAACTCCTCAACGGTTTAATGTCTCCCTATCACTGACAGGGGGACAGATTGAACTTTATATTCCTATTTGTCCTTTAATTCGGTCCCGTCTTGATAGTTCTTTGGGCTAGCTATAAATCCTAGTTTCAGAAGCAAAAGTTTCATTTATAGTAATTGCACAATTCAATTAACTGTCTATATTTAATTGAAATGTCGTATGATACTTAGGTACCTATAATTGAGGTGGCACTTCATGTTTTTCTTTATAATTTGTGTACACTTAAATTTTTTCAGTGTCCATTTCGTTGATGGTGTATCAAAAAATAAATAAATAGTAAACCTCGAGCCCTACACTTTGCTTCTCAAGTGTGTGTGATTTAGCTTTAGTGGTCTAATATCTGCTTGACGTGAATCGGTCTGAAGCGGTCGGAAGCTGTTAAATTTTAATATTGTCGCCAGGTGTTAACGCTGCAAGGTCCATGGTCGGAGCGCGACGCGCAAATGACGGAGACCTTCGCGAGACTGCAGGATATTTATGGCCCAGGACGAGTCCTTGGTATTTTAGGTAGGTACCTCACCAAAAAACATGTCTTAAAGGAAGGATGGAACCAAACGGACTACTAACTGAGTAATTTGATAACTTTTACAAGGGCTCAAAATGTATCTACTAAGTAAACGCCTTTTATAATGTCTAATTAACTAGGTGGTTAGTAGAGACTGCAAATTAAAAACATAATTTCAAACTCCCATGCGCCTATGCAATATGCAACGCAATCATATCCTTGTCAACTTTGCTAGTGGACATAAAAGGCGATATCTGTAAACTTTACATCATCTTCATATGTCGATGTCGCTAACAGGTAACTCAGTATCGCAATCTCAAGCGGCGGATTACGTGGAGGGCGAGTGGGCCCGTGTACGACGACAGGCTGAGGGCGAGGAGACAACTACCACTCCCGCTACAGAGGAGGAGAGACCCGCTAAAGCGCTGCAGAAATATGCGCTTTACAATGCTACTGGTAAAACGAGTATCTTTTAAGTTTTTTGTCTAGAAAACTGAGCACCCTAATTGATTAATTAGCGCATAAACAACCAAGAAATATTACCCAGATGACTCATTAACTCGATCAGTTGTACGAAGAAAACGTCATAATTAGTATCTTAATAACGTCATCTATCACAGTAGGTAGTTGAGTAAAACCGTGGCGTGGTAAAGATATGGCGAAACGGGTATCCTGAATCACGCTATGAAAGTTTTTGTGTTGAAATGATGTATTTGAATTTCTGTTTCTGGTTTGGGTGTGTTGTGTTTCTTGTCTTGTGTGTCGATGGCGCCCACGACACAGGGAATCTTAGGTTGGGGGCTATGAGTGTGAAGCGCTATTTATTTATTTAACAGACCTTGTAATAATAAATTGTAGTATTGATAAACACTAACGATGCCTATAAATTTATAATTTAAAAGAATAGCTTATAAGATTTATTAATAATTTTATTTCAATTAAATTGAATTTGGAAACATCAACATTACTGACCTTGATTTTCTAAATAAAGGAACGACTTTAAACAACTTTAATAGAAATTCTGCCACATATAGACGCAAAAAGTTAGATCAAGTTGCAGAAACACGTTTTTTTACGACGCCCAGTAGAAACCCCGACCACTAGTGACTACCACTTTCATCGACGCGTTACTTGACAAATATAGATTTTATAGGTTTTCTTTTTCTGGTCTCGATGTAGGTGAAATCACTCATGGCGTTATGGACACCATATAAATAACTAGTTATCTTCGTACTGGTTTAACGGTTTCTACCAATGAGCAGTAGGTACTATGGGAGCGCTCACACTGCGCGCGAGTGTCGTACTCGTACGTCATCTTAGTCGCGCAGTGTGAGCGCTCCCATAGTATTTCAAAAGTTGGGATTGTTCGTGCGTGAACGCATGTGTACGCTAATGCGCCTGGCCGCAATTTTGGTGACGTAGTCTAGTAACGCCAATTTACGAGTATATGTGTGGCTGATGTTTTGTAGCAAGCCCTATTTTTAACGCCATATTGACGTAAATGTGACGATGACGTGATGGGGAAGAAAGGTCCTCGAATGGCGACCACGTCTCGGCAAAAGGAGTACAGGTCGCACTCCGATCAGGTGGACCTGATGACCTGAAGAAGACAGCGGGAAACGCGGTTTCAAAGAGCCCAGGGCCAGATGGTTTGGCGTCGATTAGGGAAGGCCCATATCCAGTAGTAGTCATAGACGTGACTATCCGGGGTTGTCTTCATTTTTTTATATTTGCTACCTCGGCGTTTCAACACATGTGTAATAAGGACTTGCAACCGTAATTTCCATATACACCTATTTGTATATGGAAATTTGGAACAGAACTTATTCTATTTGGTACTTTAATTTTAAAATTGTGTAAAAACGCTAAGTTATTTCTGGGCCCACGGCCTTTTGATTCGGAGCCCCTGAGGCTTCGTAACACGTGGCATTTTGCCTCCTATAGTTAAGCCACTTAGCCACTGGCAGTGGTTTATAAAGCGTGATAGCGTGTTTGAGGACACGTCTTCCGATTGGCCAGTTCGGTATGACGCGTGTGACGTGTTCTTTTGTTTACAATATTCGCTGCTGCGTCGACATGCGTGGTCAGCATTTCATGTGAGGCGCGGGCTCATATTACTGTAGGTATCGCGCCGCTACAAAAGAGTTATTCCTACCTTCCCAGGTCCTCCGGGCAAGGGCGCATTATTCTACTCGACGGGGTGGCCCGAGCTGAAGTGGCCGGACAAGACAGTGACGGTGCTGGACACGCCGGTCGGGGAGCCCACCGTCAAGCCCACGAGGCTCTACACCATCCTCGTTGTGAGGTTCGCTGATGGGGATAATACTAGGGATAAGGTATGAGTGCCGTCTACATAATAATATAATTTATCTAGAACACAAAAGGTAGGTATAAGTAGCACTGGTGGAAACGATTAAGTTGGGTGGGTAGTCACTGTGGCATACGAACGTCAAGCGCACTTAGCCCCGTTGCTTGAGTGGATCGCAAGTGATCGAAAATGTTAAGCAACGTCGGGCGTGGTCAGTACCTGGATGGGTGACCGCTAGTGGCGAATTACATGCGCTTCCGTGCTTCGGAGGGCACGTTAAGCCGTCGGTCGGTTGTTATCGATACGATAGCGGTCGTTAAACCTTGTCGAGGCCTTATAAGCGGTTTGAAAAACATCCGACACACCAATCTGGATTGGAGCAGCGTGGTGGAGTATGCTCCAGGCTTCCCTGTTGTGGGGAGACTCGTGCCCAACAGTGGGCGATAAAAGGGTAACAGCCACGAACGTTACAACTATCTATTAAATTAGTTTACGTAAACATCGCCATCTCCCCTTACAGATCACCCTGGAGTTCAGTTTCAAGCAGACCCAAGGCTGGTGGATGGCAGTGGGTGTGGAGGTGAAGCGTGGGCTGGAGACCACTGGCCTCAACCTCCAGGCACCGGCGCCTCCCGACGCGCCATCAGCGGTACTGGGCCATGCGTACCACTGCTCGCTGCCTCTCGTGTACGCTTCGGAGGACGCCACTCTGACTTTGCCCAACGTTCGGGTAAGATCTTTTAGGATTTTTTTTATTGATAAGTCCAAGCAAATAGGGAGGCAAGATACCGGAAGGTCAGTGGTCACCGTCGCCTATTGCCACGAACAGTGCCAGAGGAGTCGCCAATGTGTCACCGGTGTTTCCGAGCGCCCCTGTAGGAGACACGGTGGAAGAATTCCAGCTCCATCCCACTAGGAGAGGGCTGGCGCGGTCCGACGTTGTTGGGCCTGCGGAAGAATACGAAAGCATGTCCGTGGCCCAGATCAAATTAGCGTTGCTAGTCAGGAATGTTCGCCTCAAATAGAGTATCTCCAGCAACCACGTCTTCCGAACCGAAACGAAATGTTAAGAAGTTGGCGGTAAGGTGCCTTCCCGGGCGAGCTACGAAGGCTTTACCTACAAAATATCTCTTTTTAGACCAAATTTTAGAGCGAAATCTACATGGTTCAATACCAATGTCTTAATTATTTGATTCCCTTTTCGTATTGTAATTTAATGCAATTCTTTCTTTCCAGATGCAACCATTCATGGATAGCACGGAAAAGTTCGCAGACGCTTTCGACTGCATTGGCTTCACAACTGTGCCTATTTGGTAAGTTTTCTGACGTAAAATAACGTCACATTAAAATGAGAATTACGCTTTACATCGTCATATCCTATCCATTCTTAACTACAGCCAACTAATTAGCTGCTTACAAAGGGTTTATAAAAGGCACAAATATTCATATAGCTCGCCCAAGGTCCTATTCAGGGGGATAGGATAGGAGGATAGGAGGTGGATTAGGAAATCCACCGTGAAGCATTATTATTCAAGCATATATTCTTCTTGCTTTTTTATTCAGTTGGGGAGCTGTGGTTGCCGGAGATACTTTAATTGAGGCGACTATCTCCGTCCTCCTAAGCAGTAACATTTGTC
This sequence comes from Erynnis tages, assembly GCA_905147235.1. Lineage (NCBI taxonomy): Eukaryota > Metazoa > Arthropoda > Insecta > Lepidoptera > Hesperiidae > Erynnis > Erynnis tages. The sequence continues at coordinate 7,349,954 of LR990095.1, read as the reverse complement.
TCCAGATGGAATTGCTTTAGGCTAGATTCTTCGAGCATTATCTAACACTAGATTGTTTCATAGGAAGTTGAGGTTGGCCGTTTGTATCAATAGTTGCATTGACCCTTTAATATCACGTGCTACATGCTCAATGTCTCCAGTCTACACCACTTGGCTCATTATCGTATTTTCAATACCATTTTTTCCCAATCTCCAGGTCCGGTCTGATGGTGACATTCGTGATGGGGCTGGGTCTGTTTTTCTCCATCTCCATGATCATGGACATCAAGACCATGGACCGCTTCGAGACCAACCGCAGCAAGCAGCTCACCATCACTGTTAACGACTAAGTGATCGTCATAAGTACAGCTCATCATCACTGTTAACGACTAAGTGATCGTCACATCAGTACAGCCTACCACCACTGTTAACGACTAAGTGATCGTCACATCAGTACAGCCTACCACCACTGTTAACGACTAAGTGATCGTCATATCAATAGAACTTAGTCGGTTTGTGTAAGTCAACCTCAGTCCAAAATGCCTGAACAATACAAGCAATGATGTTTAATCGAGGAACATAATTCGGCACATTCTATGGCAAGCATACCCGTTTACTAGGCAACTAAAACTAAGGATTGTAACAAAATCTCTTTACAATATTTTATGTATCGAATACTAACATCAGAATCTTAGTGACGTTATTTTAAAAATTATAAAAATGTAAAAACAAAACATCTTATGGGTGATTTGTAAAATTCTTAGTTTTCCAAGGAGATCTTTAAGTAAATAACCAGTCTTAAAGGTATCAGTGTAAATGAAAGACTCTTTGGTTGGTTGGGGATAATTCTAATATTTAGAGTTAATGGACTGAGGTTAATAGCTAGAAGGCGTGCAAAATGAATTTGAACATCATTTGAATATAATCAGAAGCTCCTAACTCCTAACCTTCAAGTATGGCTTCTTTTAACGCGAATGAATAGATAGGTCGATGGTCTTAACAAAATGTTTATAGGTACTTTTAGTTCGGTTAGTTATAGTTTAAACGTTTTTATCAAGGTTGAAACAAGTTACCTACGAATCTTTGTACGGCTTATTGTATAGTTTTCTAGTAATTTCGATAATTGTGCAGTTTCTTTTTAATATACGAGTACCTATCGCGTGAATTTTAGTCTGTCGTTCGTTCACTATGAAACAAAAATGTCTCTCTGTTCGGGGTGATTCAATGCAATACAATACAAAAGCAAACTGTAAGAATAGCCCTGTTCTTTGAAGAACCGAACCTCTTTAAATGGGGTGTTATCAGATTCTTGCTTACTGAAACTCCATGGTTGTTATCTTGCATAAATTATCACATGTCGTATGTCTTTTTTAAGACAAAGGGTGCCTACTTTGAGGAGAATTTCCTTATACAAAGTAGTGTTAAATCTTGGCATCTTTGAGTGTGGCGAGTTAATCTAATTAGCGCACTCTCTTATCTTCGTGGAACACAATTCATCCTTAACTATGCTACTTAGTTTTAGTATCCCTACTAGTGATTGAGAGGAAGAGGAATCCTCATCTTTTCGGTACTTTCAGATCCTCTTCAGCTTCTTCTTAGGGAAAGTTGAAAAATTCCTCACCCTTTTCCGCTTCCTCTTAAATTAAGAGGAATTTATGAGGAATTTTGTGTGTCCATGGTTCACACGTCAAAGGGAATCACTAGGTTTCCCTAGCCAGCCTATTTATTTATTTATATAGTTTTTACTCTTTTTTCCTTACTTCCTTACTCAATCACGTCATCTTCCTCATGAATATATCCTCATCAACCCTAACTCCTACTTACTTATGTATTAATGGTAACTCATATAATCAAGCGGTGATAGCCCAGTCGCTTAGAATTCGACCTCGAATCGAGGGGTCTGGGTTCGAATCCCAGTGGCACGCACCATTGACTTTGTAAAAAAGTTATGTGCGCTTTATAAAATTAAATATCACCTGCTGTTACGGTGAAGGAAAACATCGTGAGGAAACCTGCATGCCTGAGAGTTCACAAAAAAAATGTTCTCAAAGGTATGTGAAGTCCACCAACCCGCAGTAAGCCAGCGTGGTGGACTAAGGCCTACATCCCTCTCATAGCGAGAAGGAGACCCGACCCTGTAGTGGGTCATTAATGGGTTACTGGCAAATGGTAACTCATATAGTCGGGTACCCATGATCTTTATTAACATATTTGACTTTATGTATGTTTCATAGTGAATGTACGATTTTAGTTGTGTGTTATTACTGTTAAATGAAGTTTAATGTATTGTGTTAGTCTACATTGTATCCTTACAGAGGCATGGCTTCTATATCTAATAGTTGTAAGTGTTCAATGAAGTACATATTAAACGACATATCATTGGAAAACTGTTTAATTCCAACCTGACTTTCAAACATGAACGAGTATGTCCTTGCGAGCGATTTTTAAACCGACGAAAAACGATAAAATAACTATCATAATTCTCACTGCAGTTGACACCAACGTCCGACCTCAAATAGAGAAGAAATCCTATTTGAGGTTGTATGCGGGCGCTTTGTTACTTACGAGCACTAAGATGTTCGCCTCAAATAAAGTATCCCCGGCAACCATAGCTCCCCAGACGAAACACAAGACATGAAGAACTCGCTGCTTTACAACGGGTGAGAGGCTGGCGGCAGGGTACCTACCGCGAGCTACTATGGCGCTAACACCTAAAAACATTTTGTTGTCAATTTTCTAGTAATTTCTCGACATTAAGTGGCTCACGGCGGTGATAGCCCAGTGGCTTAGAATTCGACCTCGAATCGAGGGGTCCGGGTTCGAATCCCAGTGGCACGCACCAATGACTTTGTAAAAAAGTTATGTGCGCTTTATAAAAATTAAATATCACCTGCTGTTACGGTGAAGGAAAACATCGTGAGGAAACCTGCATGCCTGACAGTTCAGAAAAAAAGTTCTCCAAGGCATGTGAAGTCCACCAACCCGCACTAGGCCAGCGTGGTGGACTAAGGCCAACATCCTTCTCATTGTGAGAGGAGACTCGACCCTGTAGTGGGTCATTAATGGGTTACTGACAAGTGGCTCACACGTACGATTGCTATTTGTATTAAAATAAAAGAGTGATTACTCAATGAACACACAAAGTGGGCACGGACAGAAACATTTGACAACATTTTTACTTAGCCAGATTAATAAGTTACATTAACAACACGTGAGAAATTAACACATCTGCATAATAAGTAGTTATGCGAAACATTCAAGTTTATTTCCAGCTATTGCTATGTAGGCTGGGGGGTCAGTGCTTTCTACAATAAAATCTGTTTCTTGCCATCCCTGCTTTATGGGAAACAGAGCAAGGAACTTGTAGAAGTGAAGAATTTTCCAGCGTCAGACACTTTCCCTCCCTCCGTTAGTAGGTCCTAATAACTGAGGCAGTGCAACTCTGTTAGGTTAAATTTGCATTCACATAATTATTGTACACCTTTTATATTATTTACATAACCTGAGGTCTCCTAAATTGGAATATAAAAAATATATTTAAAATTACTGGAAGGACTAAAAATTTCACGTTTCAATACGATAAACAACTGTTATAACAGCATGGTTTACCAGCTCCACTTATTATTATTATTGCTAAAAGTTACGTTAAGCACGGAAACCTATGAAATTAGTTAAGCCATAATAAAGAAAGTGTCGAACGAAAAACGTAACTTTTATTTCTTTTGGTGCCTTTGCTTCGTTGTAATCGTGAATCTTATCAATTAAATTTATTCGACAGGGTTTTATCTAACCTATTGGTTAACCATTAGGAAACTAAGTTTAAAGAGTCAAACGATAGATACTAAGACACTTTATGACGCCTCAATTAAAAAGTACACCTACACAGTGGTTACAATACGCTTTTTTTTCAAAAGCCATTTCTACAGTTTGTCAGCTCTGTGCGAGTCAGTATGGAAACCAGTTATGTGATGGCGTGGTATGCGGCGTGGAGACGCTTCCCATACGCCAACTTCCCATAACTTGCTTCCCATAAGTCCCGAGCAATAACGACTACTGTTGCAGCAAATCGCCACACCTATAAGGAAATGGGTGAGGACGTTAGCTTATCGTGTTCTTGTAAATCGCTGTTTAGGTGGGAAATTGACGGATAAAGGGTTTTTGTGAGGATTTTAACGGGATTTTGTTGATTTATTATGGTATAATAATATGGATATGAAGCGTTCATAGCCCTGCGGCTTGTGTAGACCTCAAGCGATCGACAAGGTGAAGCAACTTCGTGCGCGGTCTGTACCTGGATGGATGACTATTTTGCCCGGCTGCAACCCTTTTATGGCCCACTGTTCTCTTTCCAACAAGGGGACGCCTGGATCATACTCCACCACGCTGCTCCAAGGAGGGTTGGTGGAGAAACGGGCTAGTGGCCAACCCGTGTTGGATGTTTTCAAACTGCCCATAGGGCCTCCGACAAGGTTTAACGACTGCTATTTTTTCGAATTCAATTCGTCGGGACCGACGGCTTAGCGTACCTTCCGAAGCACGGAAGCGCGCATTTAATTCGCCACTAGCGGTCACCCATCCAGGTACTGACCGCGCCCGACGTTGCTTAACTTTTTCGATCGCTTGCGATCTACTCAAGCAGCGGGGCTGCGCGCGCTTCGTAGTAAGTACGAGTATAATGTTACAGGTGCAAAAACTGTAAACGACATAAAGACAGAACTAGTTAACCTGACACCGGGAGGCAAGAGCGAAAGTTGTCCATACTAATTGTCAACTGTCTGCCTGTATGCGATTCTGACCTTAATATTTAAACAACATAAGGTAGATAATGCTACTGACATTTTAAACACGTTGTAGCTGGATTCATATAGGTTTGTAATAGAACAAAAAGGATTGAGATATTTGCGGAGGCCTGAAAGAAAGGAAGAATAACATTCTCAAAAACCGTTTTTATTTAATAACGCTTCACACTCATAGCCCCACACTAGGACTCCCTGTGTCATAGGTGCCATGGACAGTGGACACGCACAAGACAAGAACACAACACACCCAGACGAGAAACCGAAATTCAAATTCATCATTCAAATCACTGCTTTGCTGGGAATCGAACCCAGGACCCTCCGCGCAGCGCACTTCAGTCTCAATCACTGCGCCATTCGTCAGTATATTTTCATCAGTTTATTGCAAGAAAAGTGCACCAAACACTCGATATTCAACCTGCTTGACAAAAATCATGTACAAAATGTTCAACAAGTGAAGGGAAGCGGTGCATAGCCAATAAATCACACATGGTAGCCCCACGGTGTACGGGTATGTATGAGTACATCGATCAAGATACAGATCTGAATGCTAAGAAATAATAACATACCTGCAATAACATCACATACCGCTTCAGGAGAGCTTCTTAGTCATAAAGAGGTGTCTCACTCAGGAAGATGGAAGATTATACGATTATGTCGCTAGTTAATTTAAAATTCAAATAGATATCAATGCTCTTAGCCTACATTACCTATCTAATGACGTGCGTGACATGAACACAGGAAGTTCAGATGCAGAAGTTGAAATTTGTTATTAATATTTCCAGGAATTTATGAATGAATAATGGCAACTAATTTTAGCTAAATAATATCCACATTTAAAATAGTTAATTGATAGAGAAGGATACTTCTCACTTAGATCGCAGTTTCCTTTTTACAGGTTCCTAAAATCACTAAAATGTCACCTTGACACCTGTAAAACGAACAGCAAAATTAACTAACGGAATAATGCAATATTTATTAATAGCCCGTTCAATGTTGCTCGAAAAGTAATGTTGTAGTACCTTGCATAGATTCGTGATCTAGGATCTACAAAAATTCCTGAATGTTTTTACGAACTAACGTAATATTTCTTATTTCGGTTTCTGAATTTACTCTCTTGAACCTCACTATCGTCGTCAATACACCACGTCCAACCGGTTGATAACTTTCACTTATTATCGACAGGCGGCGCGGCGGCGGTCTGAGCTGGTGGATGCGATTATTCAAATTTTATTGGAATACCGTCGGCGACCGCTGTCCCACTTCGCCCACTACTCTCACTGCTCCTCATTCAGAACCTTACGTCAATTAATGTTGTTGTGTCTGGAAAGGTGGTCTTTATCATATACATAATGATTCAGTCTCATACCTCCACTGTATGAGTACGCATAAAACGTAAGTGGCTAAACATACCGAAAAAACGGGAGAGCGCGCAAATTCTCCCATAAGATAATGTAGCCTTTCCTCAAGCTAGCAAACTAGCTTTGAAGAAAACCATTGCTTCCAGTGCCAATGAGCTGGCCGCAACGTTCGTAGGACCGATAGCTGATGGCGATTGAATGGCGATCACATCTCTGCTAATGGAGTCCAGGCCGCCCTCAGACCAAGTGGACTGATTAACTTAAGAAGTCAGCGGGAAACCGTTGGATTCAAAGAATCCAAAACCCGGCGCTGTGGCGTCGTTTGGGGTAGGCGCATGTCCAGTAGGGGACTACGGAAGGAGAAAAGTGGATGAATTCAAACTAAACTAGTTCATATCTGAGAACAATTACTAAAACAATTATTAAATATGATGGCATTACAACTGTAATGACATTCACTACTAAAGTCAGTGTGGTGGCGTTACACCAGTAATTACATTTGAACTTGTAACAATTGAACAGGAATGGAACCGTCATTACATCTAACAAAGCCAATAGGGCAGATCGGATTTCACGCCAATGTCAAGACCGTAATTATGGCCCAATCGATAGGAAAGTGGACAACGATATGGACGCGTGCGGTCCGTTGATGAGATCCGAGATAAGCGTTGATGGATCATTTCTTCGGTGACTGCTGGCATCAAAGGTTGAAGGTATCACAGCAGAAAGTAAAAACGATTTGCAGGTGATAGGGTTTCTATGTTGTTCCAAGTTTAATCAGCTGTGATGAAAAGACGAATTGAGACATTCATTTTGGAGGAAACACAGACGGAAAGCTTTGCTTGAAGTGTGTGAATAGTGGCTGAACTGTGTGTGAACAGTCGCTTTTAATTCTCTAACAACATGGGACGTTGTGGTCAATAGGGGCACGGAGAACTGTTGAGCATAAGCGTTGCTTCATCGACGCCAATCCACCCTTGGAATTCAACCTCCTCCTTAGGTTGTCAGGCCACCAATTCGGAATGCTTGTACTGCTTTAAAGCGTAGATAATGCCAAGAATTTATTTAATTATCCTACGAAATCTTTAAGTGGTTTGCTGACTATTCCTTGCCGTGACGTCACGTAATGCATCCTGCGGAACAGCGCTGGTTTCCTTGAGCTTTCAGCTAGCATTTGCTAGCAGAATCCATTTTGCCCATTACTGTGCGCGGATTTTAGCTCTACATTTTTTTACCTACGTTTTTTCAGAAACGATCATGCCATTACGATGTATTACTGAGGAATGCAGTGAAGGGCCATCACGAAGCTATCGCGATTGGTTTGGAAAGTGCATTACATTGTTAATGAATTTAATTACTGGGGTTAATGTGTGGCATAATGGACATCCACTTTGATTTACTACTTTCTTCGTAAGCATGTTAATTCCTGATCACGGTAGGTATGTGTTTATTAAATTTGTACATATTTCACTGTGAAATAGCGTGTTGATTGGGACTTTTTATGGAAATAAAGCGAGAAGGAAAAAAAGGTTTTAGGTGTTTTTTTAGAGCCATAGTAGCTCGTCCAGAGAGGTACTTTACCGGCAGCCTCCGCCCGTCGTAAATCAGCATGTTCTTCATATCTTGTGTTTCGGCCGGAGATGCTTTACAATTATAGTATAGATCTACTGCGAAAGTTTGTGACGATGAACGGCTGTTTGTTACTCTTTCACGCAAAAACGGTTGAAAAGATTTATTTTTAAATAATAACGTTTTACACTCATAGCCCCACACTAGGATGCCCTGTGTCGTGGGCGCCGTGGACACACACAAGACAACAACACAACACACCCAGACCAGAAACAGAAATTTCAAATTCATCATTCAAATCTCTGCTCTGCTGGGAATCGAACCCCGGACCCTCTGCGCAGCGCACGGTGTCTTAACCACTGCGCCACTCAGGTCATCAGGTCGTCAAAGATTGGGATGAAATTTGGATGAAATGATACAGGAGGCTTATTTTCTCTTTCTGGGTCAAATTATTAGGTGAAACTAGACTAAGTCATGGACGCAAACTAGTGAATTTTAACTGGATTTAGCTCTTTCTGCTGTTCAGTTTTGTGAATGTATGACTGGCATGCGATGTCGTCACGACTCCTGGTGAATTCCTCGTCCTCCGCACCTTTCACCCAGAACTGGCCGGAGATTTATTATTATAATTAATTGATCGGCGCGCTTTTCGCTTTCGTAACAGGGTTGCCAAGCGCGAATACGCCGTCGCAAAAGAATTTTTATTACGTGTAATTAATAGAAGATGTGAGTCACACACTGACATAGGAGTATCTGGATGAACATAAATTTTACCTGGAACGAGCAAAAGACCGAAAAGAATATGTCGAAAATATTAAGGATATTTTCGCTTCACTTCGCTGTCCCGTGAGTCACATGTGACTCATAACCATTGTTTAACTTGTGTCTATTTAATGGACAGAGAAAGTGTCAAGGTTAAGGATTGTATGATGAGACCTTAGGCTTTGAGCACAAAATTAAATAGTCTTGCAGACTGAAATGCTATGAGATTCTATGCTCAGGCCATTTTTCCTAAATAAAATAAGATTAATAACCAAAAGTCCCCTGATTCTTAGCGTCCGAGTTTTGGATGACTCATTGTCTGGTGCTTATTGATTGATACACTCTAGCAATCCTATTTTCTTACCCATTTACCCATACGACCTGAGTGGCGCAGTGGTTAAGACGCCGGTGCGCCGCGCGGAGGGTCCTGGGTTCGATCCCAGCAGAGCAGGAATTTGAATGATGAGTTTAAATTTCTGTTTCTGGTCTGGATGTGTGTGTTCTTGTCTTGTGTGTGCCCATGGCACCCACGACACAGGGAATCCTAGTGTGGGGCTATGAGTGTGAAGCGTTATTTATTAATTATATTTGTTTGTACAAAGCGCTCTAGCGTTGGTTAGTCTTCTTCGATCCACATCAAGTGGATTACACTCGTGATGTTGGAATGTTTAGATGACTATACTTTCTCTTTAAAAGAATCCTCGCAAAAACCAGTTCTGTAAATCAAAAAAATCGCCTAATGAAACACTAGAAAAAATCTCGTTCAACAGATAATTAAATGAATAGTACTGGATACTTTATTTGAGGCGAACAGCTTAGTCCTCCTGAGTAGCAAAGCACCCGCATACAACTTCACCTTCAGATAGGATTTTTCTCTCTATTTGAGGTTGGATGCGGGAGTCCATGGGCTTCAGTGACCACTTAACATCAGGTGGCCCACATGTCCTTTTGCTACTCAATTACTATAAAGAATAGACAAGATTTCTGTTAATGTTGGGTTATAAATAAATAAAAAATAAAAGTAAGACACACATAGAAAGGAGCAACGACCGAACGAACAAATCACAACCCTCAGACCAGAAACAGAACAACAAATTCGTCATTCAAATCTCTGCTCTACTGGGAATCGAACCCAGGACTCTCCGCGCAACGCATCGGTATCTTAACCACTGCGCCACTCAGGTCGTCAAATGGATTGTAGAGAATATGTCTGAACATTTGTTTGCTTCTAATTTGTAGATGTATAAGTACCTTGACAGAACCGGAACACTTTACCGGATACATTAAACCACTATTTAGATAATAGTGAAGGTTTCACAGCAAATACATACATAATTATTATATAAGTAACGCCCTAAAAACTAATTCTTGTCTTGTCTTGGGGTTCCGTAATACCGGTCTACGTATGGGCTTGTTATTTGAAATATTTTCTGAATGGGTTACACTTAGACGACTAAAAAGTATGCTTTTTAATAAGTGGTCACTGGAGCCCATGGAAGCGGGAAACCGTTGGATTCAGAGGCCCCAGGACCAGGTGGAGTAGCGTCGATTAGCGGTGGCCATGTCCAGCAGTGGACTACTAAGGGCTGGAAGGAAGGAAGGATATAACTAATACTTAATTTAATATTTAATACTAAAATCCATCACACATCAGTGATACTGCTGTTAGTGCTGGGGCCGCTGCCGACCAGGCCCAATGTCTGAAGCGCCGCAAATATAGTAATTTATCAGAAAATTATATATTTGTGGCGCTTGCAGTAGAGACTATGGGTCCGTGGTCTTCCGACATGAAAAAGTTCATGTCGGAAATGTCGACCACATTGGTTCTTGCCTCTGGTGACCCAAGAGCTGGCGGCTATTTCGCTCAAAGGCTGAGCCTGTGTGTTCAGCGTGGAAATGCCGCCAGCGTCTTGGGAACGATGCCTCACATGGGCACTTTAGATGAAATATTTTTATTATGAGTTTTCTTCTTTTTTTCTTTTTTTTTTCTTTTTTATTGTATTCTGTAAATAGATATTTTTAATAGTTAAGATTTATTTAAATTTCTATTTGTTCTTTTTAATTACTTTCTGTTATTTTCATTTCCGTCGAATAAATACTAAAATATTGATAGTCAGAACCTTAAATTCAAAGCCCGGTGTGTACTCATTCAGTGTACTTGTCCGCCGGTTTATCTAATTGCATAAGAGTTCATATTAGAAAGTTATTCGTACATAGATGTCAGTAATGGTTGTCATATGAAGCTAAATCGAAAATTTGAAGCATATTAATTACTATTTGTAGTCCAGTCATTTTGAATATTCAAAATCGAAAATTTAACAATAATTCCAAAAGTTTTCAAACTTCGGTCAAGTGAATGGTACATTGGGACGACAATAAATCTCATTTTGCAACCTTGTCCGCAGTCCGGAACATTGCTAAAATTGCAATTAAATTAATTTTTGCTATATGGTCGTGAAAAAAATTCCAAAAGTTCTGCAAACTTGGAGTGGTGTTAAATATATTATTTTACATCACGTGTCAAATTTGCAACCAATTTAAGTGTACGGAACATTTTTTTTTAATTTGCAAAAATGTAATAAGGTGATAAAATAAAAAAATTACATTTTTGCAAATTGCATAAAGTTCCGGATCGCGTATGAGGTTGCAAATTTGCAAATGCATCAGAATAGATGTTTTCGAAGTTTGCAACCAAGTTTCAAAACTTTTGTAATTATTCCGAGACCACCTTACTCGAAAAAATGACCACGAATTAAAAAGAATTATAAATAAATATGTTCCGGTCAACGTAAAAGGTTGCAAATTTATACAATCGTTCGGTATATTTTTCCGATATATCTGTCAAATTTGCAGAACTTTTGGAACGTTTTCCTTCAGTTTAATAAAGAAAAACATTAATTTTTAATAAAAAAAATGTTCCGTACACTTAAATTGGTTGCAAATTTGACACGTGATGTAAAATAATATATTTAACACCACTCCAAGTTTGCAGAACTTTTGGAATTTTTTTCACGACCATATAGCAAAAATTAATTTAATTGCAATTTTAACAATGTTCCGGACCGCAGAACAGGTTGCAAAATTTTATAGTTTGTTTTAATATCATTCCCGACCTTACATCAAAATTTTAAAACTTTTGGAATTATTGTGAATTAAATGTTCAAACTGACTGGACTATTGTCGCGAAACGCTAATTAGACGTGATTTGACGGGTTATCGAAATCCATCAACATTTTGATTTAAGAGGATCGTATAGATAAGGAGATCTTTCTAGATCAAGATGCTTTGATTTTTACTAATTGGATGTCGAACTTTTATCGGCGTTGCTTGTAAGGAGTTGAGATTGATGGAATTAATGATGCGAATATCTATTTATCGACGTTGATATTTCTTTTCATTCGATTTATATACGCCCTATATGGGTGGTGGTTTAGAATTCGACCTTGAATCGAGGGATCCGGGTTTGAATCCCAGTGGTGCGCACCAATGACTTTGCAAAAAAGTTATGTCGCTTCATAAACTTAAATGTCACCTGCTGTTACAAGACCTACATCCCTCTCATTGTGAGAGGAGACCTGACCCTTCAGTAGGTCATTAATAGGTTACAGACATGTTTATGTAAATATAGTACATTACGATACGCGTGACCTAAGTAGCCTCGCTGCGCTCGGGCGCTAACTTCACGCCGTGCAATAATAGACAACTTTGGTCACAAGTATACTATTTTATAGCAAGTGTGACATAAACCCGCCCCGGACTGGAGCGGGAGTTGTGTCTTTTTTATGAAAGTTAATAAATAAATAAATAATTGGATGCATTCGCACTGCACGAGAAAGTTAGCCTTAAGGTCAGCTGTGGCGGGAACACGCGCCATATTGGTCACGCCATCTTGACTTTTTACTTTTTAAATTGCATAAGCCAATGTAATCTTACATCCTGCCTATTAGTTGTTTTCGTTAAAACGAAAGTCACTTGTCGATTAGGTAATAATGTTCTTATTGACACTCGATTTTTAGCGGTGTCTGTGTGTAGCGTTAATTAGTTGCAAGTTGATGTTCCGGCTTTTTTGTTTTTTGTGATATGTAGACAAGTATATGAGCGGCGCTTTGTGTGTTCAGATGGATTAAGAATACCTTATACAGGACACAAAATGTGTGTTCTTATCTTGTGTGTGTCTACGGCGCCCACGACACAGGGAATCCTAGTGTGGGGCTGTGAGTGTGTAGCGTTTTTTAAAAAATATTGCCGAATTGTTAATGGGTGTGTTATTCCTGAATCCTGAGGATCGGCTCTAATGAGTTTCTTCAGTAACTATACCTGCCCAAACGTAATATAAGACTTTATTTCTCGACAATTTATGATGCGATCTTTCCGTGCTTATATTTGGGTATTAAATTTAACCATATCACATGTATTACAGTAAACTTAACCTGTGGACGGAAAGTGGTTTAAGTGTAGATAATAAAAATTTAAACATCTCAATACACTTTTTTTATGACTTTGTAATAAGAATGCTGCTTTAGTAATAAATGTTTGTTTTTTCCTTTAATGATTAATTTAGAAAAACAATATAAAAAATAAACACATTGAAATACAAATTCACTTGGTTTTATCTTACACCCTATAAAATTAACACCGTTATTGGGCTTCTTTTGTGTGAAATTAAAATAAATTTACTTTTTCTCTAAGTATTTTCCTAGGTTTAAATAAATAATAATATTTCGCCACAGTTTAAGTTTTAAAAAAGATAAATTAGAATGAAAACCGTTTTAATCTCATTTTATTTCTCTTTACTTATCTACTTAAAACTAGCTAGCACATTGAAACTAAAAAAATACCAAAAGTATGTCAAATACAGTTCTATCCATCACGCGTAACTTAGATACCTATTTATTACTTAACACTTGTTATGTAACTTTCAATTTGATAGACAAAAGTTGTAAGCTCTTAAAGGTTTTATTATTTAAAAGATAGTAACATGGTTTGTTACATCTCTATTTCAGATAAAGATCTCGATATTCAATCCAGATGATCATAGTGAGCAGAGTCATCGAACTTTGACTGCGATTGCAACACGAATGTCTGAATGATTGGCACCTCTTGTTGTCTTATGAACTCCTAGTACTTACTCGTAACAATATTAATTTGTTTAGATGTTGGTGATAATTATAAAGGGGTTTTAACTATTAATTATCAACAGATTATAAATGTTACCCATTAATGACCCACTGTAGGATCGGGTCTCCTCTTCGCAATGAGAGGAATGTAGGCCTAAGTCCACCACGCTGGCCTACTGCGAGTTGGTGGACTTCTCATACTTTTAAGAACATTTTTTTTGTGACCTCTGCAGGTTTTCTCACGATGTTTTCCTTCAACGTAACAGCAGGTGACGTTTAATTTTATAAAGCGCACATAACTTTTTTTTACAAAGTCATTGGTGCGCTGGGATTCGAATTTCGAACCCGGACCCCTCAATTCGAGGTCGAATCCCAAGCCACTGGACTATCACCGCTCATATTATGCTTCTAAAATTAATTATTTATTTATTCGACCCGTTGTTGAAGCCTATAACCTTGCGTCAAGGTTAATTAATTAGGAATTATTGTAATTAATTCGGTGATGATACTCGCCACCTCTAATTGCGATATTATAATTTGTAATCTCGCTTCCTTCCTCCGGCAAAGTATCTTTTATACTAACATTGCAATACTTATGTTGGTATTATTTAAATGGTTAATTTGTTGACGCTGTTTATTTTACAAGAAATTGCCCGCGGGTTCGTTCGCGTGGATTGTAGAACTTTTTCCAGAGGGGGGTTAAAAGTATCAGTATATGTTATGTGTTAATCCAGGTTATAAACTATGTGTACGTATACGAAATTTCATGCAAATCTGTTCAGCCGTTTTTGGCGTAAAGAGTAACAAAATATTCATCCATATATCCATTACCTAATCCATTCTCACGAACTTTTATACTTACCAGTAATAGGATTAAGTACAGGTTAAACGATTGAAATGAGGTCATATCAACAAATCAAGCATTTCTCTTCATAAAAAGAACAGCTTGATCAATTTTGATTTTTACAAATTTGAAAATTTACTGTTTCCTAAATTAGGCAAATACAAGCAAAACAATCATTTCCATAACTACCTTTTTGCAGTTGGTTTACAAAATGTAGTAAAACGATGTAAATCAGAGTTCGAGTCAGAGCAAGCCCCGCCGGGACTCGAACGAGTGACGCGTGACGCACCCGACGGAAGCTGCAGCACCTGTTGCCATTGGACCGCGGCATACAATAAAGAACAATCGGGGACTTTTAAACATTTTGTATTAAAGTGAAAACGTTCGTAAAAAAGCTAAAGTTGCGTACAATAAGTGGATTTCAACCTGAGCGATATTTGATTTCTTTGGTGTTTAGAATTTATTTATTCGTTTATTTAGTTGTTTTAACTGATCAGACTCTTTCATTCGTTCAGGAAATCAACAAGTCATTTCTGTTCTCGATAAACTAGTAAAAAAAACTTGGTTAATTTTATCCCTAGGAGAGAAATCAAAGTCTACAAGCACGAAAACAATTAATTCTTCATCAGAATACAGTTGGTATTCTGTAGTTGAAGTTGTAACCCAATTAGTTGAAGGTTGAACTTGGTGACATTAATTATTTAAATATAGTAAATATATTAAATAAATATTAAAAAAAATAATTGAAACATACTGCATTACTGTATACCACCATCCGAAAGCTTTCACGCATAGAAGCTCCGTCGCCGTCCAATAATCCCATTCGTCATTCGAACCTCGCGCGCGACGCACGTACTCCATTCAAATCATTTCATAACACACTTTCATAACATAACATTTATGTAACAAAACGTTTAAACCACAAAGACGTTCCAATTCCAAATTCAAAGTATTGTTGTTAAGAAACAATTCCAATTCGAAATTCAAATATTGACAGGACCGGCGTTTGGTGAACTTTATTGTGTTCTGTTGTAAACAAACTTTTGGTGTTGTGTTGTTTCGGACTCGGACGCAGTGTTTACCGAAGTGTTGTTGGATACGTTTTTGTTGTTGGTAAGTTTATTTATTTTCATGTATGAATAGGAGCAATAATGGCGAAAGGGATAGAAATTCCGATATACATTTATTCTCCAAAAATATTGCTTCTACATCTTTGCAATCTTTTACATCGTCGGTGGACTTACGAGAGTTACTCGTAAATCTACTACTATTCTACACTATTTCTATCTATTAGCTTATAATAATGCGTTTGAAAAGAATTAAATTAATAATAGTCTAATAAAACATCGTGAGAAAACCTGCATTCCTGAGAGTTAAGAAAAAAATGTTCTCAAAGGCATGTGAAATCCACCAACCCGCACTAGGCCAGCGTGGTGGGCTAAGGCCTACATCCTTCTCATTGTGAGAGGAGACACGACCCTGTAGTGGGTCATTAATGGGTTACTGACATGAAGCTGCTCTAATGCGGATTGGTGGAATCTGAAGTCAATATGGAAAATATCAGTTTTGAAAAAGTGGAAATTACCAAATTTCTCCAGAACTCCACATTTTTGGCCAAGGAAGTACTGGACTTCGAATCAGATGAAATGATGGCCTGAAGAATTCAGCCGTTGGATTCAGAAGGCACAACCAAACCAACAATACTACTAAGAGCTGATAGGAACGGCTAAATATCTACCGCAACACCTATTGAAAGAAACACATGAAGAATTGCTAAACGATGTGTTAGGATAACAGAACTACTAATAGCTAAAAAGAATTAAGAAATTAAGTCGCCTCAGTGTCTACGGGAGTACGTCCGCAATCGACACACAAGACGTGAAGAACTACTTAACGATGTGTTATCATTACATAACACAATTAAAAAGCTGTAACAAATACTAGAGTGAATCGCTAATGATGCGACGATTAGTACAATTTCTTTGCGCACATTAAACCAGTAATCTGGTCAGTTATTACTTTTGACGGCATTTCTTTAGCACTTGTTCTTGATTGCTTGTATTGCACATAGGCTGTTGATTTTATAAGCAACTAGGTATATATAATGGGGGAACCGCCCACAGATCTGCGGCAAGACCGTTATAAACAAATAACGTATGATCGCCTCAAATAGAGCTTTTCCACAATCCACATCGAACCATAAGACACAAGACACGAAGAACAAGCAGCGTCTTTTTATGGCGGGTTATGAGGGCGGTATAGTACCATCTCGTGACTTACAATGGTTCTACATTTCGTAAATACATTAGTTGCAATAAGATTTAAAAAGTAGCCATAAATGAAATAATTGGGAAAACAAATAAATACAGTTAAGCAAAGGACTACGAGGAGCAGAAAAGACGGGACCTTCTCCCTTCTTTAAAAAACTTTACAGGCAATGCCCAAATATTTTAATTTTGCGGTCGGTCTCGATTGATATTGACAGATTGCGGTTAAACCTTGCCAGAGAGAAGAGAGTGAAATATCTCCAAAAACGTTAATCAAATCAAAAGCAAGCAAATTCGAATAGACAAAACAACAAAACATTGGCGTTTTTGAGATATTCGCTCATAATAATTAACACACTTATAATCTCAGACACCCATTTCGGCAAAAGAAAGTGATAGAGTTAACGCGTCTGCTGATTTGAATTCATAAAACATTAATATACTTTTTATTAATAACGCTAAACGATCTGGCCTAGATAGCTGGATCAGAGATTGTGTTATTCGCAGAGGTAGAAAGTATTGTTTTAATCCTTTTTGTGTTTGGTAGGTCTTTCCACCATTCGGAATGGGAAGGTAGAAAGACGAAGACGGTAGAGATATGGATCGGATCTTCGAAGTTAAACGTTGTTAATGCATGTAAACATGTGTACAGCAGTGATAGCCCAGTGGCTTAGAATTCGACCTCGAATCGAGGGGTCCGGGTTCGAATCCCAGTGGCACGCACCAATGACTTTGTAAAAAAGTTATGTGCGATTTATAAAATTAAATATCACTGCTGTTACGGTGAAGGAAAACATCGTGAGGAAACCTGCGTGCCTGAGAGTTCACAAAAAAAAAAAGTTCTCAAAAAGGCATGTGAAGTCCACCAACCCGCAGTAGGCCAGCGTGGTGGACGGCGGCCTACATCCCTCTCACTGTGAGAGGAGACCCGACCTTGTAGTGGGTCATTAATGGGTACTGACAATGCATGTAAACAGTGCTTAGTATATTCTTTTTATCTTCTTTGCTACTCATGAGGACTAAGATGTTCGCGAAAAATAAATTATCACCGGCAACCACGGGTTAAGAGGCTGGCGGTAAGGCACCTCCTCGAGCCTACACCCTATAAAAATCTATCTGCTGACATCAGTCTCTTTGGTTTTAGGATTTTGTCTAGCGAGGGATGAAAAGTATGCTTATAGTTATTAGCTGGTCTGTCAATTTTTCATCCAAACCCGTCAATCCATTGATCATTACGAACTTTCGCATTTAAAGCATTAGGAAGAAGTGATACTGCTTATTCTAGTCGATATATCGTATTAATCGATTAATTCGAGACATGCGAAAGTTTAAAGCCAATAAAGTGATGAACTGTGAATAGAAAGTGTTCAAGAGTCGTTAGATGTTCCCTTATTGGCACCGCTTGAACTTGGCACTGTTTAATAATGGTTATAATTAAACAGGTTATTCTAGACTTCAAGTTGTAATATGCCACTTTTGATGTTAAAAATAAACATTATACCCGAGTGAAAAGTATAAAGGGTTCTACAAGATCTTCTCCCGTCCATGAAAATGAAACTCTTAATAGGTGTGTGAGACATTGTACCTCATTTTGTGACTCAGTTAGGTAGGTGTTCAGAGATAGGTACTTTACTCGTATTTGAGGCTATGAGCTAACAAGGCTCTAGTTCTAGTCTTACACAAGATGTATAAATGATTACTATACATAATTTCTATTTAATTATTCTCATATTTATCGACACAAGTCATGGGCGGAATCCCAGTTATTTATTTCATCCATTAGTTATCCCAGTTACAAACAGGCGGTTGGCAGCTTTCCATCAAGACTATGTTTAGTAATTTACCTAAACTCTCTGAGCTTGTAAGAATGTAGAGACACCAGCACATACGAGTATGGCCACGGGAGCCTGTCCAACGAGTTAACACTTGCGTTTCTCCGGTTGATTTACTGCTTTAGAGATTTCTGTCTTTGCATAGTACTGGGATGTACTCGTGGCTTGTGTTATGTAGCTATGATTTTGAATTAAAAAGATAATTATATTGCAAAATTATGTATGTCTGTTTAAACACCAAACACTTATATGACCAGACGAAGTGATAATATACTCGAGAAAAAGTAAAGATGGGCAAAACTTTTTCAACCTTTTGAAAATAAAAACTCCATCTTGGCAATAAGAACCTTTGGAAAACACCACACAATTAAGCTGTTTTATACGTAAATACCTTGCAAGTATAATATCTTTAAAGTTCTTTCAGTATAATGATGACGGTATTGACGAAACGCTGAAAATATGCAAAAAAGCTCACGAGTTCGGAATCGTTTGTGTTCACAATAATTTCTTAACACAACAAACACGATAAGTTTCTTTCAAAAAATCAAAAACAGCAAAACGAAATAGAAACTTTAACTCAAAACGATTATATCTAAAAATAAATAACTTTAAATATCATGTATTTAATAAAAATAAAAAATAAATATTTATCGTAAATCAATTTTTGAACGTCACGTTTAGAAAATTGTCTTTAAAATATGAAAACCATTCAATTAATAAAATAAAACAATGTAATTAATAAAAAAAAAACTAATTATTTATATTGTGCCCAATTCTTGAACCTCATGAAGATATTTTGTTGAAGATGCTTTTTATATGAGCTTTACCCATACCATAGCGTCTATATGGCGACTCGTTCAACAGTGGAACATTAACGTTAATGATGTTTCAATGACTGGCACAGTTCTAATCGGCACAGAATCCAGGTGAGATAACAGTGTGTAACACAAACACATCAAGTGCCACTTCCCAAACTCAAAAAACTGGTGCAAGTGATACCATCTGTGATATTTCCCACATGGCGGGCGGGGCGTAGCGGTCCACTGTGCTCCCGTGTCACACGTGGCTAGGGTTGTCGACGTTATTTTATTAATTTATTATTTACAACCTTTTTTTTATAAATGGAGCAAGCAAGCAAACAGACAGGCGGGCCACCTGATGGTAAGTGGTCACCGTCGCCTACTGACGCGTGCAACACCAGGGGGGTCGCCAGTGCGTTGCCGGCTATGAAGGAGAGCTTTTTTTATGCCCTTCTTAAAGAACCTCATGTCATAGTCCTGCGGGAATACATCAGCCGGAAGACTGTTCCAAAGTTTACGAGGCAAAAACGTACGTGAAATACCGCTAAATATGGGAAAATGAAATTGTTGAAAATTAGCCTAATCCGTACAGCCGTTTCCGAGTTTTAGCGAGACTATAACTTAATGTAAGGTACCCCGTATCATAGTAAGTAGTAGTAGTAGTGAATTTATTGTATTCGTGTCTATTTCGACATAAGACCATCTATAAAAAACTGTATTCAATGTAAAATGCGTAAATTGTACAGCCCTAGAAACGACTTCATGACGGGCAGTAAATTCGTTAGTCATCGTGATATTAGTGTAAATGATTGCTGGTAAGCTATCGTAAGTACTTATATCTCACAATTTTCCGTCAATCGGAACATTTTCAGCCTAGTGGCCTTGTAATAAAGTATTCATGATGCGTCGTGAATTGAAACGATATTGTGTGTAGATAACAGTAAAAACAAAAGGGGGTTTGGCTGTCATTAGCTTACTAATTGATTTGGATGAAGGGGCTATTGCAGTGAATTAATTTGTTGCAGTAGACACTTTAAACTGTAACAATCGAGCAGTAACTAAAACTGTAACAACTAGCATGCTGTAAAAGCTGTCAGGCAGCGAAATTAATTTTTTGCAACCGAAAAACAACAATATATGTGCTATACGCATTAAAAATATTCATTTCATCTAGACGATGCAATTCCAAGATGATCTATTTCAAGTTACTATTTTAAAATGAATTTTTTTCTAATTGTTTCCAATATGAACAATTTCGACTTATTATTTCCAAAATGGTTAATTTCAAGATAATATTTCCAAGATTGTCAATTTCGAACAATTATGGTCACGTTGATCACTGGGGTCATCAAGCATTAGGATAAACAAGTAACAAATTAATAGTGAAAATGACATAAAATGAAATGATCAAAGTAGTTACCTTATCTCTTTTTCTTTTCTCATCAGTAAATTGTGATTGTATTGTATTGTAGTGTATTGTATTGTATTTGTAGAGTCACTTGTATATTGATCACAATGACAAATCACTGTCGTTCAGAAATTGTCTAATTCTATGTCCAACGTCTGTTATTATGTCCAAATACATCAACAATAGATACAATAGATAGAAAGAGATTCCGAATCTTTTAACATTCGACCTACATATCAATGATATATTTTGTAGGACACATTATCTACTATGACTATAAGTTCTGTGACAATTTCTACGATGTCATGGTGACCTGGTATTGAGCAGATTTCATCCGACGTTCTCCGAATATCAATGGCACAAAAACGTGCTAGATGAAAATGTAACGTAAACTAGCTTTAGCCCACGAGGAAGATTTACTCCTATGATTTACTCTTTTACCAAAAACGGCCACATACGCATCCTTTGAATTAAAGTGGCTAAACTCAAAATTCCTATAACACTCGATTTTACCATAAACTAACCTTATAAACTAAGCATAATCTATAATCCTGTTTAAAAAAAGTGACCTATCCATTATTCATTTCTGCATGTTGCTAATTTACCACAAAAATGCATTTTTTGGATTTTGTCACTTCCATTCTCAGGGTGCGATACACTACCGTCAAAGTATTAGGCAGTATGTCATATGTCAGTCAGTCTTTGCATCTTCCCATACTAATGGCAGCTAGCGACGCTTATAATACGAAACTGTGTAAGTTCATGCTTTAACATATAGGATGCTTCTGAAGTCTACGTGAATGAAGTCACGGGCAAGGGCCAATAAGAAATTAACTAAATTCAATGCAAGTCACAGACACATAAAAAGAAATAAGCAAATTCTAGAGTATTGGTATTTAAAAAATGATCATGAGACAATCTCTTTGCTATAATTACAAAAAGTGTTGGAGCTGAGTCAGCGAGTCGTCCGGCGTCCATTGTGCGACGACTGCGACTCGTAATAATAGAAACAGTTATGCCAGAATTACCAGACACGGGGCTGGTGCAAGTGTAGCGGTAATTGTACCCGGCGATACTGTATTTGGGGCGAGGCAAGACAAGGCGAAGATCATAGTCCTCATGATTAGAAATTCACACACCTGCGACCTTTTGAAGACTTCCTTTTTTAGATTGGACAGAGCAGACACCTTTTCAAATTAGGTGGCCTGCCTTTTGAGACGTTTAACTAGGACTGTAATTTAAAACTACATATTATTTTTACATTTACATATTCTACATAATTATTATACTATTTTATTATTGAAAACTTTAATTTTGTTATAAACTTTTACTTTATGTAGGTGGTTTTACCGTACTAATTAGTTCATGTAATAAATAAATAAACTTCTGATGGACTGTTGTAACTACATCGCATTGGGTTGACCACAAGGAGTTGCCCTTTTGTAGTGGTATCGCTAATGCTTGTGCCTTAGACCATACTCCGATGATCACCTGTCGCAGATCATTAAAGCAGGTTCTTGACTTCGCTTGCGTCGAATTACCGCAATCGGAATAATGCTTCTTTATCCCAGTTTTTACCAATGAAAGTCATTTTGAGGTTAAATGTTTCTATCAAATTGCGTTCTTGTGCGGGGCTGCCTATAAAGGCCTAGTGGGCGAAATGGTATAGATTGGTTAAAAATCTATTTATGTTCGACTGTCAACTCCATTACGCTGATTCGATAAGCATTGGTGTAGATGCGGGTTATTTAAGTGGTTAATTTTAGCAGCGGGGTATACAGAATCGATTAAAGAAGGCCTACGATCAGCAATAAACTTCAACTGAGGCTAAATCTTTTTCCTTCATTCCTTTCTTTCAGCCCTTCGTAGTCCACTGCTGGACTTGTCAGTAACCCATTAATGACCCACTACAGGGTCGGGTCTCCTCTCACAATGAGAGGGATGTAGGCCTTAGTCCACCACGCACCACTACTGCGGGTTGGTGGACTACGCCACTCCACCCGGTCCTGGGCCCTTTGAATCCAACGTTATCCTGCCGTATTCTTCAGGTCAATAGTCCAACTGGTCTTCATAAACTTTTTACCATTCTGAAATCCACCAGTGAAGATAGGCAGATCACATTAAGTGTATATCATGGATTTTTGCAAAAAAAAAAACAGCATTGACTTTGAAGAACTCTACATCGCATCGCAGGAAGCACGATTGACAGTTATGGCGTGAAAAATGAAGAACTAACTAAGAACTATTCCTTTGTTACAGACTCACACTACCAGCAGCCACGTCCAATATAATGGGCTAGCGCTACCTTGCAAACTCGAACCATGATGAACGAAAGCCGCGAGCGGATTCGGCGCGAGAGAGAGAGGGAGAAGAACACATACACCTCTCCCCGTCTCGCGTTGCGTCGCGTGCTGCTATTGGCTGAGGGCCGCCAGTTTAGAGAAGCGGCGGCCATCTTGTCGAGGCTAGGGCCCGGCGTGCTTCAGAGCGTAGCTTCAGAGCTGCCGGTAGATCTGCTGGTAGAAGCACTGCCTCATTCTGCGCACCTCATTGAGACACTTTTGAATCGGTGAGTTTACTTTTATCACTATTCAACAGCCCAGTGGTTAAAAATCCAGCTGAGAGGTAAGGGTTCGAAACCCAGTAGCACGCATGACTTGCTTATAAGTTATGTAAGCTTAAAACGCTAAAAATTAAAACATCACGGTAACGGTGCGGTAAGAAGGTAACAGAAGGTAAACAGGTGAGGAAGCCTGCATGGTTGAGAGTTCTCCATAATTTTCTGAAAGGAATGTAAAGTCCACAAATATAGATAGACCAGCGCAATTGACTAAGGTGTTCCTTCTCATTTAGAGAGAAGATCAGACCCTGCAGTGGATCACTAATGAATTGTAGATGTAGACATAGAACTACGAGTTACAGGTGGAATGATCAAATATGATAATATGCCAGTAACCCATTAATGACCCACTACAGGGTCGGGTCTCCTTTTCGTAATGAGAGGGATGTAGGCCGCCGTCCACCACGCTACACTACTGCGGGTTGGTGGACTTCACATACCTTTGAGAACATTTTTTTTGTGAGCTCTCAGGCACGCAGGTTTCCTCACGATGTTTTCCTTCACCGTAACAGCAGGTGATATTTAATTTTAATTTTATAAAGCGCACATAACTTTTTTTTACAAAGTCATCGGTGCGCGCCACTGGGATTCAAACTCGGACCCCTCTATTTGAGGTCGAACTCTAAGCCACTGGGCTATCACCGCTATGATATTACTACTACTCAGAACTCTCACGCATTGCTCGGTAATGGGCCGATAGCCTCAGACGCGATAAAGCGTAACCAAGTACCGAGCGCGAGCAAAAACGTCAAAATATATGCGATACGCATCGGATGCCTCTCTATACGTGTTGGAGGAGAAAATTGATAACCAGACGGGAAATGCGCGGCAATCTTTCTAATGACTGTCTATTATACGATGCTAAATAAAAGATTTGTTTTGAAAAAGAAAAGATTTGTAAAAAAAGATTTGTTGGAAACTTGCATGTTGACATCTGATACAAGATAAGTGGTCATGAATCAACATCAAATAAGATAAAAAGAATAGAAATCCTTTCTAAGGTCGTGTATGTCGCTGCTACTCGTGAGGATACGTTTACCATAGTGAAAGATGATTTCTAGCACCACAAAGCTAATATATGAAAAATGGTATATCCTGAAAGTGGTTCAATAACTCGCATCCATTAAGCCTAAGGAATACCGCTCTTCATATAAAAATATGGAAAAATAAGATGAAAATAATAAAAAGCACTATATCGTACGAAAGGATATATCGAACGGACTTAATATCTCTACTAAAGAGCATTTTGTTAAAGCTAATGTCAATGAAAGGATGATCAAAGTTTGTTCAGTAGTTCTAGAGATGAAGAAACAGAAAGATATTTAATAAAGTGAATTTTAATAGAATAACGTAAAGTTAGCTACCCGTGAAGGTGAACCAGTAATAAGCAATGTGTAGTGCAATGTGCATGAAGTGTGCACTGAAACCCGAGACATCTGTAGCGAACGGAATCTGAGTCGAATTACACAATCACTCGCACGAAATATCATTTATCTACTGGACTTTGCTACATCATTTGAAGGGTTGATAACTGATGGGGAAGAACGATTGTCGAAAAACAATCAAATGTAGGTAAAGAGAAGTTGTATGTAATTGCTTTGCTACTCATGAGGACTAAGATGTTTGCTTCACACAAGGTAACTTCGGCAACCAATATCTCTCCAGCCGAAACACAAGATAACGTGCTGCTTTACGACAGATTAAGAAACTGGCGGTAAGGCTACCTCCTATAAAAATGTTTGAAATATAGTTTAGACTCAATCGATGAAAACCACAAAATTCTGCCCAATTAAGAACATCAAAGACCACCGAACAATAACTTCGCCTTAACACTTAATCGCTAAACTAAATTTATGACCAAAATATCCAATCAACGCGCCATAAACTCACATGGTGACCAGAACACATACGTACGTCCGATACGGCAAGGGCACGGCAGGTGAAAGTGACGTTTCCCGTCCGACCGGTTCGATTCCAACGGAGCACGCCGAATTCTCGAAAACTTTTACTGATTACTAAAAAGTTTGTGTGTAGCGAAACTTGGGACCATAAATAGTGGGAAGATGAATGGGCGTTGGAAAATTGATTCGGTGTACTTTTGCCTTGATTGTGTGGTCGTCGATAAATGACCAATAGTTTTTGTGATCCGAAGCACGGAAGCGCGTATTTAATTCGCCACTAGCGGTCACCCATCCAGGTACTGACCACGCACGACGTTGCTTAACTTTTTCGATCGCTTGCGATCTCCTCAAGTAACGGGGCTATGCGCGCTTCATTTTATTTTACAACAACATCTAAATTATAACAAATTAATAATCCTATTTACGAGTACAATGAACGATACCAAGCCGTTGCAATTAATAAAAGTATACCTACAAAAAGCGCTAAATAACACGATCATCAGTAACTTAGAACAGCAATACAAACAATAAACTCGATGTCACCGCAAAAACGCACTTTCCTCGAGTTTCCATCATTGACATCCAACCGTGGAGGCTAGCAAGAAGCTGGAATACTAAGTAATTGTTCAGATAAGTCATTTTCTATCGCGCTGCTTCGTTTGTGGGAACCAAATCGGTGTTAGATCTAACTGTTCTAACATTGTGTTATGTTTCAGTGATGACGATGATACAGCAGTAGATACCTAGTTGGGAAGCATTCGTTATTGTTATTTTATCACGTAGAACCAAATGATTTTATGCCTTCTGATGGTAATCAGGTACTGCATTCTATGGATGACCACTTACTCGTAGATAGATGTGTTCCGTAAAGTTGTAAATGACTGTTAATTCTTTGCGTGGCGTTGCTAACTGCGGAGTTTTCTGGCCTGTTTTTCTGATAAGTCCTCAACCTAAAGTCGGCGGCGGTTGACTGTCGTGAACCAGGAACGTGTGCCTCTAACCTATTAGTGACCCATTGAAGGGTCGGTGCTCCTTACACAGAGAGTTGGATAGGCCTTTGTCCACTACCCTGGCCTATTACGGGGGCACTTCACATACCTTTGGGAGAATTAAGGAGGACTTTTGAGCATTCAGATCTCCCTGCGATTATTCCTTTACCGTTACATCAGGTGATATATGATTTATATACACATAAATTGCACTTAGATTAGTAAAGGCATACGCACCAATGCCGCTCAATACCGATGGGTCAAATTCGGATCTTTAGAATGTTTGAAACCTATTATTGACCCATTGCAGCTTCGGGTCTCCTCTCACAATGAGAAGGATGTAGGCCTTAGTCCACCACTCTGGCCTAATGCGGGTTAATCTCTAGAATAACTGATCAAGTTCTAGGCCCTTAAGATGTAAACTGCTTTTAATTAACAGTTAAAAATAACCTTTTTTCGTTTTACCAACCATTTCAGTCAATTATAATAATTTTATCATTGTCTTGTCTTCTTGTAGTGTGGGAATTGTTGAAACGGGGATGCGTTCACAGGTAACCGTTATTTGAACTCGTGGTAGAAATAATCTTGTGGCTTCTTGTTAGACGTTGCTGATTGTGTGAAAGTAATGAGGCCGGGGTTCGAATCTGATGTTCCAAAGTAAGGATCATTAAAATGTATGTGCGACTAGACTGTACCCGCGGCTTCGTCCGCGTGGAATAGACTTTGGTCCAGAGAGGGATAAAAAGTACCCTATATGTTAATCCAGGTTCTGATCTATCTGTGTATCCAATTGCATCCAAATCTGTTAAACCGTTTTTGCGTGAAAGAGTAACAGACATCCATCCACACTCACAAAAAATCGCATTTATAATAGTATAATATAGTATATATAAGTAGGATTAATTAATTAATTAATTAAGTGTGCACTCAGGTAACTATAACTCCTTATACTTCATAAACCAGCTGTCGAGTGTGCATCATAAATGAGCCATTGCGAATAACATGATTGCGTAGTTGCGAAGTGATATGGCATTTAGGTGTTAATAAAATAAGGGAGCAAGTGACGAAGGCTGATTGACTACTGCCCACATGTCTTTACGATTTCATATGAGCGTGGGTGGTTTGTTTGTCCATACACTTGTATACAAAGGTGTCCATCAACAAGTCTAAGATATGAAGTTTTACTTTCATTACTCGTAAAGTATTCAGATTCTATTAAAGCGAGCGAAAAGCCGGATCCACTCTTTCTAAAAGTAATCCTATTACTACCAAAACGTATAAAAGATACGAAAGTTTGCGTGGGTGAATGTTCGAATGTTTGCTATTCGACCGTGTAAATCCTCGACTATAATTGGACATTATGACTGATTGTATGAAGTACATCTGTAATTGAAGTACCTTAATTTTTCTTTTCTTTTCTTTTCTTTTCTTTTCTTTTCTTTTCTTTTCTTTTCTTTTCTTTTCTTTTCTTTTCTTTTCTTTTCTTTTCTTTTCTTTTCTTTTCTTTTCTTTTCTTTTCTTTTCTTTTCTTTTCTTTTCTTTTCTTTTCTTTTCTTTTCTTTTCTTTTCTTTTCTTTTCTTTTCTTTTCTTTTCTTTTCTTTTCTTTTCTTTTCTTTTCTTTTCTTTTCTTTTCTTTTCTTTTCTTTTCTTTTCTTTTCTTTTCTTTTCTTTTCTTTTCTTTTCTTTTCTTTTCTTTTCTTTTCTTTTCTTTTCTTTTCTTTTCGTTGGCCAAGTTTTTCAGTTGTTATGAGAGCAAGTTGTGATGGCGTAACTATAGGGTGGCAGGGCTGGCAAAATGCCACGGGGCTGAAGGCTCCCCGGACTAAGCCTAGCCCTAAAAGTTAAAAACTATAAGAAATTAAGAAAGTACTGGGGCTCCATCCAATGAATTAGCCACGGGCCCCGGATGGTTTAGTTACGCCATTGGTGGTTATGTAGAAAACTTCGATGGCAGGATACGTGTGGCGCCATCTCTTAACCAGAGTCTTAGGTCGTCGTAGGTTATTTTCATATTGTGACCGTAGAAATAAGTAGCGGTAGAACGGCTAGATTGTGCTCAACTGAGGGCATTGCGAAAGACTAGCGATTATGGGTGGTAAAAATAATATTATTACCTTTCTACTCACTTCTTTTTTTATGACTGATGTGTCAATTAACCTTCCTGTAATCTTAAAGACTAACATTTCCTTTTGTCCACAGGCTGATATCCCTGGAAGTGACGCCTCGTCCAGACCTGCAATGCGAGACGGTCGCGTGGAGACTGGTGGGGCTGCTCGGCGGAGACCAGGGGCTCCGCCCTCGGACCGCCAAGCTGGCCTCCGCCCTGCTGCAGTACAGCCCCGACGCCAAGGAAGCCGTGGACAGCAGGAGACGGCAGCTGGATGCCGCTGTGCAAGGTACTTGGAGAACAGCGTTCAGAAGATCAAGCTTTTGTAGATAGTCAACGGATATAGGTACCTTACCGTACTCGAATGGCGACCACGTTTAGGCAAAAGGAGCACAGGCCGCCCTCCACCAGGTGGACCGACAACCTGAAGAATACAGCGGGAATCAGAGGGCCCAGGACCGGGTGGAGTGGCGTTGGTTGTCGAGATGTTGTGAAACTCAACAACCAACCGTTGTAGAGTCCACATCACCTGATGATGCTCCGTTTTGGGGCGAAATACGTGTCGTGTACTATTGGAATAAGTTGTTATGGTATATACCTACTCAGAGAGATAAGGGAGGGTGGTGGGTCCATACTAAAACAAGTTTAGCGTGTGCGGATTGTTGCAAAGAAATATAAATACAACTTAAATAACATTTTATTAGCCGTTTAGATACTTAACGAATAAGCGTGTGAATTCTAGAAATGAGCTTTTCTCTCAAATCTCAAACATTTTACGTAAGTCGTAGAAATTTTGAAGACCCAACAATATGCCATTAAGCAATTAATAACATGTTACGTGGATGTGCGAACAGCACTATACTTTCTCTGGACGGAGTGCAAACTCTGTTTTGTTGTTGAACATAACTCGCTATTGGTTTATGAGACGTTAGAAAACAACTGTGCCTCGATATTGTCTTTATGTAATGGAGGTAGGGATGGCGATACTTTCCGAAAAAGATCGATTTTTAAATCGATTCGAACCGTAACCTGATGAATCGATTCATAAAAAAATCGAGGTCTAAAAGATCAATCTCTAGAAAATCGATACCACACATTCAAAAAGGTCAAAGACTACAAACGTAACTTTTTTATTATTTATGAAAGAGAGGCGAAGGCGAAAAAAAAAGGTCAGGAAACTAAGCAGACAGCCATCTCGTGAATAAAAAAGATCAGGTGTCGATTCTCTACTTCTTTCACCGTATCAGCAGATGATATTTAATTTTATAAAGCACACATTTAATAACTATTTTACAAAGTCATTGGTGCGTGCCACTGGGTTTCGAACCCGGACCCCTCGGTTCGAGGTCGAATTATAAGCCACTGGGCTATCACCGACGAGTACATAATCTGGGATAACGATTAAATTGCGTTCACCAACTTTGAGTTAGTGGTTTTTAAAGAATACAAATTGGATGGGCCATTTGAAAACTCTATGTAGAACTCACAGAAAAGCAGGTTTCCTCACGATGTTTTGGTTCACCGTTACAGCAATATTGATAAAGCACAACTTAGACAATCATTGGTGTGTGCCGCTGGTATTATAACGATCAAAATACTTCGAGTTCTTATAAAGAAACCTAATAAAATTAATCTTTTTCCATCACAAAACGTCAGGTTATTTCTTAATTTCAGCCTTGTGTTCGACATTGCTCGTATTAGCACATAATCATAACGTTTAGCAATCCATTGTAGTTAGTCCAATTGTGGTCTATTAATGTGTGATTCTGCGACACTATTGAATGAGTGAATTTTATGGGTTATTGTGAGTATTGTCGAGCGGTGATTAAATCTTTGGGTATGTCCTTGCAACTTTGTTATTGTCAGTTACAGTGTCAGTTACTTACAACTTGCAACTTTAGAGGTGCAAAAGTAACGAAAAAAAGCGAACCCGTATGTATTCGTTACTTTTACAATTAGTACTCGTTACTATCGTATCGTTACGTTACTCGTTACTTACGTCATTAAAAAACATACGCTACTTATTTAGCTGCGTAAGAGGCGTTTATTTACTGTACCATATTTTGAACCAGACTTGCGCATAAGTTAATCTAGTTTTATTTAATAGGTAAAGATTAGAACTACAAGTAAACTGTAGACGAAATCTACTGAATTTGAAATAGATTTACTATTTTCAATTTTGAAAATTTTAAGTAAAAATTTTAATAGTAAAAAAATTTAATAATTTTAATATTAATAATTAAAATTAAAATGCGTTAAACTCGCAATCAGGAAACTTTCTCAACGGTAGTTGTGCGAACTAAAACGAAATACACGAAAATACGAAAAATGCGAGTAACGAAATGCATTCGTGACTAACGTTTCGTTACTCGGTACTTTATGGCGCACTCGTTACTCAGTACCGAATACAAACGGTTTGCTTTAGTTATCTTACTTGTGTTAGTAAATCTGCAACTCTCATGATACTGTAGGCTCTTCTCACAATGAGAAATATAAGGGTAGTACTGTTTTGAGAAAGGTTATATCAAGTGGTAAGTAGTTCGTTCGAGGAGGCCTTACCGCCAGTCTGTTAACCCGTCGTAAAACATGTTCATGTCTTGTGTTTCGCCTGGAGAGATATTGTTGGACACTTTAATTGAGGCAAACATCGTAGGCTTCATGATCAACAGAGAGCCGCATTCAATCTCAGAAAGGATTTTTTCTCTATTTGAGATTGGATACCGTCCATGGACTGTAGTCACCATTTAACATCAGGTGGCCTGCAACTTGGCTACTTAATTATTATCATAGAAATGACTGGATGGAAGGCCCCTGTCTTAAATAAAACGTGGTTGCCAAACAAAACAAAATTATGTATAGTGTAGTCTTATCATACACTGAAGTCCATCAGATCATAGTGGGCAATGATATTACCGACTTTAAATGTAGACATTGAGATCAATTTTCAACTTCCTTGTACAACAAATGATTAGATCTTTGTTCGCGTTCGTAAATAAACAAAATTAGTTATGGTCATAACATATCCGGTGTTTTAATTTCCATAAAAAGGATGTATTCCAAGAACAAGGCCCTTTCACGAGTTCGGAGGTGGAATCTTTGTACTCGAATGTCAGAGATTTGGAGATAACACCTCCCGGGTGTTTTAAGAGATAAATAATAATAATAAATAACGCTTCACACTCATAGCCCCACACTAGGATTCCCTGTGTCGTGGGTGCCATGGACACACACAAGACAACAACACAACACACCCAGACCAGAAACAGAAATTCAAATTCATCATTCGAACCTCTGCTCTGCTGGGAATCGAACCCGGGACCCTCCGCGTAGCGCGTGTTTTAAGAGATGTCAGATAAGGTTCATAAGGTGTCATCTTTATTTTCTTAAGAAACCATTAAGGTTAATGAATGTCTGAGTACGACCGTTTCCACCAGAGATGTGCGAGGATGCGTAGCGAGGGATGCTTTTTGAAGAACCAATAGAATTGCTTCATTTACCTAGCCTCGCTCACATCTCTGGTGGAAAAGCAGCCTTGAAAAGAGTGGCTCATTTAAGGGATCATTAAAGGACTCTCAGTACGGCTGTTAATCTAGCAATATTTTTATGGCGTTCAAGTGTATAATAATCGTGAAAACAGTTGATTACCGTGCACCGGATGAGGTAATGCGAAGGATATGGAACGCTAATGCGATTTCCCTCAGATTTATATCAACGACTCATTTCCTGAAGCGAGAAACTCATAATTATCTTTCGAGATTTTACGCACTGGGGGAAATGATACGTTTGGGGTTCTCACGTTTACTTTTAGTAACAAGATTTGCAATACATAATCGAAGTAAGTTTATAGCAGTTGTTATACAACTGTGAAGCTATAGCTTCCGACCGCGACTCCTTAAGCATTTACTTTAGATTTTATTTCGAAGAGAACTCCTTTCATAGCTTGTCCTAATTTCGTTTTAATCTTTTAGTAGATTATATATAGCATATAATCATTTAATAAAACGAATTTTACTACAAAGACTAAGAATCAAGATTAAAAAACCTTATTTGCCAATCTACCACTTCTAGAAAATAGCCAGAACTAAAAAATCATTGATGATCCTAACAGTAGATACTATTTTGTTCCGTTAAAGCTACTAAGAAAACTACGAGTACTTGTTCCATTAAAGAAACTAACAATATCTTTGCTTCCAGGACTAGGAACTCATGGGCTGACAGCAGACTCATCGGGCTCCCTGATCTCATTGCACGTGGCGATGAAGAACGAGCTGCAGCGGCACGTGGAGGTCTACAAGCAGGCACTGCATAAGCTAGAGGAACTGGTATGATAGCAACTGAAGAACATAGCTTGCCAGTAATATCTGCTGAAAAGCGTTTAGAAGATCGACGATGATCGCATTTTAATGACTGAATGATTGGCTTTTGTGAAGTAGGCGCAAGTTTTAAGGTGTCACTTTTGTGACAGAAAAAATGACCGGTAAAAGGCAGTTGTAAAATAATTAATTTTTCACTGCAGTAAAGCAGTGTTTTGGCTAGAAAGGTATGCTGCTCATACTTTGGATCTAATCATGTTAAACGGTTAACTTTCATAGGCAGTTGGTACAAGAATGGCTCGAAAGTAATCGTCTTTTCGATTAGACATAGATGTTTGTGGACGAGAGCAAATTTGTTTTGCATAGAAGTAAACGCCAATGTATTATAGGCTTATAGTACCTTATAGTCATTCTAGTCTGAGGATAACCACATACTGACCCCTAATAGGTCCCCTGGCAAAGCTAAGAAAACATAAATCTGTTTCTGCACCCATCATGAACTAAGCCGACCTATTATCAGCTATCAAACAGAAACAGATTTCTAGAGAGTAAGACTTTACACAGTTTGATGATGATGTCATTCCTCCCACAGTCATCAGTAACAGTGAACCAGGACCCCGCGTCGTCGTCCCACCAGCGCCTGCTGGCGCTCTCCCACGCGGACGTGGAGCGGCGGCTGATCGACAACAAGTCGCTGCTCACCATCGTGGACAAGCCGGCGCTGCGGCAGCTGCCCGCGCTGGTGGCCTCGCTGGCGGCCAGGGTGGAGAGCGACAAGGCGGTGCTGGCGTGCGTCGGACAGATCAAGCGCAGCGACCCCACCCTGGATTTGAGCGATACCAGGTAAGAGAAAGAGATTTTTGGCAAGCGATACTTGGAAGGATGAAAAGATGGCAAGCCAATGAAAAATGCAACAGCTGCTAGTGACTAGTGCCCAATTCGCAGCCGGAGGATGGGATCTCGGCAAAGGATCTCCAACGCTCTCTTCTGGGCGCCATAAGTAAGATCTAGGCGGAAGTCCTTTCCTTATGAAGATGGTATGAAGGAATTCCAGCTCCTCTCAAGCAGATGAAATACAATAGTGTACCAATGTACGGAGTAGTTTTTAACATTCCATCTAATACTTTGGAAATTACACGAATAGTGTGAATATAAGTCTTGCAAATCAAAGAAGCATTAAGCGAATTTCTCGGCAAAATGTTTAACAATTTAGCCACAAAAAATCCGGAACACATTACTAGAAGTTGCATCATCCGGTGTAACATATAATAACAATGTTAACAACGGATGGAAATACAAAACAACTCGTGCAAGCGTATTTAATTCCATTTCCTCGTGGATATGATAGCATCTCATCAGGAAGAAGGTTTTAGCGTTTTAAAATCAAGATGGCTTTCGGAGTTTCCTCGAGAATGTTTTAACTAACCTTTGGGATTATGATTGAAAATTAGGCAAACAGGCTTATTTAGACCACTTACCATCAGATGGCCCGTCTGTCTGTTTGCTTGCTCTACTTATAAAAAAAAAGGCTATCTGTGCCGCGAACCTAAAATACCTGATCGAGACCTATTTCATTAGATAGATTTCATTAGAACAGTATTCGGTATTCGGTTATTCGGTGAATCCATTATTCGGCGCATCTCTAGATAAAACCATTGCATACCTTTCCGTCAGCCCACGTCACATCAATCACGCAAGCACATTACACACGTATTATAAAATTGCAGCTGTCGCCTCGTATCCGTCCCGTCACGGTCTAAATGGTACGCGCGTGACCATATCTCCATCATACGACAACATGATGGTCGCTAATAAGGTATTTCACGCCTTAAGATGCGGCATAACTTTTCTTATCTTTCTTCTTATAAAAAAATGAATTGCTGTTCGTAAGTCTCGCTAAAACTCGAGAACGGCTGGACCGATTTGGCTCATTTTAGTTTTGATATGTTCGTATAAGTCCAGGGAAGGTTTATAAGGTGATAAAATCTGAAGGTGTGGGAGGACAATAGTAAAAATTTCGCAGAACGAAGGGAGCCGGGACAGCTAGTGTATTTGTAATAGTAAGTAGTGCTTGAGTAGATCGAAAGCAATCGAAAAAGTTAAGCAACATCGGGCGCGGTCAGTACCTGGATGGGTGACCGCCAGTGACGAATTCAATGCGCGCTTCCGTGCACGTTACAGGCAGGTCACGTTAAGCCGTCGTCCCGGTTGTTATCGATACGATAGCAGTCGTCAAATCTTGTCGGAGGCCGTGTTTGAAAACACCCGACACGGATTGGCCACTAGCCCGTTAGTCAGTCATCAAAAATTACATAATAGTAGCAATTCTTAAACTTTACATAAACACGATGGTTATTTACGAGTATGCCTTCCCTCCTAAACTACTGTTAACTGTAATTATAGATTATTACATCAGTGCAGGTTATAATTTAGGTGGAAAGATTTAATGGCGATAACTTTGTATAATAACTGTCCGTTTAAAGTAATAGTAGTCTCAGAGTAATGGCGGATATTGAACATTTGGGTATATGACCTACTTAGAGGTGATGTAATAGAAGCGCTCATTGCTTGCTGGCGCGGGTGAATCGAAAGTAGTTTGTCGGGTTAAGTCACGTCCAAACTTACCTATAATCTGACCACATTCGGAAGAATATTCCAATTTATTCTTTTAAATTAGTTTATTGTTTTCAAAGTGACGACTACCCGAGTGGCGCTGTGATTAAGCTGCCGGTGCGCTGCGCGGAGGGTCTTGGGTTCGATTCCCAGCGAAGCAGGGATTGTGTGTGTGTCCATGACACAGGAAAAGGACAAAGGAAATCCTAGTGTGGGGCTATAAGTGTGAATCGTTAAAAAGTTTTGTTGTGCGCATTAGTAGTAAAACTAAAGGAGCACACAGGCAACTTGAGAGCTAGGACTAAAAAGTAAAATGGTCTCTTACCCTGTGTCTTGATTGCCATGTCGCTCGTAAAAGTTGTTAGTACGACAAATTCCTTGCATACATTTTGTTGCATGTCGGCATCTATTTCGATTTGTACAGCACCGTACGGAGCCTTGTGTCGAAATTTTGTCGTGTTGGTTGCTCGGTTGATTATGTCAGCCGGTTAGGACCGTGATATTAGGATGGCGGTAAGGTACATCTTTGTCCGAGCTTCAATAGCTACCTACAAACTAACATCGCTACCGGATTTGGTAGTTTACTTACAAAGGTCATCAAACTGGTAATATGAGAAATTATCACATAAGAGCATAATAAGGTCTTTTTAGTACGGATATCCGAAGTTCGTTGTCCGGTGATACCATTTATAAGGATTTTTTTATGTTCTACTTCCCGGATACTATCAATCAAGTAGAAATTTCTTTCGAGAATTAGTTATCTGTCGTTAATCGGTTTCTTGAAATTAAATATTATCACCTGCTGTTACGGTGAAGGAAAACATCGTGAGAAAACCTGCATGCCTGAGAGTTCACAAAAAAAATGCTCTAAAAGGCATGTGAAGTCCACCAACCCGCAGTAGTGTAGCGTGGTGGACTAAGGCCTACATCCCTCTCATTGTGAGAGGAGACCCGACCCTGTAGTGGGTCATTAATGGGTACTGACAAATCGGTTTCTTTAAGACCACAGACGCTTTCTTTATTCGTTCTAAGGGAAGAGGGCTATAGTTACCTACTTGGTACTATAAATTCATGTTCATAATAATATACGAACGGAAATGAACCATACGGCTCTCAAAATTAGCAAATTTAAGTTCAAATACCAACACGGAACAAAGGGTTCCATACCATTATCATTATTTTTTTTATATTTGTCTATAACAACAAATTTGTCTATAAAACGGCAACAGAAGTAGCGGCATCTGTGAAAATTTCAACTGTCTAACTATAACGGTTCATGAGACACAGTCTGGGGGCTGATTCTGTATGACCATTCAGATTTCGTGTAGATATCGTGTGTCATCCAACCGTATGTCATTTCATGAACTCGGCAAGACAAGGAACCTTAATGTCTTTTCTATAAGGCACACAATAGATTGTCACGATATTTGACTTTTAAGCCTTTTTCGACTTTTTATCACGGGTAAGACACGACATTGCCGCGATACGAGTGTGAATGGTCATACAGAATCGGGCCCCTGGTGATAGATGGACAGACAGACATACGGATGGACAGCCGAGTCTTAGTAATAGGGTCCTATTTTACCCCATGGGTACGGAACCCTAAAAAAGAGGCCGAATTATAACACCGCTACCCGATGTCTGTAAAGAAAGTAAACACGGCGTGCTTTAATTACTTTTAAGGCTTTTAACTATTAGATAAATAATTAAAGATAGATGCTTTAAGTCACACCTTATCTTGACATAAATAAGACAGGTATAAGTAGTGAGTTATATCATAACGTACAAATGTGATGTTTTGACGACTTTCTCGAAGAATTGTGCAACGATGGTGAAATCAGTGATAAGTGCAATTCATTTTGTGATGCTAAACGATTTTAGATGACTGCTAGTGTGGATGTTATAGACAATATGTTGTGTTTGATGTTAATGTTAGAGGAATACTTTATATCGCTGTCTGAGTTGATCTTTGATGAGCTTTCAATACTTTCAATAATTGACGACCCGAGTGGCGCAGTGGTTATGACACCGGTGCGCTGCGCGGAAGGTCCTGGGTTCGATTCCCAGCAGAGCAGAGATTTGAATGATGAATTTGAATTTCTGTTTCTGGTCTGGGTGTGTTGTGTTGTCGTCTTGTGTGTGTCCATGGTGCCCATGACACAGGGAATCCTAGTGTGGGGCTATGAGTGTGAAGTGTTATTTATTTATTTATTTAATAAATGATATTTTTCACAGAATCGTTCTACAATTTTTTTTTGTATTTTGATTAGTACCTATATTTATATCACAGACTTTTATAGACGGAGTACCTACTATAGTACTAGGAAAAGAATTATGTCATCTTTAAGGCACACGATAGAAAGAAAATTAACAAAACTAATAATTAACATTTGGGAAAAGTATCTAACATGTCGATAAAAATAATGTAACACTAAAAAGTAAGTAACATGACAGCAGTACGCGCTAAAATCAAAGCGACCGAAAAACAAAAGGACGCTTATTTTAGCTGTCCCGTTAACTGATTGATTTAACTTCATCTTGACGTTTAAAAATCTTTGATTTTTTTAAATAATAAAAGCAAATTTAAAGATTTCCGACGACCAGTTATTTTTTTCAACATTTAGATTCAAAACTGTATTTTTGAAATCACAGGTTTTAGTATGTAAGTACCTTTTAGTGGTTCCTCAGAATACTGAGAAACTTTTTAACACTGGTCCCTAGTCTAAGGTTCACCCGAGGTCGCGATCAGAAGCTCCTTTTCCCATAACTTGGCAATTTAATTTTCTCTAAACACCGCACGTAACTAAGATAATATAACTAAAGGTAGTTAACAACAATTAAAAGTGCTAATTTTCTCATAACAAAGGTAGCGTAACCCGATATGATCGCTCCCACGCGTGGGATATCACACAAAGGAAAGTTATTGTGTAATAACTCAGAATTTACCGTGGCTTTAATTTATTCTACAGGTAATTAATCATTGCTTTGATTGAATGTAATTATTGTTGGCAGAACGAAAGTTATTAGCTAGTTGGAACCGATTATTATTTGGAGCGGTTAAAGTTATTAGAGATAAAAGAATCTTACGACTACTTACCTAATGAACGGTTCAAAATAAAAGCAACGATTTAAAAGTGTTTAGAGCTACTTAAACAGGATTCTAGGTGGTCACGATCCTAAGTCATGAGTTGGCTGCAACTCTTTCATCGCCCACTGTTGGGCAATCCGTCACCAAAACTGGGGGTACCCAAGAGCCGTGGGATCGACTACGGGTTATGTGATATTCTTACCCACTAAAACCCCCTCGGTGGCCTTCCTCTGCGCATATGGGGGGCTCCGGGATCTAAAGTGGAACACACCGGTGCCCCCTTGCTCGGCGCCCTTGACGGGCTCATCCCGGGGGAGACTTCGTATCTTCTCCCCTACATCTTCCGGTGTGAAGCAGGGGGGGCCTGGAGCATACTCCTCAACGCTGCTCCAATGCAGATTAGTTAAACCGTGTCGGATGTCTTCAAACCGTTTAAATAGCCTCCGACTAAGACTATCGTATAGCAGTCGTTAAACCTTAGATAATCTTATTTTTAAATAATAACCGGGCCCGACGGCTTGTCATAAATTTAATTTGCCACTAGCAGTCAGTCACCCATCCAGGTATTCATATTCGTATTTTCGTATTCATAACATTGATTTACTTTTTCAGTGATGCAGTGATGCTATGCGCGCTTTGCATAGTCCCGCTTAGATCTACTAAGATCTAATAAAAAATAATTTATTATGATAGATTCACGTCAAAATTCCGGTGACCTAGTAACATGAGGTAGCTCATAAGCTAGCTTCATATTCGTCAGCTATAAAAACCTGTTTGTCCATTCCAGGCCAGTGGCTGGAGTCCTGATGAGCTACTCCCGCGGCTGCGCGGCCGTCCTCACGCAGATGACGGAGAGTACGCCGGAGTCTGTGCCGCGGTCGCCGACTGACTCCGCCAGCGACGGCTACCATTCTGACAGCGACGATTCACACCAGCATCCCGACAGGTTGGTATATTCTTTTAGAATTTTGATTGTACGTGCATAATTATATGTCTGGATGGCACTCCACTGTCTCCATGGCACCGCATAGTCCGTCATAGCATGAACGTCAAATGGCCTGTATGTTCATTTGCATAAAAAGTATGCTGAATTCATTTATAGGTGGCAGAACCATTCACCGCCCTCCGACCATGTTGACTGACGGTAGAATCATAGCCCGCCGAACAAGTTGACTGCGACCTGAAGAAGAGGGCAGGATACAGTTGGATTCAAAGGGGTCAGGACTGGGCGGAGTGGCGTCGATCAGGGGAAGCCTATGTCCAGCTGTGGACTACAAAGGACTGAAAGGAAGGAAGCCTTGTCGTATTGGCAGCCGTATTGCGACAATACGGCACACATTTTGTCGTCCAACCTACCAACAAACGCGACACATTAAACAAAGCTCTTTGATTGGAGACGGTGACAAATGGACACAATGGCACTGTCGTCCTTAATAGGCATGATGACTAATTTTCAAAATATCTTCTATGATATTCATGATGTCTAAAATATATCATATTTCTGTAGAAAATTAAGGTTATTGTGCAAAAAAAAATTTAAAGACATTTAAATTTAAAGTTTCAAATTCATTCCAAAACGCTCGCCGGTGTCATGGCGTCTGTCACGGCTCAGTAAAAAATGCATAGATCGCGTATACCTTTAAACGAAACAAAAAGACGTTTACTGAGATGTGAAGTAAATAGACGTAATTCGATCTGTGGGTGTTTAAGCTATCATGGCGGATTGTTGTATTTTGTAGATTTATTTTAACAAATAAATTAATTAATAATCTCGACATTAATAAGAGAATAAATACATGTTTCAAAATCTTTGAATCCTATTTCATTAGATCATATTTAAAATATTTTGGCGACACTTGATTACTTATTGTTGCGATTGTAAGCAAGTTGATGTTTAGGTGCTTTCCTATTATAAAACGGATCACTAACAGATGCTTCTACAGGTCAAATGATGCGAACATTTATATTCCTATTCCATTATGAACAACGTTCCAGGAGCAAGCTGGTCTCCCAGTACGCAGCGGTCTGGTCGCGGGCGGCTGACGAGGTCCTCCCAGCGCTGGCGTCTTTGGAACAGCTGCGGCAGACTCCGCATCTCAAATACAAGATCGTCTTCTCTGTCGTTGTTGTGAGTCAAACTCAAACTCAAACTCAAAAGCTTTTATTCATTACTAGCTGACCCGGCAGGCTTCGCTCTGCCAATTAATTTGACTAATATCAAAAGCTTTTTGAAACACAGTTAACTTTCCACCACCAAGTCCATCGCGAAAACCAAACAACTTTAACACGTTAGTTACAACGAAAAATATTTGGATAAGGATTTAAGCAAAAGTCTTGTATGAATAACAGAAGTAACAGATAGCCTTAGGCTTAGAATTCGACCTCGAATCGAGGGATCAGGGATCGAATCCCAGTGGCATACACCAATGACTTTATAAAAAAAGTAATGTGCGCTTTATAAAAAAATAAATATCACCTGCTGTTACGGTGAAAGAAAACATCGTGAGAAAACCTGCATGCCTGAGATTTCACAAAAACAAATGTTCTCAAAGGTATGTGAAGTCCACCAACCCGCAGTAGGCCAGCGTAGTGGACTAAGACCTACATCCTTCTCATTGTACATTGATCCGACCCTGTAGTGGGTCATTAATGGGTTACTGACATGAATAACATGGTCTAATTTTGGTCGGTATTTCTATTAATTTTTAAACTGTAAAAATTAGTTATTGTGACATAATGATAATAGTTGGACATAATTATGGTATCGCGAAGTTTTTTGTGAATATTTATATAATTATATTCTTTAATATTGTACCACATACTTTTGTTCTATCATCAATAGTTTCCGCAGCGCTTGCGACGAAAGACGTTTTAGGGCACTTTTTTACACCTTGGATTACGTTACTTAAATTTTAGTAAGGGTCCCTAATCTTTTCTAGCAATAAATATAGCCTATGTTACTTAGGGTGAGTGTAGCTTTCCATGGAGAAATAATTTTTGAAATCGGCACAGTAGTTTTTGAGATTATTCATTACAAACATACACACACACGAAAATACAACAACAATAAAGTGGCGCCACCGTAGTTCGACGGACACTTTTTCATGTATACAGATGATCTTCCTTAGCTCTATCCTCCATGCTGCGTAGCAGCGTAGGGAGCCGACCGCGCGAATGAGCTAACTACCTATTTCATAGATGTGCCCGCCCCTCTCCTAATATCTTTTGAATGGAATATACGATTAATGAAAAATGCAAAAAGTAGTCTACGGGTATCGAAACAATTTGAATACAAAATAATTTATTTGGATAAGGATTAATAAAAAGGTATGAATAACATGCACATTTCTATTTCTATGACTTATTCGTTCCTACTTCTCATTCTATTGACTTTATTTTTTAATTTTCTCAGAATGAGCTCTATTCTACTAATCAAGCCCTTTCATTTGATACCCATATTGAAGCAGTTGTGGAAAATATGTAATGCGCCACTTTGTTGCGGCGGCCATCTTGGATTTTCATTTTTTTCATAGTGAGCTCTATTCTACCAATCAAGCCCTTTCATTTCATATCCATATTGAGGTAGGCGCGGAAAAAATATGTAACCTGCCATTTTGTGGCGGCGGCCATGTTGGATTTTCACATTTTTCATAGTGAGCTCTATTATACCAATCAAGTCCTTTCATTTGATACCCATATTGAGGTAGTTGCGGAAAAAAATATGTAATCAGCCATTTTGTGGCGGCGGCCATCTTGGGTTTTCATTTTTTTCATAGTGAGCTCTATTCTACCAATCAAGCCCTTTCATTTGATACCCATATTGAGGTAGTTGCGGAAAAAAATATGTAATCAATCATTTTGTGGCGGCGGCCATCTTGGGTTTTCATTTTTTTCATAGTGAGCTCTATTCTACCAATCAAGCCCTTTCATTTGATACCCATATTGAGGTAGGCGCGGAAAAAATATGTAACCCGCAATTTTGTGGCGGCGGCCATCTTGGATTTTCATTTTTTATAGTGAGGTCTATTCTTGTAAT
The DNA here is from genome assembly GCA_905147235.1 of Erynnis tages. NCBI lineage: Eukaryota > Metazoa > Arthropoda > Insecta > Lepidoptera > Hesperiidae > Erynnis > Erynnis tages. The sequence continues at coordinate 7,307,551 of LR990095.1, read as the reverse complement.
CAAGCCCTTTCATTTGATACCCATATACCCATATTGAGGTAGTTGCGGAATAAATATGTAATCCGCCATTTTGTGGCGGCGGCCATCTAGGTTCTAGCAAAAAGTGATATACTAATGAGTCCTGTTTTTATCCGCATCAATTTCATAGTCGTACATAAATAAAAGATGTAGATAAAATATTTAAAATATACCATTATTTTTTCGTATATGAGTACGTCAAGTTCACAAAAGTCTCAATAGATGGCGTTGGTTCAGTATAACAACATTATTCCTGTACTTAACAATATACAATAATGATATTTACAAAGTCACCTAATAGATGTCGCGACATTCATGTGTTAAAATAATATGAATATGAAAATGGAAAAATTGTTTTTTCTCTTGAATATCGTGATAAAATCATATCAGGTATCATAAAAAAATACTGATTGTAAATAACATCAAACCACATCATATTTTTTGTATTTAATTCGTGCAATAACAATGTAGATATTGATGAATGTTTGTTACTTTTTTACTTTTTTTCTGTAATCGATATCCAAATAAAAACTATCCTAAATGTTGGTCCAGGCTATAAGCTATGTCCATACCCAATTTCATCAAAATCCGTTCAGTAGATTTGTCGTGATCGGGTAACAAATTAACAGACAGACCGACAGACATTAATTCTGAAAACGCGATTTTTGAGTTTTGTTATCATCCTTTATGCCAAATCAATTGGTCTTTTTAAAATATTTTGCATGTACAGATTTTACTTTTCTACGATTTTATTATATGTATAGATTAGGTACAATTTGTGCACACTTAATGAAAGTCATACAGATAAATTATACATTCTACATTCATCCGCTTTGATCGCCCCTCAGGCAAAACGTAGACTGGGAGAAAAAAGCGGGCGGAAAAAAACTCCCAGCACTCTTTTAAAAGTAAATAAAACTTAGTCCATAGTGCAGTATGGCTAGGTCCAATAAAGGAACACACGTGACAGCTATCGTGTGTGTCAATGTCGCCCTATTGCCATCCGCTTACAAATAAATATTGTTACATAGTGTATAGAAATAGCCTATTTAGTTATTCAATCCCACGCTTTCTTATCTTCTAAATAGTCCTTAGTTTCATAATAGGCCTGAATAGTCCTTAGTTTCATAAGAGAGTATGAATGTTATGAGCAGTTTTCTCACGCAACGGTGTGGCAGACATTATTGTCGGCGCTAGCGTATACCCCCATCATTTTGGTAGTTTAACCTTGAAAGTTTTCCGGGAGTTTTGAAAATTGGTAACTTTATAGATATTGATGTGCTCTTTCCGACTTTCAACTTTGCCACCTCGTATCTTTTGCACGAGTACCGCCATCTTGGAAAAATTGTGCCTAATAGCAGTTTTTCGGCGATATCTTCTTTGCTACTCATTTTACGATGAAAATACTTATGGGCAAATTAAACTTAAGAAAATTTCCAGAGAAATGGTTTTCCTATGTTAAAACTGGGGGAATACTGAATAAAGATCCCACTTAATATGAGGCATTTTGCATGCTCCTTGGTTATAATATATTTACTTGTCAGTAACCCATTAATGACCCACTACAGGGTCGGGTCTCCTCTCACAATGAGAAGGATGTAGGCCTTAGTCCACCACGCTGGCCTAGTGCGGCTTGGTGGACTTCACATGCCTTTGAGAACTTTTTTTTTTCTGAACTCTCAGGCATGCAGGTTTTCTCACGATGTTTTCCTTCACCGTAACAGCAGGTGATATTTAATTTTTATAAAGCGCACATAACTTTTTTACAAAGTCATTGGTGCGTGCCACTGGGATTCGAACCCGGACCCCTCGATTCGAGGTCGAATTCTAAGCCACTGGGCTATCACCGCTATACTGGGCTATCACCGCTATAAGATATTTACTTAATACAACAAAATATGGCTTACATAGTTGTGCTCGTCGCACAAAATATTTGACCTCATTGAAGATAATTAATTATAATTTTCAACCTCCTTCACCAGTAACGATTGCTAACCACAAACTATATGTTGTTCCTTTCCAGCTCTCCTTCCGAGCTGCCATCAGTCTCCGCGACCGGAGACTGGCAGAGGCGAAGGTTCTCTTGGGCTCCGAGTCGGACAGTACACCCGGCGTGACAGGTTTCGTCGCGGCCGCTATGCGACTGCTCAGGAGCACTGCGCAGACCTTCCCGCTTGGGGACGCTGAGAGGACGGTCATCAATCAGGTGAGTGATGTTCAATGTTAAAGGAGATTTCATAATGGTTCTAATACTATAATGGTAGCAGGTTAGTGACGGTGGATGAAGGGTGTAAGGAATGGCATAAGAATTACAAAGGTTTTTTGGTTTTCAAAGTTAGCAACCGAAAGCAGCTTTATTTTTCTGAAGAAATTGGAGTCACTAAATTAGGTCTGATAGAATAAAGAAAACAGAGGAAAACGTTAGATTCAGAAGGCCTAGGTGTGTGTCATTAGCTTCAAGTATGCTATGGACCGCAAAGCGCGATTTGGTAGATTTTTAAAAATCTACAAGAGCTAAAGATTTTTAGTACTACATTTACTTCGTTTCATTCTCGTCAGAAGAAGCGTTGCATTGGGTCACGTCTACTGTCGGAGAGGTAGCTTTATAGAGGCGTATCAGTCAGTATACGCTAGTTGTATGCCCAGTCCAACAAAACTATAGACACCGTATGTTGTACGCCGGGACGAGCTTTAAGTGAATGCACGATTTTTTTAAATGGCGGGATCGGCTATGACCAGTTGACCTCTATAAACAGTTGGCCTAACGACTTACAAAGATAAGAGAGAAGAGAAGAGTGAAAATGGAGACGATTGTATTGTATTGCGTGTGTTTCCCAGGTAGTGGGCACGCTGCGCGAGTACCCGTGCCTGGCGTCGTGCGGCGCGCTGCACGCGCTGGTGGCCGCCGCGTGCCGTGCCGCCTGGACGCTCAGTCTGCACTCGCCCCCGCTGCGCATCGACACTGACTTCACACCAGGTAACAGTTCACTTACTCTCAACAATACTGCAGAATGTAGGCGGCAGAGTACTCTATGTCTCATTCGGCTGACAGCACTCGCCCCCGCTGCGCATCGACACTGACTTCACACCAGGTAACAGTTTACTTACTCTCAACAATACTGCAGAATGTAGGCGGCAGAGTACTCTATGTCTCATTCGGCTGACAGCACTCGCCCCCGCTGCGCATCGACACTGACTTCACACCAGGTAACAGTTCACTTACTCCCAACAATACTGCAGAGTGTAGGCGCCAGAGAACTCTATCTCTCACTCGGCTGACAGCAGTCACCTCCGTTGCGCATCCACTCTGACTTCATATCAGGTAACTCTCAACCTCTTCTGTGTTACGACATATCTTGACATCCGATGTCCACACGACTCAAAAACTTTAGATGTCAATGACTGAATTCGAATGTTTTCGAGCAATGTGTGTTGCCAGCGATGATTCAGCGCCGAAACCTGGTCCTTCACTGAAAGCCTAATTCACAAGCTCAGAAGAGCTTAGCGGGCCTATTCCAACCACGGTGCCCATATTATTATGTCTGTCATTGTAAAAATCTAATACATTATTTCTGTTGTTTCCAGTGGTGATGAATCCAGACAAGCATGTCAGGTACTCGTTGACTGACTCCAGGGACCGGCGCTCCGATCTGATTAAGTCCTTCGTTTGGCCAGCTCTCATGGATGGGAACAGATGCGTCTTTAGAGCTATTGTACTCACATAGACATTATACAGAAGGACAAAAGTAGTGTATATAGACGTAGACGGAATGACATAGACAAAAGGAAGTAAATAGAATCCACTGTAGCTAACGGTATTTACGCCCCAACTGAGTCTATCACTCTATCTCAGAGTCGCGAAGAGAGTGACAGAATGAGTCAATGTGTGCAGTTTAGTTACATGGCCGTTCTATCTACTTCCTTTTACATTTAACATTTCATTATTAATAAAAGTTGGACTCGAAAAGTGACTTATATTCAGGTTCTACAAGCTACAAAAAAGTCATGCTAACGGTGAAATAGGATCAAATCCCAGCGGCAAACAGATTTGAATAGACTTAGGTACATATTTTTACAAAACAGCGAAATTCATAACGAGTCCAGTACTGGGTTGCGAACAACATGATTATAATACTGATGACAACAAGAAGTTTACTGGAGGAAGCTTACTATCACTATGAGCGTTTATATTTAAAAAGGGATAGATACATTATATGCCTAATACTGCAGCAAAACTGAACTAATTCATCTAAACCTTGCGAATCGATAAGCTTTTCTGCTGATGACAAGAGACATGTCATTCATTATGAAATTTCATTTATGACTAAGGTGACATGTATGTCAGAAAATTGATTAATGAAAAAAACGCATCTACCCCCTTTTACATAAATTTCATTTACAACGATTAAATTATTTACTCGTGTACAAAGCTAAGCATTCCAGATTATATTTTTAAATTTGATAATTTATTTTTATATTTCCATGTTATACGTGAAATATATTTTAATTAAACTACTTATAAGATATAAACCGTGTTTTATTATACACCCTACAATCTAAGAAGGTTGTAGTATAGAAGAAAATTCAATAATACTAGGCTCCTATTCAAATGTCTTACAAAGGCTTATTTATACATTTATAAGTGTATGTAGATATTTATATTTAGGTAACTACGAGTACCTAGGTTGAGACATAATATAAATTATTATCTAATCAGTGGTGAATTTTCTAGATTTCATGCAAATCATTTTTCCACAAAACATTCTTTATGTCTTTACATCAACATGAATAATGTTTTGTTTCTGATCGGTGACTCAGTGCGTATCTCGACGATAGCCTATCGAAAGATAAGATTGTCCTGAAATATGCGACCAATATAAGCATTCACCCGATACAACATCGATAGTATTGTTGCGACTATCTTTAAGTTTAACCATTGACCACCAATTGTGTGAGCCATTTCATCAGTGTTAAACAGTGTTAAAAGGACCTCGTAACTCAGTAACAATGAGTCAGTACCCTCCTCCCGGTCCGCCTCCCCCTCCGTACTACAACCCCCACCACCCATGGCATCCTCCCCCTCCGCCCCCCCACTACCCCCCTCCGCACCCCTATCCCCAAGACCACGGGCACCCACCACCGCAGATGCCGTACCCCTACTTCGTGCCTGGTGCTGTGATGATGCCAGTCCCGATCGGACCACCCCCGGAGACGCAAAGTCAGCCGACCTACATCACAAACTACATCTACCACGGAGAGACCTCCAACAACCCGCAATCAACAGACCTCGTCCAAATCGCTGAGAACGCTGGGGATTTTGACTGGGTACCGTCCACTGCGACATCGGCATCTCAACTGACAGGTAGGGCGGTGCTCGGGGGCCACGAGGGCTGGGACGGGAGCCCTCTATGGGTGATCAGGGCTTGGCACAACGGTGACCTGCTGCCAGGGAAGCTGTCAGTGAGACACAGCGCCGCATCAGTCATGTACAACGGGAAGGAGATTCCGGTGCAGAACATAGAAGTTCTGTGCGCGAAGCCTGAGAGTTTACGTTGGGTGCCGGCTTCGAACGGCAACGTGCCTCCCGGAGCCATTCCTGGAGGAAGGACGTCCTCTGGAGAGACCCTGTACATTGGGAGAGCGAGACACCAACTCTCTATTACACCAGGAAAGGTGCATCCAAGTCACAATTCTTGTTACATCGGATTCGGTGGAGCTGAAGTTGCCCATAAAATATACGATGTTCTATGCAGAATTAGTTAATACGTAACTTGATTTCGGACTGGATAAAACGACGAATATAAAATAAACAGCAGTTTTGAGTACTTATGTAAATCAAAAAATCAACTCAAACGGCACAACGACAAAATAAATACGAAATAAAAAGCAGTGTTGAGGCTATCGAGCTTAAATATCAAAAGTAAACTCAGTGTTTTATCTATCTATACATATAATAAAATCGTAGAAAAGTAAAATCTGTACATGCAAAATATTTTAAAAAGAGTAATTGATTTGGCATAAAGGACGATAACAAAACTCAAAAATCGCGTTTTCAGAATTAATGTCTGTCGGTCTGTCTGTTAATTTGTTACCCGATCACGACAAATCTACTGAACGGATTTTGATGAAATTGGGTATGGACATAGCTTATAGCCTGGACCAACATTTAGGATAGTTTTTATTTAGATATCGATTACAGAAAAAAAGTAAAAAAGTAACAAACATTCATCAATATCTACTTTGTTATTGCACGAATTAAACACAAAAACTATGATGTGGTTTGATGTTATTTACAATCAGTATTTTTTTATGATACCTAAGATAATGATTTTATCCAGATATTCAAGAGAAAAAACAATTTTTCCATTTCCATATTCATATTATTTTAACACATGAATGTCGCGACATCTATTAGGTGACTTTGTAAATATCATTATTGTATGTTGTTAAGTACAGGAATAATGTTGTTATACTGAACCAACGCCATCTATTGAGACTTTTGTGAACTTGACGTACTCATATACGAAAAAATAATGGTATATTTTAAATATTTTATCTACATCTTTTATTTATGTACGACTATGAAATTGATGCGGATAAAAACAGGACTCATTAGTATATCACTTTTTGCTAGAACCTAGATGGCCGCCGCCACAAAATGGCTGATTACATATTTTTTTCCGCAACTACCTCAATATGGGTATCAAATGAAAGGGCTTGATTAGTAGAATAGAGCTCATTCTGAGAAAATTAAAAAATAAAGTCAATAGAATGAGAAGTAGGAACGAATAAGTCATAGAAATAGAAATGTGCATGTTATTCATACCTTTTTATTAATCCTTATCCAAATAAATTATTTTGTATTCAAAATTGTTTCGATACCCGTAGACTACTTTTTGCATTTTTCATTAATCGTATATTCCATTCCAAAGATATTAGGAGAGGGGCGGGCACATCTATGAAATAGGTAGTTAGCTCATTCGCGCGGTCGGCTCCCTACGCAGCATGGAGGATAGAGCTAAGGAGGATCATCTGTATACATGAAAAAGTGTCCGTTCGTGTGTGTGTATGTTTGTAATGAATAATCTCAAAAACTACTGTGCCGATTTCAAAAATTCTTTCTCCATGAAAAGCTACATTCACCCTGAGTAAGAAAGGCTATATTTATTGCTAGAAAAGATTAGGGACCCTTACTAAAATTTAAGTAACGTAACCCAAGGTGTAAAAAAGTGCCCTAAAACGTCTTTCGTCGCAAGCGTTGCGTAAACTATTGATGATAGAACAAAAGTATGTGGTACAATTAAAGAACATAATTATATAAATATTCACAAAAAACTTCGCGATACCATAATTATGTCCAACTATTTATCATTATGTCACAATAACTAATTTTTACAGTTTAAAAGTTAATAGAAATACCGACCAAAATTAGACCATGTTATTCATGTCAGTAACCCATTAATGACCCACTACAGGGTCGGATCAATGTACAATGAGAAGGATGTAGGTCTTAGTCGACTACGCTGGCCTACTGCGGGTTGGTGGACTTCACATACCTTTGAGAACATTTGTTTTTGTGAAATCTCAGGCATGCAGGTTTTCTCACGATGTTTTCTTTCACCGTAACAGCAGGTGATATTTAATTTTTTATAAAGCGCACATTCAATCTTAAATCCTTATCCAAAGATTTTTCGTTGTAACTAACGTGTTAAAGTTGTTTTGTTTTCGCGATGGACTTGGTGGTGGAAAGTTAACTGTGTTTCAAAAAGCTTTTGATATTAGTCAAATTAATTGGCAGAGCGAAGCCTGCCGGGTCAGCTAGTACATATAATAAAATCGTAGAAAAGTAAAATCTGTACATGCAAAATATTTTAAAAAGACCAATTGATTTGGCATAAAGGACGATAACAAAACCCAAAAATCGCGTTTTCAGAATTAATGTCTGTCGGTCTTTCTGTTAATTTGTTACCTGATCACGACAAATCTACTGAACGGATTTTGATGAAATTGGGTATGGACATAGCTTATAGCTTGGACCAACATATAGGATAGTTTTTATTTGGATATCGATTACAGAAAAAAAATAAAAAAGTAACAAACATTCATCAATATCTACTTTGTTATTGCACGAATTAAACACAAAAAATATGATGTGGTTTGATGTTATTTACAATCAGTAATTTTTATGACACTTAAGATATGATTTTATCCAGATATTCAAGAGAAAAAACAATTTTTCCATTTCCATATTCATATTATTTTAACACATGAATGTCGCGACATCTATTAGGTGACTTTGTAAATATCATTAATGTATGTTGTTAAGTACAGGAATAATGTTGTTATACTGAACCAACGCCATCTATTGAGACTTTTGTGAACTTGACGTACTCATATATACGAAAAGATTATGGTATATTTAAATATTTTATCTACATCTTTTATTTATGACTATGAAATTGATGTGGATAAAAACAGGACTCATTAGTATAACACTTTTTGCTAGAACCTAGATGGCCGCCGCCACAAAATGGCGCATTACATATTTATTCCGCAACTACCTCAATATGGGTATATGGGTATCAAATGAAAGGACTTGATTAGAAGAATAGAGTTCACTATAAAAAATGAAAATCCAAGATGGCCGCCGCCACAAAATTGCGGGTTACATATTTTTTCCGCGCCTACCTCAATATGGGTATCAAATGAAAGGGCTTGATTAGTAGAATAGAGCTTACTATGAAAAAATCAAAATCCAAGATGGCCGCCGCCACAAAATTGCGGGTTACATATTTTTTCCGCGCCTACCTCAATATGGGTATCAAATGAAAGGGCTTGATTGGTAGAATAGAGCTCACTATGAAAAAAATGAAAATCTATGATGGCCGCCGCCACAAAATGGCTGATTACATATTTTTTCCGCGCCTGCCTCAATATGGATATGAAATGAAAGGGCTTGATTGGTAGAGTAGAGCTCATTCTGAGAAAATTAAAAAATAAAGTCAATAGAATGAGAAGTAGGAACGAATAAGTCATAGAAATAGAAATGTGCATGTTATTCATACCTTTTTATTAATCCTTATCCAAATAAATTATTTTGTATTCAAATTGTTTCGATACCCGTAGACTACTTTTTGCATTTTTCATTAATCGTATATTCCATTCAAAAGATATTAGGAGAGGGGCGGGCACATCTATGAAATAGGTAGTTAGCTCATTCGCGCGGTCGGCTCCCTACGCAGCATGGAGGATAGAGCTAAGGAGGATCATCTGTATACATGAAAAAGTGTCCGTCGAACTGCGGTGGCGCCACTTTATTGTTGTTGTATTTTCGTGTGTGTGTATGTTTGTAATGAATAATCTCAAAAACTACTGTGCCGATTTCAAAAATTCTTTCACCATGGAAAGCTACATTCACCCTGAGTAACATAGGCTATATTTATTACTAGAAAAGATTAGGGACCCTTACTAAAACTTAAGTAACGTAACCCAAGGTGTAAAAAAAGTGCCCTAAAACGTCTTTCGTCGCAAGCGCTGCGTAAACTATTGATGATAGAACAAAAGTATGTGGTACAATTAAAGAAAATAATTATATCAATACTCACAAAAAACTTCGCGATACCATAATTATGTCCAACTATTATCATTATGTCACAATAACTACTTTTTACAGTTTAAAAGTTAATAGAAATACTGACCAAAATTAGACCATGTTATTCATGTCAGTAACCCATTAATGACCCACTACAGGGTCGGATCAATGTACAATGAGAAGGATGTAGGTCTTAGTCCACTACGCTGGCCTACTGCGGGTTGGTGGACTTCACATACCTTTGAGAACATTTGTTTTTGTGAAATCTCAGGCATGCAGGTTTTCTCACGATGTTTTATTTCACCGTAACAGCAGGTGATATTTAATTTTTTATAAAGCGCACATTACTTTTTTTACAAAGTCATTGGTGTATGCCACTGGGATTCGATCCCGGATCCCTCGATTCGAGGTCGAATTCTAAGCCACTGGGCTATCTGTTACTTTTGTTATTCACACTTTTGCTTAAATCCTTATCCAAATATTTTTCGATGTAACTAACGTGTTAAAGTTGTTTGGTTTTCGCAATGGACTTGGTGGTGGAAAGTTAACTGTGTTTCAAAAAGCTTTTGATATTAGTCAAATTAATTGGCAGAGCGAAGCCTGCCGGGTCAGCTAGTTTAAAATAAAAATGTTTGCTCAAAATGGATTGGATTTCGCTTTAAAACTGCTACTTTTCGAGTGAAATTGTGTTATCACGTGTTATCGTTATGATAATGAAGTGTACTGATACGGATTCCTTTGTTGACGATCCAACTGCTAACGATCTGAATATCACGTGAATTGTTGAGATTTAATAAAATTTGTTAAAAACATGCGTTTTCTCTTTTTATTTCTATTACTTTAGCCTATAATAAGAATTAAAAATGTATCATAATAATATAAAACATACACACTGTACTGTACACTTTACAGACCTTCGACCCTTCGTAATCACTGCTGGACATGGGCCTCCATAGAGCGTTGATATCACAGTGGCTCAGAATTCAGTCACTTACTCGTTTTGGTATAGGTACGCATCGGCAACATTAAATTTCATGTGGATTTTACAAATATAAATGTCACCTGCTATAACACTCAAGATGCACTCAAGATAAAAATAGCTAGAAAACTTGCATAAGTGTGTTACATAATGTTCCTAAAGGTTTAGAATCCTCAGGGTTCTGTTCCTACATTTTTTTCAAGACTCGATCCTGCAGCGGGTCATTAATGGGTCACAGACAGGACAATGCGCTTACGTTACATCTTCATGTAATCTGACATACAGGTCAATCCCATGAGCGATTCATTAAGAGATGCTGTTTTCATAGTGGTCTGCTACGTTTAATGGGATTTTGGTCTTTATGTGATGCAAATAAGGTCTATAATTGCATCATCATTATGGCATAATTGTTGCAAGTCTTTATTAATGTCAAGTGAAGAGGTGACGATATTTATTTAGGTGATAGACATTCTATTCATTTCATTGAAGGGACAATTAATACAACTTTGGATATATATTTTTTTGAATTGAAAACTTCTTTATCGGTGCTGAGCACTTTTTGGTATGAGTATAAATTGTTAAACTCGCGACAGGACTCGCGACCGGATTCGATTCCCAGCGAAGCTGAAATTTGTAAAAACAGTTTGTTTTTGTTTCTAGTTTGTCAGTAACCCATTAATGACCCACTACAGGGTCGGGTCTCCTCTCACAATGAGAGGGATGTAGGCCGCCGTCCACCACGCTGGCCTAATGCGGGTTGGTGGACTTCACATGCCTTTGAGAACATTTTTTTTTAACTCTCAGGCATGCAGGTTTCCTCACGATGTTTTCCTTCACCGTAACAGCAGGTGATATTTAATTTTATAAAGCGCACATAACTTTTTTACAAAGTCATTGGTGCGTGCCACTGGGATTCGAACCCGGACCCCTCGATTCGAGGTCGAATTCTAAGCCACTGGGCTATCACCGCTTATTTATCTATGAGATAACTGACGCAATAAATATAAATGTGGTACATTTATATTTATTGCTGCCGCAAATATTATTATTCATTTCACCTAATAATGTTTTTTGCGAAAATGTATTAACTGATGGAAATACAGAACAAGTCAAACACAGCTTAGAACACAAACATTAATTTCGATACCAAACAGTGGGATTGCTTTCAATGATCAAAGCGCGTAAAATGTTTTCAATTAAATTTAGATAATTTAAAATATAATTTTACAGATAAACGAAAGTGTAAACGAAAGCGGTGATAGCCCAGTGGCTTAGAATTCGACCTCGAATCGAGGGGTCCGGGTTCGAATCCCAGTGGCACGCACCAATGACTTTGTAAAAAAGTTATGTGCGATTTATAAAATTAAATATCACCTGCTGTTACGGTGAAGGAAAACATCGTGAGGAAACCTGCATTCCTGAGAGTTCACAAAAAAAATGCTCTCAAAGGCATGTGAAGTCCACCAACCCGCAGTAGGCCAGCGTGGTGGACGGCGGCCTACATCCCTCTCATTGTGAGAGGAGACCCGACCCTGCAGTGGGTCATTAATGGGTTACTGACAAACGAAAGACATGCGGAAGAACCATAGTAGCTCACCCGGGGAGGTATGTACCTTACCGCCAGCCTCGTAACCCGTCGTAAAGCAGCATGTTCTTCATGTCTTGTGTTTCTACTGGGGAGGTATAGTCGCCGGAGGTACTAAATTAAGGCCAAAATCTTAATCTCATGAGAAGCAAAACAGTTGCGAGTGATAGAATGAGCTGATATGCGCTTAGTAGAGCAAATTCCAGGGTACGCCTGTTCCTCCCATATAGCTGTTCTATCTACGCCCTATTTCCAAGGTATAGGTATCACAGTTCTTGAGTATCTGTAGAAATTTTAGTTGGAAAAAAAGTTTTAAGTACTTCAAAAGTTTGATTTATTCAATAACTAAGGTACAAGGCTGAAATCTGTTTGTTAAGACCTGTCCGTCAAAACAAATATTTTACGATAAATGTGAGAAGCTAGTTAGCTGACGAATCGCAAAGTTCGCAAATTCATGGAAATATCCGTCTTGTAATCTACACGGGTAACGCGGTCTCGCTGAGAAGTTTTGTAATTTGCAGCCGCGACTTCGCGAGTCGACTTCAAATTCGTCAGTCACGTATTTGAAGTCGCCCGCAAGAATAGATAAATAGATTAAAAGGTTTGGGTAACCCCATGTCTTTAATTGCCATGTCGCACGCAAAAGTTGCTCATACGACAACGTCATTGCATACACTTTGTCGCGCTCCATACAGAGCCCTTTGTTTAAATTTTGTCGTGTCAGTCAAAGTCAAAGTCAAAAGTTTTTATTTATTAATAGGCACAATTTGTGCACACTTAATGAATATCATACATCTATACATATAATAAAATCGTAGAAAAGTAAAATCTGTACATGCAAAATATTTTAAAAAGAGTAATTGATTTGGCATAAAGGACGATACCAAAACTCAAAAATCGCGTTTTCAGAATTAATGTCTGTCGGTCTGTCTGTTAATTTGTTACCCGATCACGACAAATCTACTGAACGGATTTTGATGAAATTGGGTATGGACATAGCTTATAGCCTGGACCAACATTTAGGATAGTTTTTATTTAGATATCGATTACAGAAAAAAAGTAAAAAAGTAACAAACATTCATCAATATCTACTTTGTTATTGCACGAATTAAACACAAAAACTATGATGTGGTTTGATGTTATTTACAATCAGTATTTTTTTATGATACCTAAGATAATGATTTTATCCAGATATTCAAGAGAAAAAACAATTTTTCCATTTCCATATTCATATTATTTTAACACATGAATGTCGCGACATCTATTAGGTGACTTTGTAAATATCATTATTGTATGTTGTTAAGTACAGGAATAATGTTGTTAAACTGAACCAACGCCATCTATTGAGACTTTTGTGAACTTGACGTACTCATATACGAAAAAATAATGGTATATTTTAAATATTTTATCTACATCTTTTATTTATGTACGACTATGAAATTGATGCGGATAAAAACAGGACTCATTAGTATATCACTTTTTGCTAGAACCTAGATGGCCGCCGCCACAAAATGGCTGATTACATATTTTTTTCCGCAACTACCTCAATATGGGTATCAAATGAAAGGGCTTGATTAGTAGAATAGAGCTCATTCTGAGAAAATTAAAAAATAAAGTCAATAGAATGAGAAGTAGGAACGAATAAGTCATAGAAATAGAAATGTGCATGTTATTCATACCTTTTTATTAATCCTTATCCAAATAAATTATTTTGTATTGAAAATTGTTTCGATACCCGTAGACTACTTTTTGCATTTTTCATTAATCGTATATTCCATTCCAAAGATATTAGGAGAGGGGCGGGCACATCTATGAAATAGGTAGTTAGCTCATTCGCGCGGTCGGCTCCCTACGCAGCATGGAGGATAGAGCTAAGGAGGATCATCTGTATACATGAAAAAGTGTCCGTTCGTGTGTGTGTATGTTTGTAATGAATAATCTCAAAAACTACTGTGCCGATTTCAAAAATTCTTTCTCCATGGAAAGCTACATTCACCCTGAGTAAGAAAGGCTATATTTTATTTATTAAATTATGTATTAGTTATAAGTTGTTAATTATAATTAGTACTAACATTAGTTTTTATTTTATTTTTTAAATTATTAAAATGTAATATAACTTCATAATTTGCATACCTGAGAAGGTGAATATGGATTGATCAAAATGCCCTGTAAAACCAATAACTAACCCATATTCGTGCAAATAAATGATTTTCATTTCATTTCATTTCATTTCATTTATTGCTAGAAAAGATTAGGGACCCTTACTAAAATTTAAGTAACGTAACCCAAGGTGTAAAAAAGTGCCCTAAAACGTCTTTCGTCGCAAGCGTTGCGTAAACTATTGATGATAGAACAAAAGTATGTGGTACAATTAAAGAACATAATTATATAAATATTCACAAAAAACTTCGCGATACCATAATTATGTCCAACTATTTATCATTATGTCACAATAACTAATTTTTACAGTTTAAAAGTTAATAGAAATACCGACCAAAATTAGACCATGTTATTCATGTCAGTAACCCATTAATGACCCACTACAGGGTCGGATCAATGTACAATGAGAAGGATGTAGGTCTTAGTCCACTACGCTGGCCTACTGCGGGTTGGTGGACTTCACATACCTTTGGGAACATTTGTTTTTGTGAAATCTCAGGCATGCAGGTTTTCTCACGATGTTTTCTTTCACCGTAACAGCAGGTGATATTTAATTTTTTATAAAGCGCACATTCAATCTTAAATCCTTATCCAAAGATTTTTCGTTGTAACTAACGTGTTAAAGTTGTTTGGTTGTCGCGATGGACTTGGTGGTGGAAAGTTAACTGTGTTTCAAAAAGCTTTTGATATTAGTCAAATTAATTGGCAGAGCGAAGCCTGCCGGGTCAGCTAGTTTATAAATAATTATGCAAGCATCCGCTTTGATCGCCGCTCAGGCAAAACGTAGATTGGGAGAAAAAAGCGGGCGGAAAAAAACGCCCAGCACTTTTTTAGTCACTCTGGTCGGTCGGTTACGTCAGCCAATAAGGTCATGGCCTAAGGCCGTTATAATAGATAAATAAAGGCTTGGGTAAGGATACGGCAAATAAATAAAAAATACAATTAAAGCTATGACACTATAATTCCATGATTTACTTATTGGATTCCTTCGGTTCACCCGAAGTCTTGACAGTTAGACGTATTATGCAAATAAGTTCGTAAATTTTTAAGCAATAAAGTTATCTAACTGGGTTTCAGATTAGCGTTTTTCCAAATCTCAGAGGCAAGATCAATGATTTTTCTAAATAACTTGCGTTTACAAATTAAATTTTCCACGCAAAAATATAACGAATATGACGCTGAAAATATAATTAATGTTCCTAGCTAGGAATCGAACCTGTTGTGTTTGAAACACTGACACAAGACACTAAATTATCAAAAACAACAGGTACGATTAAAAATCGGAAGCTAGGAACACATACTAAATTTTTACAGTGAACTGACGCAAATAAACGCCAATCTACACATACCAACTTTAATTCGATATCTTATATTAATTCGGAGTGAGGGACGTCTCGTTAAACGACGTCGCTAAATTGTCGTCGATGTCGACAATCCCTCGAAATGTTTTGGAATGTAATTAAGCAGATTTGAGGTTACATTGAAAAGGAATATGGAAATGAGGAAATAATGTTGGTATCTTTTTTTACCGACTTCAAAAAGGAGGTTATACATTCGACAGGTATGTATGTAATATTCTCAGAACTGAATAATTTAATTACATATGTTGGTTTATTACGGCTTCCAAACAAGAATACCAAATTTAATGGGTGTATGTATGTATGTAGATATGTTTGTCCTCGCATATCTCTAAAAATAATTATACATTGACGGATCGTGTACGTCCTTTTTTGTTTGTTTGCATTTTGTTCAACTTAGGGAATGGTAAAAATTTCATCAAAATCAGTCCAGTAGTTTCCGTGATACGGACTTAAAACAAAAAATTATGAAAAAAATAATTTAAAAAAATTAAACCGACACTAAATAAGTGTGAAATAAAATATGTTACTCACATCCAACCTCAAATAGAGAAGAAATTCTACCAAAGGTATTATTTGGGTGTCTTCCTACTTATAACTACTGAAATGTTCGCCTCAAATAAAGTATCCGCGGCCACCACACCTCCGCAGCCGAAACACAAGACATGATAGAACATGCTGCTTTACGACGGGTTAACACGTTAGCTGCGGCACCAATTTTTGCATACTTTCCGTTCCTGCGGCACGAGGTATAATCGGCCCGTACCGTGACCAGACGTTAGGGCGACACGCGGTCTATTAGACCCCACCTCCTTTTACAGACTAAAATCCATTTTCTGGCGCGAAATCAAAGATAAATGAGAATTTTGGTCCTTATTGATATAGACAGTGAATTGATGAACTCTAATCCACCGTCGCCCCGGGATCTGATGGCTAGTTTAGGAATTATTAGCAAAACAAAATATGGGATCTTATACACCTCGTAACGCACTGAAATAGGGCAAATTTTCGCTGCGATTAGTGATGGGAAAAATAATATCGACGTTTTTAAACTGTCTTAACTACGCAACGACTTGACCGATTTTGATCAATTATATCTCATTAGATCGTTTTAAGGGCAAAACCTGGCAAAACAACACAAAGCTATCAAAGGATACATTTTTTTTTAAATAATCTAAATTGTGCTTGAAGGCGCCATAAAGAAAAAAAACCGGCCAAGTGCGAGTCGGACTCGCGCACGAAGCGTTCCATTCTATACCATTAAGAGGCACCTATTACAGACTTATTATTGGAAAATAATGGATTACGGTTTATGCATAAGGTTTATCTTTCTATTTGTATATGAAAATCTTAATGCGGTTCACAGAATAGAAAAAAAAGGCAACCAGAAGTAGAAAAGAAACTGTCCTATTTATTCTGCCTCGGGCTTTAAAAATACAATTGAATTAACATTAAAAAATCAGTATCAACATACTTTTTTATAAAAATCTCAATATATATGTTGTACTTATTTATGAGTGTTTTTCATTGAAACAGGGTAGACAATAAGATTTTTTGCACTGAGTGCACTGAGTCAAAATCTTTTTGGATTTTTTATCAGCTCACCAGATGGTAAAAATGTGCGTAGTTTTTGGTAACAACCAACACATCTTCTCCTTTTTTCACCCTTTTTTGTTTTGGCTCTGTTTCTGGGTTTTTTAAAATTAACTTCTTCCGACATCGTTTAGACATGTTCGGCGCTGTAAAAGGACGTGCTCTCCAATCGACGTGATGCACAACACTGGTCGCGGGAAGCTCGCGTTGAGTGCGGTACGAGGTCAGGGGGGATATGGGACGTTTTAGCCTCGTTCCGCACTGCATTAAAATTATATTAATTCAGTGCGGCACGAGGCCTAAGACATCCGGTACCAAGGTAGGTACACCACCGAGTCCGGAACCATTAGTGATCTCAAATATATATTTATCTCTTTCCTACACTGGACCAAACCAAAGCTATGCCATTCGCACGACAGAGAAATTCACTTTTTTGCTTGCCGCACCACAGGGAAGTTGCATCAGGGGTGATTTAGGCCTCGCTTCGCACTTAACGTGTTAAGAGGCTGGCTATAATGGTAGAGCTTGTTTTAAGTTAAACGTTTTAATTAAAGTCCCGGGTTCTATTACTGTGACCTGTTCCGTTTGCATATTAGCAAGGGGTCGTGTGAGGGTAGCACCATTGTTATTTATACTATGAGGGTCACCATTCCCCCTTTGTTTAGAGATATATCCACCTAGATATTGGCTCCGTCATAATTTTTACTGATATAATTTCAAGGGATTCTTTACGTAGCGGGCTTCATTTATCACACTGTATTAATACTACAAATAATGTGTATGTAAAATCATTTTATCCTTTTGTCTGTTTGACAGCTGACCTGTTTTTGATGATATGAATAAGAAGATAGAATGAAAAAGTGTAAAATAAGGGGTAAAATAGCATTAAATGTATCATTTTATCAGAATATAGTAGAAGTAGTAATGTGGAACAAAACAAAAAATATCATTTACTGCATGATCCTTCATACTTCAGACTATCAGAGATTATGTACCTACCTATCAATGATCTAAACATAATATCACCTTAAAAATTCGCAAGACTTTATTTTAGCAATGAGATCAGACAAAGTAGAGACCCGATCGCTTGAACCTCCTCACTAGAGGGGCAATTTAATGAAGCTAATTAGACCACGCGGCCAAAAAATAAAGAGATTACAGTAGCAACCTAATTTTTTGCAGTTTAAACCTACATTCCATGGATTTTTAGTTAGTCAGTATACATGTAAATGTGTGTCATTCAAAAAAGAAAAAAAAACGAAAAAAAGAAAACAGAAGACAAGAAAAGAAATGGAGAGGAGAGAAGAGGAGGGGAGAGGAGAAGAGCGGAGAGAAGCGGAGCTGAGGGGAGAGGAGAGAGATGAAATTATAAGAGAAGAGAACAGAACATAAAACAAAGTTTAACTTGGCAACTACTGACTGGTTTTACAGATTGTATTATAGTTGATGTCACTCGTGCTATAAAACGGTATATGATAATCGTGTCTGAAGTTAGCCACTTGTACAGCATTAAGCATTCCGCCCTGCTTACTTTACGCCGTGTAATAATAGGCTACTTAAGCTTTATGTATCGTATTGTACCTACTATTTAAAATAAAAATTGCGATACTCGCGTCTAAAGTCAGCGAATTCGTACGGCGTTCTGTTAACTTCACGCATTGCAATTATCGTATTAATACTACTTGCAATACGTTTCCAATACTTCCCGTCCATAAACGATATCTGTCACCGAGTCATTCAGAATGTTCAGTGCGCTCTTTATGAAGCTTACCTTCTATGACATCATTATTCCATGGTTCGTCTCCTTCATCAATTCAGAGCTGTGAGTCGCGAACAAGTGATGAGTGCTTCTTGTGAGGATCGTGTGATGTTGGATCGCATCTAGTTTACTTTCTTTCATGTTGTAGTGAGTTTGAAGTGACTTCATCTCGGTGAATATTTGCAAAGTAGTCTTTGGTTCTGTGTTTCGTTGAAGCAGTTATGTTTATTTTGTTTCGGTATTTTGTGTTGTTTTGTAACTGGTTTTTTGGAAAAGGCGTTTTTTTCGGCGGTTGTGTTATCTATAGTTATACGAAGTTATAGGAAGCAAAGGAAATAGGTTATTTCCTTTGCTTCTTATGCTCCCGCTTGTTTTAAGCTGATCATTAGTCCAATGTTTAGAGACTAGAAATTGTTATTAAATGAAATAAATAGAAGGTAGGTATATACTATTTATAGAAATAAATAAGTAAGAAGGCAAATGATAGAACAAACGAATGGTTATAACATACAATTAATGACAGAGACTATACTTAATATGCAAAGAGCGAAAACAACAGTGCTCAAAAAACGATTCTGCGTGTCCAGAAAGTAGACAATAGTTTAAGAATGAGTATAAGCTAAGACTTCTACATTTGTGTTGAAATGTATGTCACGGGAACGCGAAGTGGTTAAAATAGAAAACATAGTAGCAAAAGCAAACAGAAGTGTATAAAAGGATAAATAGCTATGATATGGTAGTAAAAAATTGTTAACATACAAACCAAAAATTTTTCTTTTTCATAAACCAATTGATTTCATAAATTGAATTGTTTATCAAACAATATCATCATCGTAGACTTAGACGTGACGTTTTCACACTTCCAAGTTAGTCGTTGTTTTCGAAGTAGGTAGAATAAAGCATTGCAGACTGATATCTGAACATTGCAATATCACTACACAAGTGTTAATTATAAACCTTTTGATCGGAATTAAAAATATAGGAATATTTAAAGTAGCGGAAGAAAAACATGGTTTAATAGTTAGGTAACTATAATTTCTCTGAATAAACTGTAACAAATGGGCCTCTCCTAATCGACACCACTCTACCCGGTCCTGGGCCCTTTGAATTGAATCCAACGGTTTCCCGCTGCCTTCTTCAGCTCGTCAGTCCACCAGGTCGGAGGGCGGCCTGTGCTCCTTTTGCCTAAACGTAATCGCCATTCGAGGACTTTCTTCCCAGTTTCTTAACAGTGTATAGAAAATAATAAAGTGTAACATAGAGAAGACATGACGTCGAAACTAGAAGATTTGGATGTGGACGGAGTTGTTAAAGTTCTGGAAACTTCGGAGATGTCGGAGTTTGTCGATTTCGTGAAGGAAAGGAATATCGATGGGCGGAAGTTAGCTGTGAGTATGATTTTTATTGTTTAGTAACTACTTTTGGTAAAATAGATAAGTATTTAGTTTTTAGTACAGTAGCAGTAATAAGTAAAGGGTTTTAACCTTCCCACATTCTGTATTCAGGGTATTATCCAAATTTATTTTTTTGGCAACCATAGGAATTTGCTTTATGGCGAAAAATAAATGTCACTATTCCAAGTAATGAACAGTGAGCATGAAGTTCACGGCACTGATCACGCCCTATTTTCAACCACTATTTGAAATAATTATCTATTCAACGGGACTATACTTCCCGGAAGCATATTATTATGTTACACTAACTGAGCCTCTGAAACATACAACAAACACATATTAGCATTACAAATTTGATCTTGTGTATGTTTAATTGTTCGAGCGCTACCAGTTTACGGAATTTTGATATTGGTGTGTATGTTAGTGATTAGTACTGATTTGAATTTGAACTACCAATTTGCATAATTGCCTGTGACAGATTAATAAACTTTGATTGGAATGTGTCTGATGTTATGAAAAATACATAATTACAATTAGTACTGCCAATCATATTATTATAATTCCCAACTAATATTAAAATATTCTCTTTTCGTTTTGATAACTTAACTCATGATAAAAAATTTATAGTCTGAGGTATTTTCAAGATAAAACTTCAAAGTTATTTAAAAGCTCCAAATAATTTTATGACCTTAGTCATTATTAATTGTAATTGTATTGTATCTATTGTATGAAGGTTCCTGGGTTCGATTCCCGCTTAAATGACAAATTCAATTTCTGTTTCTAATCTAGTATAAGTAATAGGAATGTATGTATGTACCTATGCTCTGTTTTGTTTGCGTCTATATTCCCGCGACAGAGGTAATTCTATCATGCTATTTGTGCTTTATCTAGCATAAAGCTATCAGTGCGATAAATTCTTTCCCTCAGTTCTAAGATTTACGAACCATTTCAACGCTGTAACATCATGAAACTTTCGCAAATGTTCTATTATAAATCGCTAAAGATGTAACTTTACAAAAGTTACCGAACTTCAAATCGGTATTTCAAACATGAATGTAGCGTGTGAGAGTTCCAGAACTTTCGAAAGAAATCGATTTATCTCTATGAAGTTCAGCTAAATTGTAAATTGAAATGGCTTTGTGCACACCCAAAAGTTAATAGCAGTTGTTCGGAATATATTTTCATACAAAAGTTCTGTTTTTGCGTATTGTTCGCTAAGGAGGAAAATTTACTACCTTCTACAACTTTTTTATATATAAAGAAAACGCTTACTGGCAGACGAGCTTCGATATTGTAAGTGGTTACCCTGTCTCCTGACCGATGGAACTCCTATCTGAGGGCATTTGTGAGCATGTTTCCCACAGATTCGCTAGCAACGCATATCCCGTGAGCCCAGCTTTCCTTCCTTTCAACCCTGTGTAGTCCACTACTGGACAGTACCCTTAAGCGACGTTACTCCAATTTTGGGTCCGTCGAATCCAACCTATAATGAACCAATTGAGAAACACAAGACGTGAGCTATGATACAGTGAAGACAGCGAATTTCAATGATTCTACTACCTATAATAACATTATCTAAAAACTAATCCAAACGCCTAATTCATATTAATGACCAGCCCAAACTTCGCGCATAAGTAGCAATAAAATATGATCTACGATATCATAAATCTGTAACTAGAAGCGAAGTACAAACAAGATGATAAATAATCCCAATCTCGCCCATTATCAATACCTCTCAATTAGATCAACACCGTAAATCCCGGCTGTCTCAATTTGAAAAGTTCCCAACTTTAGGAGTTAGACAGTTATCGGAGCCGTAATTCGCAGGAAGTCACGGAGGGGATCGTGAGACTGTGGCGCCCTAAGGCGAACGCGAAGAAATTTATGTCGTTTACACAAGACTTGAGAAGTAATCCCGGAAAATATCTGACGAAAAAGGACAATATCATCACGATTAAGGAAACCAATCTGTGCGTCGACAGCGCGTATCAAACGGTGAGCGTCCGGAAAATCAGCCAAGACACGTCAAATTTAAATAGAGTAGAGGATATTCTGAAGAAAATAGTCGCCCCTAAAAGCTTTTTGTACAGAAACCAGCCGAAGACAGAAAGAGCGGTGACGTCATACGTGCCTATGGATGCGGGACCAGGGAAGAAACAAAAGAAATTCTTCAGGTTGAGCTCTTACGACTATCCCATTTTCGATTTGCGGTCGAAACTTTCAAAAACAGAAAACTGTGCAGATAGAGGTTATTACACAGTAAAGCCTAATGCTAAGTTTTACGTACAAAAATCCTATAAGAAAATTGACCCACGACCAAAGTACAAATCATTAGGCACAGCAGAAGAATTATATGACCAAATAACTGACGATCACTTTTACGAAGACCTATGTTACTACGATATTGATAAAGACAAAAACAAAACAGCTGACACATTAAACAATAACCAAGTAAAGCCATGCATGGTGAAAATACAAGAGCTATTTCAATCCTTCCAGTCTTTTAAACTGTCATTCTTTAAAAGAAATGAAGAACCGCCAAAGACTGAAAGTACGAAGGTGAAAGAAGAAAAGGAGAAAGAATCACCGATATATGAAAATAATGATAGTATTGTTGATACGAGTATGTACGATTCTATACAAGTTCCGAAGGATGAGCCTAATTTTGGGAATAAGGAAAAGCAAGAGGTAAGGAGCATTTCTTAGAATGTCTTTTAAAAATACATAATACAATTTAATATTTATTTCTGTGTAACGTACTTGTAAAAGCAGGTAGGGGGTTATAACTAGGGGCCTTATTATTTTGAAAACTAAGATAGTCGCCTAAAGTTTGTGAATCCGCTTATAGACCTTTCATTCGATAAACTATCAGTATCTACTGCTTCGCGGTGGATTGAAAATGTTATCTATTGATTTGACCTGTAAATTTATTTTATCGCGACAACTTGTGCATCATTACAACTTTACCGTCGTCATCAATAGACATCATATTAGATCATCATAAATTCCCGTATATCTGAACTAAACTATCGTAAAGAAGGCAAAAAGGCAATTTTAAAGCAACAAAAGGCTCTTTAATTGAATCAGAAATGAAAAAAGGTATATTTAGAATTCTGAATAATGTATGTACCGGAGGTTAAATGGCTTGATGCGAAGTTGATGCTCGATCAGTGTAGGTCAGCTGCTGCATCCCTAACGGTTGAGTGCGGCAGCGCCGACCCGTGGTTGTCTCCGACCCTCGGTCGCGACATGCCCGATCCCGACAATCTTCAGCCCCTCCGCGGCAGATGCATTGTTCGGAACCAGCCCCCAGATTAGCTCTTGAAGCTGTTCGAAGCCAATGGAAAGTGAATGTAATATTTATTTCTAGCCACAAGTGACTGTTGAGGAGTACTTGGAGCCAGTGCTGGTGAACAGGGACTACTGCGACGTGGGCTTGAAGCAGAAGGAGGAGTCGCTGCTGGGGTTCATCATGAGCTACTTGGAGACCCGCTTCGGGAGACGAGGTGAGATTAGTTAACTAAAATATAAGCGCTTGAGCGTGGTCCTCCTTCCTTACAGTACTTAGTAGTCTGTGTATGGGTTTCCCCTATACCACGCCATTCCACCCAGTTCTGAGCTCTTTGAATCCAACTGTGCGACTGTCCACGTCATCGGTCGACTGGTCAGATGTCCACCTTTTGCCAAGACGTGATCCTCGTTCGAGCGACAATTTGCATATTAATGGGCTGGTCACATGTTTCGAAAGATCGATAACTGATAGGGAAGAAGGATCATCGAAGACAGCAGGACACTTGAATTCAGAGGGTACAGGACCGTGCGAGGTGACGTTGATAAGGGATGTTCTACTTATACTATGTTAATCAGTTGTCTACGAAAGACAGAAAGCTAAGTTAGATGATATTTAGCTTGGCTAATTGGCGCCCAAAATTCTATTTCCAATCCAACATCACACGAAAGTGCAGAATCAAAACTTAAAAAACCCATTTTATTTTCTACATGAGAACGTAGCGTAGGTCCGTTTAATATTCCATCGGGTATTCCGGGGGCCTCAAAGGCGCGGCCGGAAGCGCCGGCAATTCCGTGCGTTATAATTTCCGTGTGGATTGCGCGACCCTTCATCGCGATATTACATGCGTGAGATTTATCAAATTTGGAACGGTTCGGTGTTCAAACACCTTCTATGAAAGTTGGGTTTGGCACGCTAAGGAAATATTTAAGAATTGACTATGATTTTTCTTTTTTTATAGTTCAAAAAACGTATTTTAAATATTACGAAGTAGAAGTAGAACCTAGTCAGTCAGTAATCCATTAATGACCCACTACAAAGTCGGGTCTCCTCTCACAATGAGAGGGATGTAGGCCTCAGTCCTCTAATAAGGGTTGGTGAAGTTCGCATGCCGCTAAGATCATTATGGAGAATTCTTATCCAAACGGGTTTCTTCACGATGTTCTTCGTCATCGTTAAAACATTCACTGTTATTAGAGCAGGTGATATTTAATGTTATGCGCACCTAAATTTAGAAGGTCGTTGGTTGACCACTGAGATTCGAACCCAGACCCCTTGAATTCGTCTGAATTCTTAGTCGCTGGCTATCGCCGCTTTCAGGCCTTAGGTCCGTTTAATATTCCTCACCGGATACTGCGACATCTTCAAAGGCTTGGTCTTCAAAGCGACAACAATCACGTTTAATCCCTAGCGATATAATTTCCGTCCCTTACATGCGAGTGATTTATCAAATTTGGAACGGTTCGGCTGTTCTAGCACCTTCTAATCATAGAACCGTTCCGGCTATCAAGCCGAACACGCGATAGATAGAAAGAAATGTACAGTTTGAATATAGAACTTTTCAACTTTCCCTGAGGAAGCGGAAGAGAATATAGTAATGGGAAAACAGAGCTAAAATCAAAGGCTTTGTTGATAGGACCGCGGAACCCTAAAACGTAGGATAGAAGGAAACATTATTAATCCCAACACGCTAACAGTAATTAACTCCAGAGCTAATTTCTATTTATTTGTGATAACTTGCCACTACTTTCTCATGGGGCCTTTTTTCTCTTCCAACACGCATGTCATATGGAGCACATGTGTATAGGGAGGGGAGAGTTGTTATCGATTTTGATGTTTAATCATTCGTAGCCAAAATGTACTTCAAAGAAATCAGGGAATATAATAAAATAATTAAGATAAGATTATCATAATTTGTTTTTTTTTCATAAAAATAAAATTCTTTTATATAAATAAAAGTGTAAATTCTTCATATATAAATATTATTTTTTATTACGCAGGGCGAAATCAAATAACACTCTAACGAACACACTACGAATTGTAAAAATTCCAATTTTTTTCAATTTGCATAAAAAACCCATTTTTGAAGAAATAGCTAAAAAAATTAGGGCGTAAAGTGGTTCAAAATAGATCAAAATAGATCTTATTCTTAAGCTTAAGCTACGGCCATAAAGATGCGAATACATCACAATATTTTCAGCCCGGTATGAATTTTAGTACATTAAGAATTAATTGTCGATATAAATAATTCTTTGACGCACAACCCTACGCCTCAAAGTAGTACTTCTTTTATTGTTTACATAAAATAAAAGCAAAACAATTCTGATGCGAGACATTTTAGTTCGGTTTCGATGTTTGTATGAAGTGACTATTTCACAGTTAATCCAAGTGTTTACTGTAGTGCATACGTAATTTGAAAAGTGAAGTGTATCATAAAAAGTGCGTAAATCAAAAAAGTGTAACAAAGTAACTTATACGTGGCTCTGAGTGTACGAAAAATTAATACCATATCCATATCCGATTATGTATACTTGTTACACTACCCCGTGTTCTGCCACGGGCATACCATATATGCATATAGGCAGAGCATACCTTTGCGCTTTACTCATATTATTTGATGGCAAGAAAATAACTACCTATTGTTATTATAAGTAAAACAAAATTGTAGACGTACCTATGATTAGTTCGATCTACAGTGCCTACCTCCCATGCATTTAATTTAACATGCATATCTGAGAGTTTTCCACAATGTTCTCAAAGGCATGCGAAGTCTCAGATCCTAAGGAAAAGAAAAGAAAAAGAAAAGAAAAGAACGCGTTTATTGTTAACTGTTACGTGAGAAAAATGTTACAAAAATTATAATAGTTTAGATACAATCTACCCTATGCGGGCATACAATAATTATGTCTTACGTAACTAAAACTTAATTTTACATTTTATGGCAGTTACTGAGTTATTAATTTTGTTCAGCAGTCCAAATTATTTATTTATTTTAATATTTTACCTAATAGAACTCATCGACTATGCAATGTGCTACCCATTACTGGGCAAAGAGTCAGCTCCACAGTTTTAATCAGCTAATTTAATTATTTATACGCGCGTTACTACGTTCCTTTTTTATAATAATAAATACATTGATTTGATCTCACAAGCATAAGGTACTTAACTTAAACTTGACTTAACTTGTTTAATAACATGATTTACACTGAAATTGCAAACTATTCACTCCATCAAACTGAGGAGATCGGTATGCCAAAATATTCCCAATGTCCTTGTTTTGATGTTGTACGTCCAAGGTTATCGAGTAATAGAATATTGCTTTATGTTCTAGTATCGAGTAATAGAGTATTGGTTTATGGGAATTTAAGGGGTAGTTTCGGTAGCCAAGTTCCATTAATTAAGAAACTTGCAGATTATTAAGCGGGAGTGTGTTGATTAGAGTTCATTGATATTCCCAGTCGGACTATGAATCAACTCGCCCGGGTAGGGTGACCAGATTTGCATATAAATACTGTGTTAAATGGATGGATTACAAGCTGTCAGGTCGACTTTGAGGTCCAGGTGAGGTTAGAATTTATGTTCGTTATTAATTTGAACCGATTCATTATTGAGTCTATACGACAAACTGGGAAAAAAGCGGTAATATTATTTGAGAATTTCGATTGTATCCTTTATACACGAAAATGAAAAATGATTTTGGAAAAAACGATAAAGAAAATCCAGCTAAATCGCCAATTTATTCACAAAATAATTCTAATAATAATAATAAGACAATAAAACTTTCGCTATAAAAATGATATCGTTAATATGTATCGTAAATTGTTTGTTTAATTTATAAACAAAAATATTGCATTTCCTTAATCATTTCGCTATCATTTCGAGCTTATTGAATGTTGGATTTCCTTAGAAAACTTCGATAGCGTGATTCAGGAGGCACGTGGCGCCATCTCTTGGCAAGCGGCGATACTCGCAACAGTTTCACACCACAACATTATGAATTAATTTTGTAGAAGAAACAAACATTTCTTTTTTAACATTAATGTTAATATTAAAAATTAAAAGCCTAAAATATAAATATTAAAACCCTCGCGAAATCTGAAAGAATTATTGTCTCACACAAATACATACAGCCATCTCGAGTTCAGCGGGTTGTTTTAAAGCTGTTTTTTTTTTTATTTGAGCTCAATGGGTACCCTACTCAAAGTTGTGAGTAAGGACTTAGTCAGAGGGAATTAAAATTTGTTGCGAAGTAATCTGGGAGTAGATGACGCATCGTTGAGTTGCTTCACTGTAACAATGTTGATTGGAAGTAACCTGTACTCTTAGTCTGGGCTTGAATATGTATAGCGAACCAGGACCTCTTGACGAGACTCAGTTCTTATCCAATGTGCTATCATCGTTAAAGAATGTAGGTTTAAAATACAAACTGAAAGGAGGAGGAATGTATGCCTAGAACGATAATTTTAAAGTATTATTTTCCATATGAATTTATTACCACAACAGGCTTTTGGGATCACGGAAACGCCATTATTCTGCCATTAGCAGTGGTCAAAAGCCATTAAAACCTTAATTACTTGTAGAAGTGTCCTTTTACCTCAACTAAACTGATATCTCGAAAAATCCCCTAATAATAATAACCCCATAATAGGCATGACAGTAATCAAGTGTCGCCAAAATATTTATCTGATCTAATGAAAAAGGATTCAAAGATTTCGAAACATGTATTTATTCTCTTATTAATGTTGAGAGATAAATAATTAATTTGTTAAAATAAATCTACGAAATACAACAATCCGCCATGATAGCTTAAACACCCATCAGAGCGAATTACGTCAATTTACGTCACGTCTCAGTAAACGTCATCTTTTTCGTAAGCATATTATACGCGATCTCTGCATTTTTTACTGAAACGTGACGTAATGACAATCGCCATGACACGGGCGAGCGTTTTGGAATGAATTTGAAACTTAAAATTTAAATGTACTTTAATTGCACAAAAACCTTAATTTTCTACAAAAATATGATATATTTTAGACATAATCGAAACTTCTGAATATCATAGAAGAGATTTTGTCATCATGCCTATTATTATAAAAGGAATGTATGGGAGAATTACGTATCGCAGAACCATTGAAGTTTTTTAATTGATTCATCTATAACAAAACTATTGTAGGAGTCACAAATAAACAAGTTAGGCAAAATTGATAGTGGATAGCGTATAATATACATATTGGATAGTGTATAACTATCCACCTAACCAGCAGACTATGGACAAGCGATAGGAATAATGTGTTGGTGGATAAAAGTGAGTGTTCCATTATTGTACAATCTCGGCGTGCGCGTCGGGAACACCAGCGTGGACTGCGTGTATAGGCTGCTCCACTGTGTCACGGATGCCATTGCAGGTTATAACAGAAAGAAAGAAAGAAACGCTGGCAAGCATGGGCGCATTCTCGCACACATGCATGGACGGACGCATGCTGGAGTGCTCGCATGACTCATTGTTCACGCACACGCATGTGCCTTTGTCAAATAAAGGACGCACGACGCTCGCATGACGCAGAAATATTGCATTCATGCATGCATGCATCTGCTCGATTCGCGCACACATGGTGAACGGACGTACGCATCACATACACTCACAGGCGTGCACGGACGAACGATTCACGCTCACATGCGTGCACGGTCAATCGCATCATGCACACATGCATGCACGGTTTACGCACAAATTCATGCACGGCCGCATGATATACACACACATGTATTCACACTAGTTCTCATTCACATACGTCAACATACACACCATGTGTGTGTATGCATGCACCCATACTAGCATAGTTTAAATGCAAAATCACAAAATGCTTTAATCAGAACAGCATGGATGCTCACACGTTCTAACACTTATACACTAGAAATATTTGTAAGTTTATTGTAGGTGTTCTAAGTAAATAAAAAGTGTAATATGTGTCACGTACATGTGATGTACGAGTATATACTCGTAAATGTAATGTGCATAGCTGGATATCACTCACTTGCATGCATGCACACACAAAGAACACATTCATGCGTCAACACACACTCGTACATAGCATACATCCATACATCGCGCATTCATTGCGTTCATCAGAGGTAAGTGGGTAAGAAAGCAAGAGTGATGTTCGCCAATTCCGAAGCAGGAATTTTACGAGTTGTTTCCTGTCCCCAGTTCCGATTTCCTCATTGCTTCGGGAGTTTCGAGAGGGTGCCTTAATATTCGAAGATTCGGTTGCTGTGAAGGGGAAATGTGACATTACTCTAGCTACGTATATAACAACCTTCCACCTTTCCAGAAACGAACGACGCGACGCCCTCAGAAGACTCGGACGGCGAGAGGGAGATATGCGAGAAGGAACCAACATGGGAGCGGAAGCACATGGCAGACAGGCCGCTGCCGGTGCCGGTGGAGAGCGAGCCGTACTACATGCGCGTGGACCGCGCCGAGGCGGAGAGCCTGCTACGCGGCCAGCCCGACGGCGCCTTCGTGCTGCGCCCTTCCAGTCAGGTGAGCGGAACCGCTTGTCAGCTAGTCTTGAGGTGTTCACCTAACTCGTTTGTCAGCTAGTCTGAGGTGTTCACCTAACTCGCTTGATAGCTAGTCTTAGTTGTTCACCTAAGCGAAGCGAAAAGTCGCCTAACCGTCTGAGCCTTAACCTAGGGTTAGACTAAAGTAAGAGACAGTCCAGCAGCAGTCAGCATCAATAAGGAGTTTTTTTTGTCCAGAAGTATAAAACAAGTGTTGAAACTACCCACTTATATGGGATCCTCGACTTTTAGCAACGAATGTGAAAGAATGATATCTTCAAGTTTTTGTCTGATGGCGAGATCAGCCATTTCCATCATCAAAAGAATAATTTTTCGAGGTTGCGAATGGGGGCAAGGCCGACTCCAAAGGTGAGTAGGAGATAGTCAGGTGAGCAGTGAACAGACTTACTACACTTATAGCAGAAATACACTTTTAATACAGCTCCAGCAATCACTGGAGGATCTACAAAAGAACGCACCGGTGAGCGGTTCATCTTAGGCTAGCAGACAAGCGACGCTAATTAGACTGAAGTACATTTCAACAGCTAGAGGCATCAACGAGGAGTTGTTGTGTGGTTATTTGACTCGGAAATTTCCCAAGGGAAGCATTTAGTTGCAGTCTTGTCACCTTCAAATAGGGATGAAGACAGAAATATTGAGGAAACAATATCAGAAGTCAGTCACTTCCAACTTCAGATGAAGTGAAACACTTCAGTAGGAAGTTGGTTAGAAGGAGACAACGTGAGAGAGGGTCATACACATCCAACATCCGACATGACATTGCCGGAGGTTAGGAATGGTAGCAAGGCCGTCAAAAGACAGCTACTTCTGCACTGTTAAACATTAATTCTTCTTCCAGCCAAACCACGCCTACACCCTGAGCGTGTCGTGCGCCAACGCTGTCCACAACGTCGGGGTACGTCGCCGCCCTGACGGCAGACTGGCCCTCGGCTTCGCGAGACGAGGCGAGAGGAGCTTCACCAGCGTGACTTCACTGCTGCGTCACCACAAGAAGAGACGGCTGCTACTGGTCGCGGGTGGTGACGTCATCGGCGCGACTACGCTGAACGAAACGCCACAATATTATCAGACGCCTAGTAATATTCCAGTCTCTCAGATCAGGCAATAGCGTGTAGAATAAACTACGTAGAATATGGGACTTTATGACAGAAAAATTACTAGGAGCTGACCGCCGCAAGCACGGCTCTCCCATTGTGTGAGGGGTGCGGGAGGGGAACGAAACTGACCAATCAGCTGGTCCTCTGCTGCCGGCACAGAACAAAACACAACGCGCCAGTTTTGATTTCAAACTCTGTGTCTAGCTTATGGGTCAGATCCGTTAGTTTGGTCAACCTTACAACGTTAGTTAGGATCATGAATTTTTTTTTGAGTTGAGAAGAATGATTTCGAATTTACGCATTCAGACGGATTTCGTAGAACCTTAAGACCAATTGGCTACTAACAAGGCATAATGTATGTATAATATTGGGTAGGTACCGATTTTATTGGTACCCAATATTACCCAATAAAAACGTTACACGAATTTGTGTCTATGAATTTCAATAACATCGAGCGTCGGAGCGTCGGTCGGATCTTCATATTTGTTTGTTGCTTTTCTGGCGTTACTTTATGACAGCTAATATCAGCTTACTTCGGTTATAAGGGAATGGATATTTCTCGCTTAGCTGATGATATATTTGTTTGTTTATGGAGCTGGCTCGGTTTCGCAAACAAAATAAAAATGGTAGTTATTGTTCCCATAAATATATTTTAATTAATTAACGTTACAGATGCATAAAGTGAAAAGAAATGATGGAAGATACACGTATGGTAAAACGAGATAGATGGCCTAGACCTTTTAAGTATACTTCTTTTAAGTATACTTACCGCTAGGCCATAATGGGCCATTATGGCCTAGCGGTTTCAGTGACAAATCTTGACTTTTTACAAAATTACTAATTTCAAATGCATAAAGTGTTTAGTGATTACGTGTGCAATGCCTGGATGTAGTACATTCAAGTTTCATGAGATTTTTTTTGAATTTACGCATTCAGTCGAATATTTAAAAAAAAAAACAGAATAGGTATGTTATAATTTCTTTAAAAAAACAGATGATGCCTGGCGACAAACATAAGGCGATCCATTATTTTAGGCGATAGTGAATGTAAATATCAGTTTCGCTGAATTGATTTTGTAGCATTAAGTTTAGTTTGATTTTGTAGCATTAGTTTGTAGCATTAAATTTAGTTTGAAAAATATAAGTAATAACTTTCTTAACTTTATTTATTGGTAGTTGATAATACTTTTTAATGTGTTTTTCACCTTTGCCTATTTTAAAAAGCCTTCCTTCGTTTCAGTAATTTGAATAATATTTATGTTATTTCAAATCATGGAGGTATGTAATTTATTTTTATTAAAGGTATGTTTGAATAATCTGCTCTTTTTATTTTCCTAGTTAATCAAAAGGGGATCTTGGCAAGTATCAAAGTAGGTACACGTGAAAAAATTTTTAAAACTGACACACCCGTCTTGTTATAAACAACAGCTATCCCGATTTTACGTGTAAAAAGTTTTATAGTGTATTTTAGAATTACATAAGGAGCTTAAATGTTCTATTTTGGCAATTTAAAAATATTCGCATCTATCGGATATTCCAGATATTTTCCATCCATAAGCGTAACCAAAACTGACATAACATAAATTTTTCATACTATTCAAGCCCAAAACTTCATAATTACCCAAACCAGCCGAATTACAACATGAATAATACACATTATGAATTAGCTAAAACCTCAAGTATTTTCGGGCTAATTTTATAACTCAATTTATCCTTCGTTCTTAAAATATACGTTCCACATCTAAAGAATTTCATAATTCATCCCAACCCCTGTCTTCAGCCCTTTAACGTAATTAGTTATTCAGAAAAATAGCTCGAGAGCCGTCAGACATTTTTCGAGAAGTGTTTGAGGTATCATAAAACATATTGAATAGATTATTTGCAATATTATAAGTCTCCGAACACAAAAATGCTGACTTGGCTGGCGGGTAATGGAAATTAGCTTAACTCTAAAAAAACTAGTATTTTTTGGTTAAAAACCCTCTCAAATGGTTTGTTTTTTTTAAATAGTTATTTTTATTTACAAATATTATATTTCTCCGTTCACACTTGCCGGAGGTTAGGAATGGTAGCAAGGCCGTCAAAAGACAGCTACTTCTGCACTGTTAAACATTAATTCTTCTTCCAGCCAAACCACGCCTACACCCTGAGCGTGTCGTGCGCCAACGCTGTCCACAACGTCGGGGTACGTCGCCGCCCTGACGGCAGACTGGCCCTCGGCTTCGCGAGACGAGGCGAGAGGAGCTTCACCAGCGTGACTTCACTGCTGCGTCACCACAAGAAGAGACGGCTGCTACTGGTCGCGGGTGGTGACGTCATCGGCGCGACTACGCTGAACGAAACGCCACAATATTATCAGACGCCTAGTAATATTCCAGTCTCTCAGATCAGGCAATAGCGTGTAGAATAAACTACGTAGAATATGGGACTTTATGACAGAAAAATTACTAGGAGCTGACCGCCGCAAGCACGGCTCTCCCATTGTGTGAGGGGTGCGGGAGGGGAACGAAACTGACCAATCAGCTGGTCCTCTGCTGCCGGCACAGAACAAAACACAACGCGCCAGTTTTGATTTCAAACTCTGTGTCTAGCTTATGGGTCAGATCCGTTAGTTTGGTCAACCTTACAACGTTAGTTAGGATCATGAATTTTTTTTTGAGTTGAGAAGAATGATTTCGAATTTACGCATTCAGACGGATTTCGTAGAACCTTAAGACCAATTGGCTACTAACAAGGCATAATGTATGTATAATATTGGGTAGGTACCGATTTTATTGGTACCCAATATTACCCAATAAAAACGTTACACGAATTTGTGTCTATGAATTTCAATAACATCGAGCGTCGGAGCGTCGGTCGGATCTTCATATTTGTTTGTTGCTTTTCTGGCGTTACTTTATGACAGCTAATATCAGCTTACTTCGGTTATAAGGGAATGGATATTTCTCGCTTAGCTGATGATATATTTGTTTGTTTATGGAGCTGGCTCGGTTTCGCAAACAAAATAAAAATGGTAGTTATTGTTCCCATAAATATATTTTAATTAATTAACGTTACAGATGCATAAAGTGAAAAGAAATGATGGAAGATACACGTATGGTAAAACGAGATAGATGGCCTAGACCTTTTAAGTATACTTCTTTTAAGTATACTTACCGCTAGGCCATAATGGGCCATTATGGCCTAGCGGTTTCAGTGACAAATCTTGACTTTTTACAAAATTACTAATTTCAAATGCATAAAGTGTTTAGTGATTACGTGTGCAATGCCTGGATGTAGTACATTCAAGTTTCATGAGATTTTTTTTGAATTTACGCATTCAGTCGAATATTTAAAAAAAAAAACAGAATAGGTATGTTATAATTTCTTTAAAAAAACAGATGATGCCTGGCGACAAACATAAGGCGATCCATTATTTTAGGCGATAGTGAATGTAAATATCAGTTTCGCTGAATTGATTTTGTAGCATTAAGTTTAGTTTGATTTTGTAGCATTAGTTTGTAGCATTAAATTTAGTTTGAAAAATATAAGTAATAACTTTCTTAACTTTATTTATTGGTAGTTGATAATACTTTTTAATGTGTTTTTCACCTTTGCCTATTTTAAAAAGCCTTCCTTCGTTTCAGTAATTTGAATAATATTTATGTTATTTCAAATCATGGAGGTATGTAATTTATTTTTATTAAAGGTATGTTTGAATAATCTGCTCTTTTTATTTTCCTAGTTAATCAAAAGGGGATCTTGGCAAGTATCAAAGTAGGTACACGTGAAAAAATTTTTAAAACTGACACACCCGTCTTGTTATAAACAACAGCTATCCCGATTTTACGTGTAAAAAGTTTTATAGTGTATTTTAGAATTACATAAGGAGCTTAAATGTTCTATTTTGGCAATTTAAAAATATTCGCATCTATCGGATATTCCAGATATTTTCCATCCATAAGCGTAACCAAAACTGACATAACATAAATTTTTCATACTATTCAAGCCCAAAACTTCATAATTACCCAAACCAGCCGAATTACAACATGAATAATACACATTATGAATTAGCTAAAACCTCAAGTATTTTCGGGCTAATTTTATAACTCAATTTATCCTTCGTTCTTAAAATATACGTTCCACATCTAAAGAATTTCATAATTCATCCCAACCCCTGTCTTCAGCCCTTTAACGTAATTAGTTATTCAGAAAAATAGCTCGAGAGCCGTCAGACATTTTTCGAGAAGTGTTTGAGGTATCATAAAACATATTGAATAGATTATTTGCAATATTATAAGTCTCCGAACACAAAAATGCTGACTTGGCTGGCGGGTAATGGAAATTAGCTTAACTCTAAAAAAACTAGTATTTTTTGGTTAAAAACCCTCTCAAATGGTTTGTTTTTTTTAAATAGTTATTTTTATTTACAAATATTATATTTCTCCGTTCACACTTGTTTTTTGATTTTTGTATTCTGGATTCATTTTTTTTATTTCGTAAATGTTAGTTTAATGATTTCAAAAATGACAAAAAACGCCTCAAATAATTTTTTTCGCATAAAATATTTGCATCATTATTTATAGTTTGGATTAATTCTATTACCCACCTGCCAGGTCTGCATTTTTTATGTTCGGATATTACAATATGATTTTATAATGCCTCAAATGCTTCTCGAAAAGTGTCTGCCAGCTCTTGGACTATTCCCAAAGATATTCAGCGATTCCCCTTTCTAATGTGATCTTTTGTCCGTCTGTCTGTGCTTTGTCTCAGCTAAATGTGTTTTTAATGAGAGCCATTTGTTAATCCGTAAAGACCTTTGTTTCAGTAATTGTTTACAGACGCGAATAATAGCGGTGATGGTCTAGAATTCTAGACTCTAGAAAAGACGTGCTTAAATTCGGTCTTTTATGACGGTATTTTACGACGACCTGAATGGCGGTGGTTAAGACACCGGTGCGCTGAATGGCGCCCACGACACAGGGAATCCTAGCGTGGGGCTATGAGTGTGAAGCGTTATTTATTTATTTATTATTTTAGGCCTTGTCCTAATTCTTCATAACCGACCAACACGACAATACAACAGACACAGGGCTCTGTATGGGGGTTCCGTCACGATGTTTTCCTTCACCGTAACAGCAGGTGATATTTTATTTTATAAAGCGCAAATAACTTTTTAAGAAATTCGTAACGTAAATACCTGGTCCCCTCGAGTAAGGGACCGATTTCAATGTCACTATTCCCTAACAGCTTTTACGTGTTTTAAAGTTATGTGCATATTACTAAATTTAGGTATAGGTGATACTGTAACGGTGAAGGAAAATATTTAGCATGCCTAAATGTGTTGCCATGATGTTTTCAAAGGTATATGAAATCCACCAACTCGCAATAGACCAGCGTGGTGGACTTACACCTATAGCTTTCTCACTGTAAGAAGATAATCAACTCCGCGGTGGATCACTAATCGGTTATAGACAAGACCACTATGAAAAGGTCACTCCGCCCTAATAATCTCAAAATGATCTCGGTGTTATTACAGCCATTACAAGGAAGGGAAACGGCCCTTCGCTAAATTATGGGATAATATTTCCGGCTGAGCTGAGCCGCCATACATCACACCTCCACGCATTATGTGCTGAACGACTCTCTCTACTTCCATGACTACTATCCTTCGTCTTACCATAAAATAAAATCGAAATTCATTATATAAGACAATTATTGTATGCTCGCATAGGGTAGACTGTTCTAAACATATTATAAATTTTTGTAAAATCTTTCTCATGTAAAAGTCAACAATAAACGTATTCTTTTCTTTTCTTTTCAATTTCGTTCTCCACAAATTATTCCAGTTAGTCTAACAAAAGAAAAATTAAAACCGGGGTTCGAAAGCTTTCGGACGGAGGAAAGTTGAGAACTTCTCGCGAGCAATATGAGTTTTATTACCTGTGGATGGACGATGGAGTGAAGAACTGTTACCCGAGCGGTGAGTTCAACCTCAAAAAATAGTAAGGTTAAAGTATGCAGCAAATTTTTTTCATACTTTTTTTGAAGTTGGTTTAAAAACGTTTTTATTTCCAAATTTTTAGTTTTTAGTCAATATCAAGAAAAATACTGAACTGATTTTGAGGAAACTTACCATTTCTATTTCCCTAAGTTGAAAAAAAATGCAAACAAATAAAATAAAAAAAAATGTCAATTAGTTTCGGAATAAATATTGTGCAGTCCCGAGAATATTACATACACGTATCGGTTATCACCTCCTTTTTTGAAGTTGGTCGATCCTTAAAAGGTTGCCAGCCTCTGTTCTTTAAAGTTATAAGCTTAATATAAAAAAAAATCAATTTCCTTCTAAACCTTGAAAGAATGTGAACCGCATAATATATTCGGCTGGACCCTGAGATAAACAAGCCTCCATAATCCGTCCCTACACTATTCACCACATTGACCTCGTCCCCTGAATACATTTTGTTTCGTTTACATCTATAAAAGGAATAGATTTCAGTTTACTTCAGCTGAGTATGAGAAGATAGGGATGAAAGACGGAAAATCAGTGCAGTTTCTAAAGAGATTTCAAAAAAAGAAAAGCAAATGTATGAGGTAGCTTTTGTAGTAGGCCTTGAGATAGAGTTTTCGTCCTCTTAACCCGCCGTGAACTTTACTCATAAGTGATCCACTGCGGGGTCGGGACGATATTTTATGTGATCCCTACCAATATGGCTCTAACCCTTAATACTTCACAGTTGGGCATGGATCTTTTCCCACAACAGGGAGAGGCTTAGAGCATACCCCACGACGCTCCTACAATGTGGATTGGTGGGCCTTAGGGCCTCCGACAAGACACAACCGGGACCGACGGCTTAACATGCCCTCCGAAGCACGGAAGCGCGCATGTAATTCGACACTAGCGGTCACCCGTCTAGGTACTGATCGCGTCCGACGTTGCTTAACTTTTTCGATTGCTTCTAATAGAAAAAAAACGAATTCAGGCGCAAGACCACCGTTGTTCAAGGTTTACTTCTGTAAGTCATTTCAATTTTCCTTTCCAGGGATCCCAAAAAGATCCCCTTTCATTGGCACTGTCATTGGCAAAACGGTGAAAAGACAACCAGCTATAAAATCCCCTATCCCCGATCCTCGTAAAATAATATCTATCGCCAATTTTTAGATCGTAAAACTTCGGAGTAGTTCAGTTTTAGGAGTTACTGGCTCGACATGAGATCTTAGGCGCTCTTTTATGTGGCTCGCTATTCGTATGATTTGAGGAATTGTTTGGAATTTGATTTAAATTAAGACTGAATAATGTAATGTGACCTGTTTTCTTTCAAAGTCTTTTGTTCCTATCGTTTTTATACAAAAAACAAGTAAACGGGTAAAGGACACATCGAACGGCCTAACCAATGACCATTTAAGTCATTGGTCAAAGTCAGCTTTATACGAGCAACACCAGAGAAGTCGCCAGGGCGTTGC
This sequence comes from Erynnis tages, assembly GCA_905147235.1. Taxonomy (NCBI): domain Eukaryota; kingdom Metazoa; phylum Arthropoda; class Insecta; order Lepidoptera; family Hesperiidae; genus Erynnis; species Erynnis tages. The sequence continues at coordinate 7,268,700 of LR990095.1, read as the reverse complement.
CGGATTTGATGGAGCTTTTCGTACGTATAATAGAAGAACTCCATTTTATGTTAGTAGATGTGTAGTTCTCCTCTTGTCTGTCAGTACCCATTAATGACCCACTACAGGGTCGGGTCTCCTCTCACAATGAGAATGATGTAGGCCTTAGTGCACCACGCTGGCCTACTGCGGGTTGGTGGACTTCGCATGCCTTTGAGAACATTTTTTTTGTGAACTCTCAGGCATGCAGGTTTCCTCACGATGTTTTCCTTCACCGTAACAGCAGTGATATTTAATTTCATAAATCGCACATAACTTTTATTACAAAGTCATTGGTGCGTGCCACTGGGATTCGAACCCGGATCCCTTGATTCGAGGTTGAATTCTAAACCACTGGGCTATCACCGCTGGTTCTCCTCTTAACCCGTCGTAAAACAGTATGTGTTTCATGTCTTGTGTTTCGACCATGTTCTTGCTCGGGGCACAGGTGGCTTGTATGCTCGTTACTCGATTCCTATTTTAAAAAATCATTGCTCAGGTGGACTTACGATCTGAAGAAGACAGCGGGAAACTGTTGGATTCAGAGCGCCCAGGACCGAGTGGAGTGGCGTCGATTAGCGGAGGCCTATGTCCAGCAGTGGATTACCAAGGGCTGAAAGGAAGGAAGAAAAGAAGATTCCGAAGGTGCCATTCCTGATGACAAAAAATTGCAATTTCAAACAAAGCCGTATTGCAAAACCGAATAAAACGACTACTAGTCGGTAATCGGATTAGGGGAAGGGTGGATCGTTTGTCCTCGTCTTAAGATTAATCGATTTTCAGAATCGGTTCCCTGATACCCCAAACGGTGTAAGCCTATTACAAGTTTTCTGTAAACTAGAAAAGTTTGTGCTTTTTAAGCAAAAGGTGTATTGCCTGGTCCCTTAATCGATTATATATAGTTTCTCTGCAAAATAATTGGATAAATAAGATGAGATCAGAGCAAAGCCTGCGGGGTCAGCTAGTTCTAATGTATAAATTGAAAGAAAAAGTACTTTATTGAAAAATAACATCAAAAAAAAAAAATTTAAAAAAACTTCACCTTAAACTAACTTCAAAGAAAGTATGAAATAAAATTTGAAGTTTTGAAGGCGGTTTAATTTTTTTTTCGTAATCTTGAGTTTTTAGTCCATATTACGGAAATTACCTAAGCCGATTTTGATGAAACTACTATCATTCCCTAAATTGAAAAAAAAATGCAAAAAAAACAAAGAACGAAATACATACATCCCTACATACACCTATGTATGTGGTATACTTGTTTGGAAGCCGTAATAGACCAACATAATTATGTAAAAATTGTGCTGTTTTGTCAATATTACATACATACTTACGTGTCGAATTGATAACGTCCTTTTTTGAATTTGGTAAAAAGTAAAAGTAAAAAGTTCTTTCGCGAACCCATATCCTATAACGAGTAGCCTGTACGTGATAGGACGCGGGTGCTCCCTACACAAACAATAACAAACATACCACCATAGAAATGATAAGACTATCGAAGGGGCGGAAACTCCAGTCGTAGAGCAGTCGTGGGTCAAGTACGTTATTGTTTAAACTCCGCCTCACGGGACCAAGTGTCGAACATGAGGGTGTTTCTAGTGGACTTGCTAGCCAGTGTGATGAAGGAAGGAAAGCATGAAGAATATGGTGAGTCAAACATTTATTTTTTAGGATTTTTTTAAATTCCTTGCTTCTTCCGAAAGGAACGAAGACTGAAAAGTCTTTGTAGTCCACTGCTGGACATGCCTCCCCTAATCACTGGCTCCAGTAAGGTCCTCTGAATCTAATGGATTTTGCTGTCCCTCTTTAAGTCTCTCTCTCTCTCTTTTTGGAAGTATGCTTTAAGTATACTTTCACGTGGACGAAGTCAACTTTACTGTTGTAGCTCTCAAAGTTTGCAAATTAAAGTGGCAATGGCCTGGCCACATCGTTCGCAGGACTGACAACCGATGGGAAAAAAAGGTCCTCGAATGGGAACCACGTTTCGGTAAAAGGGGCACAGGCCGCCCTCCTATCAGGTGGACTAACGACCTTAAGAAGACAGTGGGGAACCGTTAGATTCAGAGGGCCCAGAACCGGGTGGAGTGGCGACGATTAGGGGGGGCCCATGTCCAGCAGCGGACTAGCAAGGGCTGAAAGGAAGGAAGGAGGACGAACAAAAGGTGGGAGCTAGCTGCTTTATAACACGAAAAGAAATCAGTTTTAACTCCAGAATATTAATAACCAATAAGATCCGCAGGCCATATCAGCTAATTAATGACTATAATAACCTAATGAGGCATGGCGCGACTCCATTGAGCAAACCAGACGATAGCAGAGGGCAGGTGTCAGCCGAGATAAGGCGAAGTTGACTTGTAGTTTGTCACATATGCCGTGACCGCTTTCAAAATCTGCAGTAAAAAGTCAGACTTTTTGACATGAAACGTCTTTAAAATCGTAACCATATACAGGGGTACGTCAGAAAACCGACCGTAACGAATTGGTCTAGGTCTGGAATATCATCTGACCTTAATAACTACAAAACGATACAACGTAAAAACATGAATTTATTGTCATTATTTAGCGCTTCCTGCTCAGACCTTGAATTGCATCGGGGCTGGGCGGGGCGGCGGTAAATGTCGCCGATATAGACGTTTCACGTTAAAACCAACGGCCGTGTGCTCCGACACAGCCCCACCCGATTTTTGAGGTACAATTTGTGCACACTTAATGAACGTCATATTGCATTATAAGGACGCACTCGTGTGTATTCGTGCGTTCATGCACAAGCCACAAACTCAAGTCAACTTACGCACAGTGAGCGCTTCCATAGTATTTCAAAGGTCGGAATTTTTAAACTTTTTGTCAACAAAAGGTAGTGACAAGATTGTTCACAAAATTTGACAAGTGTATACTTGAATATACGCATTGACAGGCGACAAAATGTACGCAACGACGTAAGTTGACGACGTAAGACAAAGTAGACGCGATCGACCGACTTTGTCGTCGAACGACTTGGCAATTAGCACGAGGGGTAACACTCATACCTAATCAAATCAATGGACCAGCTAAGACCAACTTTATGTAAACTTGATTCAGAAACTTCACGCGTTCTGAATGTCTGATGAGTTACATCACAGGCCTGAAACTTCGGAATTTCAATTTACAATACCAATACCGAACAGATTCCATATATTTAAATTATGTGACGTCACTATTTTAGTAATCAACGGCGTGAAACTGTATAACACAATAGTACGTATACTCCGTGTATGACGTCACAACATGGCGGACAGAGTTTTTGGGGATTGAAATTGTTTTTGTTTTTATAGTAATTGAGTCAGTCAGTGATCCATTAATGACCTACTACAGGGTCGGGTCTCTTCTCTCAATGAGAGGGATGTAGGCCTTAGTCCACCACGCTGGCCTATTGCGGGTTGGTGGACTTCACATGCCTTTGAGAACATTTTTTTTGTGAACTCAGGCATGCCGGCTTTCTCACGATGTTTTCCTTCACCGTAACAGCAGGTGATATGATACTCTATGGAATAAACATTTTCAATATTACTTTTGATAGCCTCAGTAGCCTATATCAAAGCTAAAGTTGGTTGAGAAACTTTCGTCCTCCGAATATCTAATGAGTTACATCAAAGTCGAAACTTTGGAATTTCATTTGCGTACAATACCAATAGCGAAGATTTAATTGTACGAGTAATAAATTATTTCACTTCCGACCGTTTCGGCTGAGGTTTGAGTGGGTATTGGTTAAAGTGTCGAACTTACGAGTAATTTTAACTTTGCAATGTTTCTCGAAGGCAGAAAGTTGCTGAAAGTTACTGAAATGTTCGAACTAATTATATTTGTGTAATAAATCTTTTTAATTTCATAAAGCACACATAACTTTTTTACAAAGTCATTGGTGCGTGCCACTGGGATTCGAACCCGGTCCCCTCGATTCGAGGTCGAATTCTAAGCCACTGGGCTATCACTGGGCTATGGTGAGGAAATCTGCATGCCGTAGAGTTCACAAAAAATGTTTTCAAAGGTATGTGAATTAATTAATTCGTAATTTTTAGTTTTAAGTCCATATCACGGAAACTACTGGACCGATTTTGATGAAACTTTTACCATTCCCTAAGATGAACAAAATGCAAACGAAAAAAAAGAACGGTCTCGATCCGTCAATTAGTTTCGGAGATATGGGAGGACAAACATATAAACATACATACATATAAACATACATACCCATGAAATTTGGTATTCTTGTTTGGAAGCCGTAATAGACCAACATATTATGTAAAAATTGTGCAGTTTTGAGAATATTACATACATCTACGTGTCGAATTGATAACCTCTTTTTTTGAAGTCGGTAAAAAGGACGACTTATTCGCAACAAAGTGCACACAGAAAGTGAGATAAACTACTTTACGAAGGGTTAAGAAGCTGGCGGTAAGGTGCCTCCCGAACGAGCTACTATCGCTCCACCACTTAAAGATAACACCATCCACCATCCACCATCCACTCCACACATTTATAAACTACTCTAAACCTACTTGGTTAATACGAAAAGTAACCAATTTTGTTCTTCTGAATATTTCGCACTTGGCCCTACGTCATCAGTGGCGGTAATATACGATGCGTGCTTATCGTACGTCCTAACGATCTCTGGTAGGGCCTTTATCTTGTGGTTTTTATGTCACACGGTAGCCCTATAAGCGGTGATAGCTCAGTGAGTAACTACGCTCGTTAGTCGAGAGGTCCGGATTCTAATCCTTTTCCTGATCGATGCTTGATTTGGGATTCTGATCGATACTCGAGTTGAATTCGTACATTCTAAGAATCGGATCCCAAACGACAAAACAAAAACATCCGAAACGCTTTGGGACTTTGGGAGATAAAAAGTTGTTCGGATAACAAAAGTGTCAATCGTTTACGACGTGCCCTGCGTTTAGATAAGGAACTGGATAATAATATTATCCCTCTTTCTGGATAAGAGTTTGTTTGTGGAGTGTTGTTATCTGTGGTTAAATTAATAATCTTATATTTTATTCTTCTTTCTCTATGACATCTGTCTTGGTTTCCTTCCTCCTTTTTGTTAAAGTGCTAATATTATATTATATCAATAAATGTAACTAAAACTCTTATGTGGCCTATTAATAATTATTATACTCTCTCAATTTCGAACATGGTAGCAGAGCGTGGTTAATTAATAATTAATTAATAACAACTATCGAAATGGCAAAACAAGCAAGGATTGAAGATATTACATTACCTATTTTTGACGGCGTGAATTATTCCAGTTGGAAGTTGAGGTTATTAACCTTACTTGAGTACAAGGAATGTAACGAGCCCGCCATACGTTTAATGGCCGCTAAATGTGAAGAAACACAATGGAAAAAGATGGATTTAAAAGCTAGAACGATAATTATGAGCACAATTTCGGATAGACAGTTGGAGTACATTGCTGATTGTTCAACAGCCTACGAAATGATCAAAAAATTTGATAAAATGTACTTGACACAATCTACAGCTTTACAAATTATTTGTAGGGGGAAGATTGAGGAGATTAAATTGAATGATTATGACTCCATTGAGGAATTTTTTGTAGTTTTTGAAAAAACAATTAACGATTTTAAAGCCGCTGGTGGTAAAATAGATGAACCCGAGAAGATGAGATACTTACTTAGAGCTTTGCCTTCAAGTTATAGTTATATTGGAGATTTCATTGATGTCGTTCCGGAAGAACAGAGAACTGTTGATTATGTAAAGTCTAAAATTAAAGAAAAAAATATGATTGCTAGTGATGGAGACAAGAAAAGTGATATGAGCACATTCACAACTAAAACTCGAGCACAATGCTTTATTTGCGGAAAGACCGGTCATCTCAAGAAGGACTGTTGGTATGCTCAGAAAAATATTCAAAAGCAACACAGTTACCAGGGCAGAAATCAAACCAGTCAACGTCAGCTAGGATCACATAGAGGTAACAACAGAGGTGGATTTTACCGAGGTCGTGGACGAGGCAGAGGTCAAGGCCATCCCAGAGGTGAGTCGTCAAGCAGTCAGCGAGAGGGCCTTGCAACAGAGTCATGGACAGCTCAAGTATGTACTCCAGAAGTAAACCAGGTAACGGGGTGTAATGAAGGAGAATATGATAGTAGCTTTTTGGAAATTAGTTGGTTATTAGATAGTGGGTGTACCGATCATATTATAAAGGAGGATACATTTTTCTATAATTATGTAGATTTAAAAATACCTATTGATGTAAAACTGCCAGATGGTAAAGTGTTAAAAGCAACTAAGGTAGGTTCTATTAAAATTTGTTTTAAAAATTATTATACTGAAAAATATATTGATCTTAAGAACGTCTATTTTGTAAAAGGTATAAAGCAAAATTTATTAAGTTTTTCAAAAATTACCAAAACTTGCACAATAATAGCAAGAAATGAATATGCAAAAATTTATAATCAGTCAAGAGAATTAATAGTTGTTGCTAACAAAATAGACAATTTGTATTGTATTAAAAGTTTTGTTTCAAAAATTGATAACACTAAAATGTATATAAATACAGTGAAATTAACTGATAAAGAAAAATGGCACAGAGCACTTGGTCATGTAAATTTTCAGTATTTAAATAGGTTGGTAAATAATAAATTAGTAGATGGTTTGCCTGATAAAATTGAAAGCACGGAAATGAAATGTTCTAATTGTATTGAAAGCAAAATGGCCAATGTACCTTTCCAAAATAATAGAAAGAAGGCTACAGAAATATTAGAATTGATCCATACTGATTTAAACGGTCCACACAGCACAACTGGTTATGGGGGAGAAAAATACTTTTTAACATTTATTGATGATTATAGTAAATGTACTAGAATTTTCTGCATTAAAAGTAAATCAGAAACTGCAAATTGTTTTATCGAGTTTGTCAATTTAGTAGAGAATAAATTTAATAAGAAAGTAAAGAAGTTGCAGTGTGATAATGGCAAAGAATATTTAAATAGAGATATTTATAATTTTATTAGTCAAAAAGGAATTGAGTTATTACCATGTCCTCCATATGTCCATGAATTAAATGGAGTAGCGGAAAGGTATAATAGATCTGTTATGGACATAGGCAGGTGTTTAATGAGAGAAGCTAAAATTCATAGAAGGTATTGGCCAGAGGCTATAAAAACGGCAGCATACTTAAAAAATCGATCAATTGCTAATACAGTGGAACATAAAACTCCTTATGAAATATTTTTTGGTATTAAGCCAAATGTAGAGCATTTAAAAATTTATGGAAGTAGAGTTTATGTCAGAGTTCCAGAAGTTTTAAGAAAAAGTAAATGGGATGATAAAGCCCAACTAGGAGTGTTAGTAGGTTATAATGAAAATGGTTATAGAGTCTTATTAAATAATAGAATAATTAATGCCAGACATGTACAGGTAGTTGAAGAGAGTACTCAATTAATTTGTTTAGAAAAACTTGATGATGAAAAGGATAGGGACTTGCAAAAGGAAAAAATATCAGATATAAAAGATGAAATATATAAATCGAACATTGAAAAAGACTTATTAGATGCAAATGATAATAGTTCTAATAATGCAGAGCCAGATGGTAATTCAAGTAACAATAGGGAAAAACTTGTTGTAGAAGGAAAGCAGAAAAGAAAGATAAGTCCAGTTTGTAGGTACGGCAACCCAGTACCATATTTTATTTATGTTAACTTCATGAATGCAAATGTACCAAACACTTTTGAGGAGGCAATGAACTCTGATGATTATAAACAATGGCAAATAGCGATGAATTCAGAAATAAATAGCATAAATAAAAACAACACATGGGAAATTGTTGAAAGACCAAAAGATAAAAAGGTTATTGATGTTAAGTGGGTTTTTAGGAGAAAAAGTAATAATACGTACAAGGCTAGGCTAGTAGTACGTGGATTTCAACAAGAGCAATATCTTGAAAATGTCTATTCACCAGTAGGGAAAATGCAAACCCTAAAAATTTTATTATCATATTGTTGCAAAAATAATTTATTCATAGAGCAAATGGATGTAGAGACAGCATTTCTAAATGGTAATATTAAATCAGAAGTATTTGTAAATCAACCAAAAGGTTATGAAACTGATGATAATAAAGTTTACAAATTAAAAAAGGCACTCTATGGTCTCAGAGAAAGCCCTAGAGTATGGTATGACTGTTTCAACAAATTTATTGAAAAATTAAATTTTGTTAGAAGTAACTATGATTACTGCTTATATGTTAATAGTACAAGCAAAGATTCAATATATATATTAATTTTCGTTGATGATCTCCTAATTTGTTGTAAAGATGAAGACAAAATAAAAAATATTAAAAGTAGTTTGATGGAAAGATTTGTAATGAAAGACTTAGGAAAAGTTAAAAGTTATATTGGCATAGATATTGACTATAGTAATGATAGAAAAACAATGACCTTAAGTCAAACAAAATATATTGAATCTCTGGCTGTAAAATATAAACTGGAGAATACTAAGTTATATGATACTCCAATGGAAACGAATTTAAAACTAGAAAAGGCCACAGAAGTAGATGATAGTTTAAAGTATAGAAATATAATAGGTGAATTATTGTATATTAGTACCGGCACTAGGCCAGATATAGCATACAGTGTAAACTATTTAAGTCGTTTCCAGAATTGTTATGATCAAACACATTATAAATATGCTATGAGAATCTTAAAATATTTGTATAAGACTAGGGATTTAAAGTTAACTTATAATGATAATGTAAACTCTGAAACACTAGATTGTATGGTAGATTCTGACTATGCAGGAGATAATGTAGATAGAAAATCTACAACAGGTTTTGTTATAAGATTATATGATAACTTAATTTTTTGGAAAACACATAAGCAAAATACAGTAACTAAGTGTTCAACCTTTGCAGAATACATTGCTATGTCAGAGGCAGTGACAGAATTACTTTTCATCAGAAACTTGTTAATTGAATCTTTCAATGTGAAATTTAAGAATCCCATAAAAGTGTATGAAGATAATTCTGGTGCCATTTCTATTGCCAAATTTGGAAACTTTACTAAAAATTCAAAGCACATCGAAGTGCAGTATCATTATATAAATGAGAATTATGAAAAGGGTATTATAAATATTGTAAAAATTGATTCAAAATTTAACTTAGCAGACATGTTAACCAAAAGTTTAGATAAAAACAAATTTTTGAAAAATAGGCTTGAGTTAAAATTATCTTAGTACAGAGTTCTTTATATAATATATATTATGTTTTAGTTATATATATATTTAAATTACAGCATTGTTAATGTTAAAGGTCAAGATTATAAATTTAAGGAGGCGTGTTGTTATCTGTGGTTAAATTAATAATCTTATATTTTATTCTTCTTTCTCTATGACATCTGTCTTGGTTTCCTTCCTCCTTTTTGTTAAAGTGCTAATATTATATTATATCAATAAATGTAACTAAAACTCTTATGTGGCCTATTAATAATTATTATACTCTCTCAATTTCGAACATGGAGTAACTGATATTTTAGCGTTTGTGTGGAGGCTATTCTTAGATAAGAATAGATAATTCAGTATTTTCAAACTTCAAGAACATTCAAGAGGTGTACCGATTCCTGGCTTCCTTCCTTCTTTCCTTTCAGCCCTTGGTAGTCTACTTCTGGGCACGAGCCTCCTCTAATCGGCGCCACTCCACCAGGTCCTGAGCCTCTGAATCGGTTTCCCGCTGTCTTCTTCAGGTCGTCAGTCCACCTGGTAGGAGGGCGGCCTGTGCTCCTTTTGCCTAAACGTGGTCGCCATTCGAGGACCTTTTTTTCCCATCGGTTGTCAGTCCTACGAACGTGTGGTCAGCCCATTGCCACTTTAATTTACGAACTTTGTAAGCAATGCCAGACACTCGCTCATCTACAGATTTCATCATTTCAAACAGAATATGGAAATCGGTTGACATGAAATCGGATCGGTTTTTGAGGAAACCCTGTAAGTAATTTTTAGTCTATCTCCCAGTCGTTTATCAATAGTATCCATGGTAGCAACTTTAGGGAAGTTAATCTGGGGTTTTTCCTATAAAACCTTCCTTAACGCGGAAATTCATCAGACAAAAATCCACATTGATGAAGTCTGAACTGACCGTCTGGAATCACAACGGAGATCAGGCTAAAAGCAACAAAAATAAACACATCACACTTCCTCAATTAGCCGACTTAGCGCTCAATCAGCATAAATGTCAGACATATCAAGACAAACATGTTATCAGACAAACGCATCATAACGCAACGTTCATTCATTAGTCACTTGAGTTCATGCCGCCCATTGCCTGATAGCTTGGACTTTGATTTCAAATTTATTGTATACGAAGTTGCATTGATTCAGTTTCAGTTAGGAGCCAACAAAGACGGAAAAGCTGTCATGCTCTGTACTGTCCACTACATGACTACAGGGTCGGGTCTCCTCTCACAATGAGAGGGATGTAGGCCGCCGTCCATCACGATGGCCTACTTAGGGTTTATGGACTTTTTTGTGAACTCTTTCAATCACGTAGTGTGGCAGACAAGAAAATATTATTTCTTACATACCTGAGTGGTGCAGTGGTTAAGACACCGGTGCGCTGCGCGGAGGGTCCACGGTTCGATTTTCAGCGGAGCAGACATTTAAATGTTGAATTGGATGTGTGGAGCTACGAGTATGAAGCGTAATTTATTTATTTATTTACAATGCCTATGGGTTTCTTTACTAACAGACTGATCAGTTTATTTATACGTAGAGATCCAGAGTATAATTTTATCAATGTACTCATCGTGTACACCGGACCAAAAGCAAAGTGCTGAGGCATTAAAGCGTTTATACGTCGGTAATAAGTGTGGGTTTCGCTTGTAGTGTGATAGTACTGTGTTGTTGGGAGCAGTGTTCATCTTAAGCGCCATTGGTCGCAACTTAGTTGAAAGGTTATCATGACCAGTGGTTGTCAATTGAATTGTCTCGTCACAATCATTTTTTATCGTAAACGTGTCGAAATTTGCCAGTAACCCATTAATGACCCACTACAGGGTCGGGTCTCATCTCACAATGAGAAGGATATAGGCCACCACGCTGGCCTACTGCGGGTTGGTGGACTTCACATGCCTTCAACAATCATATTTATATACTTAGTTAGATAGTTATGGACAATCCGTCTAGTCATATAAGTTTCCAGAACTGTCAATGACGTCGATACAATGGGCCAATGGCTCGACTCGATTAGATGCAATGTTGAACAGACTAAGACCAGACATGGCTGCTCATCGTTTCGACAAATCCAGGCGTGTTCATGTATATAAATTGCTTTCACGTTTGCGAGATGGCATTCCATCTATTTGGCAAGTTGTTTGAGGAATTCGTGTAAAGTTCCAAATTTGAAATAAAGTAAGTAAGGGTTGTTGAGAATTAATGTACATGACATACTCGTATGTGTATATTATCCAAGATATGATTCATAATCTATCCAAAATTGAAGCGTAACTGTAAATGTAGGGAATTAAACAAATGTAACGAGATACTGACGTAACTTTAAACTGAAGATAAAATGGAGCATAATGAGTTAGGCGAATTTTAAATGAACTTGTTTTGCGTACTTCAGTGTTTGCTACAGGGTTTATAACCTTTTATTTTATTAATTTTCATTATTTGAAAAAAATAAGGGATCAAAAAAGCTTCGGGCAAAAAACAAATCAAAAGCTTTTGTTTTCATGATCAGCTGCAATTTGTACACACATATTTAACGGCATATAAGGCGTTTGAGAAATAATTGAAAATTTAGAACATTTGTCTGGTCACTTTATTTCTTTATTTTCTCCTGTAGCCTATTTATATTACCTATCTCGTGAGCGATCAATGTTTGAACAGCACTGGTCTGTTATTTTTGATGAATCCCGTCTTATCAAGATCACGGTATATCGCACCGTCAGTCCCTTGTACATCACTGTGCTTTACAACACTTAAGTTAATTAGTTAATTAATTGTGGTTTTCCAATAGACTTTCGACTTACGTCCACCTGTGCCATCAGCAGTACTTGTTTTGTTTATTACTTTGTTGATAAGTATGTTTTGTTCTGATATTGATAGCATTAATACCTCTAATGTGTTCGTGATGGTTATAAAATTTATAATTTACTGAATTACTTCTGTGTTGGATTATTTTTGTTATTTAATTAAACTCTCACGTGTTTTGGTTTATTTGAATAAAAAAATAGGGAGTGTTTTGGTTAATAGCATTTGCTGGGAGGATAAATATGCGGAAAACCAAGGAATGAATAATTAAAGTGAATTTAACTATAAACATCTCGGAACATAAAATAACGAGTATCACAGTATGTTAAAAGTTCAAAGTTTCTTTGATCAAGGTTTATTATTGCCAATGTTTTATAACTGCCTTAAACATTTTAGAAAAACCCATTTGAGGACACAGTTTCTGCCCGAGTTAACGCTACTACACTTGCCATTCCATATTTGTCCGCTAATTTGGAGAATAATATTATCCCAATCACAATTTGAGCAATTTTCAGTTTGTTATTACGCGATTCTCCAAAAGCTTCTTTTAAATTGACAGTATAAAGTTCTGGTATTTTAAACGTACAGGTTAAAGTGATAATTAATAGTTTATTTACTTTAAGTGTTTATTTCACGCAATTTATTTGCATTCAATCGCTAAAGCATGCTTCAAACGAGTTGACATTTGATAATTTTTCAATAAGTTTACTTTAAATTTATTAAATTCGCGATAAACTTGCCACACAAACGTCACATCGAAATATAAACAGCTAAAATATATTAAGATAAACATTAAATACCAGCGGCCCCAAGATGATGCCTTGTGGCAACCCAAAATAAAACGCTATTAAAAGATTTACGACCTTATTACATATACAATTGAGTTGCTTTCCAATACTTTCCTCGATATATTTTTTAATAACATGATTCTCATATCTCGGAATTACATAAGCTATCAAAGAAATGAATGTAAACATGCGCATTAAATATATCTATAATTAATTATATTACTAGTAATCTTTCTAGACAGGTTATTTTGTTTGACCTAACCGTTGCAGTTTTCCTATCGATAACTAAACTATGAAGGTCGCTTTTGAAAAACAATTATGAACCGAATTTATCTTTAATTTTATTTATTAACCTTGACCTAAGAATTTGACCCCGAGAGAGATACAAGGTATCCTATATGTTAAACCAGGTTATCTACCTGTGTATCAATATTTCATGCAAATATATTTTGTCGTTTTAGCGTGAAAGAGTTACAAACGTCCACCCGTACGTAGTAGGGTAGTAGGGTAGGAATTACTTTCTCTTTCTTACTCATTTTATTTTTCTTATGGTCATAATTTCTAGTCGTCAACCCAAATTGAGTAAGTTGATATAATACTAATAAGTAAATTACACAACAAGTAACATTAAATTAACACCTGGCCTATCGTCGCTCGGGGAGGTCCCTTACCGCCACCCTTTTAACTCGCTAGCGGTGCCGGTGCCTGCCTTGTATCCAAAATATATATATATTAAATTGACACGGCATTATTTATAGCATTTGACATTGGTATTGAACGTGTTAACCTGTCTTGAAGCATTTGTTCATCATGTCCTTTCGGTTGGGGAGGTGTGGTTGCCTTAGACACTTCTATAAATAGTGTCAAATATCATAACCCCGACTCTGCACTCATGAGTTTTCTTCACTCATGAGTCAAACCTAAAACAGTACTGAATTTCTTCATGAAGTCATGTGTTATTTTCTTTACTTCGCAAGTAATATTTCGGAGGCGTGAAAGCTCTTTTGCTTATGCACACATTCGCTTGTTTGTATATTTCATTAACTTAAGTAAAGCCGGCGCTATTTCTCAAGATATGAGTAACGCTTTTGCTGGGAAGTTTTTCTTCGGTACTTTAAAACGTATTGTAGGGAAAAAGGTTCTGTATTTGGTATATGTTGTAGTTAATGAGTTGAGATGAACCAAACAAGTATTTAAAGGGTACCATTTTACTAGAAGTAGTAGGTACTCTCAAACGGGTAACTCAATGGCTAATAATTTGGCATTTGTCTCAAAAGGTTTGCACAAACACAAATGTCCTATCTTAGTATGTATGTCTTAAAAATAAAAGTTAAGTGGATGCATGGCAGATGTAAAACAATTTTTTTTATTTAGTATTGGAATTCAAGAAATATCAAGTATAATAAATAACTCACGTGCGTCTTCGCGAAAATTCAGTTCATTTTACTACTAATGTCTTGACCTAAAAGGCTGACATAACCGACCAACCAAACGACACGACAAAATTTGAACACAGGGCTCTTTATTGAGCTGTCCTAATTGAACGTGACATTCCACAAAATGTATGCAATGACGTTGTCGTACGAGCAACTTTTGCGTGCGACATGACAATAATGACACGGGGTAAGGCAAGACAAGATATGTTTAATACCAAACATTTGTATGCTTTCAGTGACAGAAACCCAACCAGAACAGACTACCAACTTGGACGATGAAGCAGCGTCATCGTCAGAGCCAGCTGAGAAGAATGGAACAACCAAAGTGCTGAAGCGACTGGAAACTGTTCCTGATATTAAAAGAGATACTTCTGGAATCACAAAACAATATATCGCTGCCGGTGTCGGTAGGTAGATTGCTTATTAGTGTTAAGTATCCAAATAGTCGCACACGGAATAGTATTGTCAGTAACCCATTCATTAATGTCCCAATACAGGGTCGGATCTCCTCTCACAATGAAAGAGATGTAGGCCTTAGTCCATACACATCCACCACGCCTACTAATGCGGGTTGGTGGACTTTACATGCCTTTGAGAACATTTTGTTTGAACTCTCAGGCATGCAGGTTTCCTCGCGATGTTTTCCTTCACCGTAACAGCAGGTGATGTTTAATTTTATTTTGGTGCATTTTACACTGTTGCGTTCCAGTGGGATCCGAACCCGGATCCCTCGATTAAGAGGTCGAATTCTTAGCTACCATAAAAATTAAACCGACTTCAATAAAGTATGAAATGAAATTTGTAACAAATTTTATTCCATCCTTTTTTGAAGTCGGTTTAACATTTTTTAAATTACTTTTTTATTTCTACAGTAAATCTGGGCGCGTTCGCTGCTGGTGTGTGCGTCGCCTGGTCTTCGGCTGCGTTGCCCATGCTCCGACAAATTGACGTAAGTTGAACGAGTATCACACGAACATTAAATCACATTCACAAACCTGTGATGAGTTCCGCCTCTCGTCAAGAGATGGCGCCACGGGAACCTGAATCACGCTATCAAAGTTTTCTAGTAATCTTGCATATTAGTAAGACGTAACTTTAGAGTCACCGTAGCTCCACTGCTACTGTTGCAGGTATCTTACCACTCATGTACCACCCATTAGTGGCCCATACCCACATAGTTGTCGGACATTCTGTGTTTGAAACTATCACACTAAACATCATGGCAACGCACCACATAAGAACTCAAATAGGATTTCGATCCTATTTGAGATTGACAACCAACTCACAATTACCCAACGTGTTAATATTTCGTAAGAGTTTACTCAGCAGTTACAGCCAATAAAGTAAATCCTTATGATCAGGTACAGTGACACGTCTAAGTACGTGACGTGATTACCGTGTCACGTACCTTCAATTGCACAGAGTCTTATTCAGCCCTTATTTGTCTTGTCACCCTTCGCCCTTTCATGTGACCCCTCGTCCCTGTGAGGGATAGGACGGCGTTTATCTTTAGAAGATACGTTACGGCGTAGAATGTGTTAAATTCAGAATCATTCATACCTAGCTTAAAATGTGTAAATTTTGTACTAATTGTACAATTGTACATATTACCGGCGTTACGGCCTGACTAGACTAGAATATTGTAGCGTCCACGTAAGGAATTCGTTATCGAGTGATATAATAACTTTCACGAGTCGTGGGCACGGCTGGTTTTAGTTGTAGGGATACTTCACATTGTCCGCCAATGTACAGCTGTCAAAGAACACGCGCTAGACCAATAGACGACGTGCGCTGACTGACGAACCAATCGCGTGATCTAACAGCGCGGTCAAGGGCAAACCGACCAATAAGGATTGTGCTCACGACTCGTGCGTACCACTATTATTTTCTTTAGAACCAATTGAACGTTGTTGAGGTATTCCATCTTTATCATTAGCGTAGAGACTGGAGCATGGAGCAAAATGTGTGTATTCACAAAAACTAATACATGAAATAAGCAATTCGCAAGTGAGTCTTTTTCGCTTCGAGCGCAATATTAAACTTTATCATACTCGACACAGCTTATGACATCAGTTGGCTCCCTTGTTTTTTATGTTTATTTTTACTACCTTTATTTAAACTCCTTAATTAAGTACCGTAATAAAATAGAACAGTTTTGAAATTTTAAACAAGCATTATGCTTTCAAATAAACTTTCAAAGTTAATAAAAGTATACCGTATTAACCCTGTCGTGACCACAAAATGCTTAAGTAATTTTGAATAAGTTTTGAATATTCGTCAACTTGGTAAACAAGCTCCTAGGACTTAGTAGTACCCGTATTTTGTATCTAGTTTTGTTTCGCAATGGGCAGGGTTTGTTTGAGCATTATTAGTTTCTTTCTCATTACTGAAATACTTGGTTTGTGTTCTTTTATTTTAATATGCGTTTTTCGCGTCAAGGTGGTTGAAAATAATCGTTGCTACTCATAAGGACTAAGATGATACTAAAATAAAGTGTCTCTAAACTAAATACATATAGGAGATATCAAGAACACTCTGTTTCACAGCGGGTTAAAAGGGTGGCGGTAAGGTACCTCGGGCTAGTTATAATGGCTCTACCATCTTTAAAGGTTTACTTAGATTAAACACTATATGAGCGGTTATAGCCCAGTGGCTTAGAATTCGACCTCGAATCGAGGGGTCCGGGTTCGAATCCCAGTGGCACGCACCAATGACTTTGTTAAAGTTATGTGCGCTTTATTAAATTAAATATAACCTGCTGTTACGGTGAAGGAAAACTTCGAGAGGGAAACTGTATACTTGAGAGTTCTTTATAAATTTCTCAAAGACTTGTGAAGTCCACCAACCCGAAATAGGCCACCGAGGTGGACTAAGGCCTACCCTTCTCACTATGAGAGGAAACACGACCTGCGGTCAGTCATAATGAAATCCAGATCATTGGACACATAACCTCAAAAACTTGAGCCGTCTGTTTGCAAAACTTTACAAATTCGTACCGCAACGTTATTTATCGGTGCTACTAATGAAAATAATATTTATGACGTTCCATCTGGCTAAGAATTTCAGATGTTTTGTCTGCGTTGTAAATTTAAACAGGAATTTCAATTAGGTTTGTCCTTAAGAAAAATCTCAAAATTATTTATAATATTTTTCTTATTAACGTCAGACGCAATCTTGTCCAAAAGTTCACGAAATTAAAAGTTAATTAAAAAATTCTTACACTCAATAACAGTTGAAGACATAATTAAAACTTGTAGTACTTTTAGTTAGGCCGTAGTTTTATGTTCGTTTGTCGTAGCTCATAAATTAAATTGCATACTATTTGGCAGACTGAAATAAATAATTGAACAAAATTAATAAATAGCCCAGTGGCTTAGAATTCGACTTCGAATCGAGGAGTCCGATTTCGAATTCCAGTACCCCGCACCAATGACTTTGTAAAAAAAGTTATGTGCGCTTTATAAAATTAAAAATATCACCTGCTGTTACGGTGAAGCAAAACATCGTGAGGACACCTGCATGCTTGAGAGTTCACAAAAAATGTCCTCAAAGGTAAGTCCACCAACCCGCAGTAGGCCAGCGTGGTGGACGGCGGCCTACATCCCTCTCATTGTGAGAGGAGACCTGACCCTGTAGTGGGTCCTTAATGGGTTACTGACATGTGTGAGTGAATAAAATCGCCACAAAGTCGGAACAGTCTTAGACTTTTGCTTTATCTGTTATAGATTATCCAGTCAGATACGTTCACATCAAACGGCAGCGGGACCCGTGCTCGGCAAGTAGACTTGAAATCACATGCTGTAAGTATAATCAACCTTTTTATGACCAATATTGACGACCAGGGTGGCGCAGACGCATTTGATAAGACGCCAGTCCTGGGTTTGATTCCCAGCGGAGTAGATATAAGAATGATCAGATTAAATTTCTATTCCTAGTCTGGGTGTTAATGTCGGTGTCTTGTGTGTGTCCATGGCACCCACGACACACGGTATCCATTGGACTGAGTATGAAGCGTGTATGGGCAGGTGAATATCACGTCTGGGTAAATGGTATTTGGGCGTCAAATGTTTGATACAATGATAGCATTGATGGCTGCGACTCTTCAGGGTCTACTATTGGGCACAGGCCACCAGGGAAGGTCTGAAGCCTACTCCACCACGCTGCTCCAATCTATTGCGTGAATTCACGGCACTAATGTGGAGCCGCCATAAAAAGCACATCATTTTGAAAAGTCATACGCGCGTCCGGCTATGATTCGAACTCAGACCTTTGAGCTTCTTTGCCACTGAGCTATAACTATAGTCTAAGTTTTAACCTTTGGCTGAAACAATATTGCTTGACCTTTCCCTCTAGTTAAGCCAACGACACAATAGAGTTTGCCCTTTAAAAAACCTTTTGTCCTCCTAATTCCAGACATAATTTACTTTAGATTACGCTAGAAATAAAAATAACAACATCGTTATGAATTGTAACAGTCTTGTTGATATTTTTGATATTTCATAGTTTATACTAGTAGCAAAGGTAACTTCGTCTTTCTTTATGTCTGTACTTAAATAAACGTATACTAATTCACGTATATAAACGACGTTTCCTTCATTAATGACGTTATATAAGTATTAGTCTTAAAATCCGTATCACCAAAATTTCTTTGTCCACAATGTTACTACTACCACAATGCAATACTATATTAGCCCTGAACTATTACTCAATAGAGGTGTAAAAGTAACGAAAAAAAGCGAACCCGTATGTATTCGTTACTTTTACAATTAGTACTCGTTACTATCGTATCGTTACGTTACTCGTTACTTATGATACGTCATTAAAAAACATACGCTACTTTTTTAATTTAGCTGCGTAAGGTGCATTTTTTTTACTGTACCGTATTTTGAACCAGACTCGCGTATAAGTTAATCTAAAGTTTTATTTAATAGGTAAAGATTAGAACTACAAGTAAACTATAGACGAAATCTACTGTATTTGAAATAGATTTACTATTTTCAATTTTGAAAATTTTAAGTAAAATTTTTAATGATAAATTTTTTTAATAATTTAAATATTAACAAATAAAATTAAAATGCCTAAAACTCACAACCAGGAAACTTTTTCAACATATGCATCAACGGTACTTGTGCGAACTAAAACCGATATACGAAAATACGAAAACTGCGAGTAACGAAATGCATTCGTGAGTAACGTTTCGTTACTCGGTACTTTATGGCGCCACCCGTTACTCAGTACCGAATTCATACGGTTTGCTACAGCTTTATCACTCAAAGATTTCGTAGTACACAATAGTAGTAACATTTTACCCTGAAGTAGTTACTCACTTTAGATTTAGGCAGTCCCTCAGAATGGATATAATCCTGTGGAGCTGTCGCAACTCATCAATAGATGGCGCCACGGGTACCGTGAATCACGCTATCGAAGTATTTTACATCGCAAGCACATACCTATTGTAAAGAGATAACCGAATGGCGTTATCGGAGCTCGATCTTAAATCGGGCTTCTTGTATTCCCGTTTGACGTTTGCTTTTCTGTTTCTCAAAGGAACAGAAATAAATGATAACAAAATCACGAGCCCCAGTAGGTATAATGTGAAATATCGAAAATGAAATTCATAACATAGACGTTGATCTTGGATTAAATTCGTGATAAGGTAAATATTTGTGCGCGATCTTTGAGAGGGTATTGACTCGTCATGACACGGGGGACGACACGACGGGGCAGAGAATGTCGTTTATTTAAGGAATATAAATTTAACAGAATTAGAGATATCTAAGTAGGTAGTCGACATTCGAGTGTAATTAGTGAAATTTGAATTTGACACGTAACGGAAAGTACGTGCACGTCATGTTTGTCCATGTATGCGTATCAAAGTACTCAAACTTACGGTAGTGTGCGACGCTGCGAAACACAAAAACTGAACAGTCAAATTTGTGAGCAATTACGGATCCGCGCGCTTAAATGTCTCGAATTCTCATATTAGTTATTTAATAGTTTTCAATAGTTATTTGCCTGGTTTTCGTAGTTTTTTTTTGTTTCACCCGTTCAAATATACTACATTTTACTACAAATACAATAGTTTCCAGCCGGCCGTCTACAAAGATTATTCTTCTTAGTTGACAGAATCAGAAGCGTCATGGGTGGCGTCTCTCCTGTGCCTCGGGGCGGTGTTCGGCGCAGTGCCAACGGGTCTGATCTCCGAGTACTTCGGCCGTAAGAAGACGCTGCTCTACCTCGCGCTACCTCTTCTCGTCTCTTGGATCCTGGTAGCATCGAGGTAGGATATTCATAATTTGTGTGCGATAAAAGAAACAAACATTTTCTTTTTTCTTTTCTTTTCTTTTCTTTTCTTTTCTTTTCTTTTCTTTTCTTTTCTTTTCTTTTCTTTTCTTTTCTTTTCTTTTCTTTTCTTTTCTTTTCTTTTCTTTTCTTTTCTTTTCTTTTCTTTTCTTTTCATTTCTTTTCTTTTCATTTCTTTTCTTTTCTTTTCTTTTCTTTTCTTTTCTTTTCTTTTCTTTTCTTTTCTTTTCTTTTCTTTTCTTTTCTTTTCTTTTCTTTTCTTTTCTTTTCTTTTCTTTTCTTTTCTTTTCTTTTCTTTTCTTTTCTTTTCTTTTCTTTTCTTTTCTTTTCTTTTCTTTTCTTTTCTTTTCTTTTCTTTTCTTTTCTTTTCTTTTCTTTTCTTTTCTTTTCTTTTCTTTTCTTTTCTTTTCTTTTCTTTTCTTTTCTTTTCTTTTCTTTTCTTTTCTTTTCTTTTCTTTTCTTTTCTTTTCTTTTCTTTTCTTTTCTTTTCTTTTCTTTTCTTTTTTTCTTTTCTGTTCATAAAATACAGTTTATAAAACGGCACAAGTTTGTAGTTCTAAGTACCTGGAGCTTGTTCATCTTCCAAGTTCTTGAGACTTCAAAAGAACCTTTACTGAAGATTATTAGAAGAAGATTTACTGTCTCGTCTGTCTCGTCTCGGATTTAGTTTGCTAACCTCTAACCGCAGCACAAGGATCTGTTTACACGATCTCAAGTGTGTAACTTACACCTGGTCTTGAGTTCAGATAGCTGACTTTCAGTTAAGGGCACTTGAACCCTTGTTTATAGTCAAAATAAACGAGAAAAGTCAGAGGCAAAGAAAAATGGTCTTTTGGTCTAGAGATCCTTAAGTCAGCGCTGAAAGTGTTATATTTGATTCCCATACATGAGTAATTATAGCGATGTTAGTACACTTCGACCTCTTACTCAAAGCGTTAGAATTCCAGTGGTACACAATGACTTTCATAAAAAAGTTATGTGCGCTTCAAAATATCTTGGAAACCTGCATATCTGAGAGTTCCCAAAGGTGTGCGAAGGCCACCAAACCATTGCCAGCGTGATGGACTACATCCTTTTCATTGTCAGATAAGACCCGACTTTGCAGTGGATCATTAATGGGGTATAAAAGGAGTTTAAGCTCAAAAAAATTACGTGGATCTATTTACATACATTACGCTATTACACTGAGAATAAGCGAACTTTATATTGAAGTAATGGAGACTGCAAAGTTTGGAGAACGTTAATATGAAAGATTCGAAGTTTTAATTCGATCATCAAGTCCGTTGCTGCAAACGGGTGCCAATAATTTGATTTTTGTAATCTTAGTGTTTTCGGGATTTGTTTTTTAGCTGAAGACTATTGGGAAATATATGTATGAAATGTCGCAAGACAATGATCATGACATATAAATATATTTCATGATAATCATTTGATATACATATACAGTGTTTAGTTCAATCAGGATTTGAAAATCCACTTTCAAACTGTTCCTTGTTATTCGATTTGAACGTTTCAGTCTTTAACTTTTTACAAAAATAAGTTCTCAAGTGGGCTATATAAAATAATTCTCTTTATGCCGATAATCCCTAAAAAAGACTGAAAATTGTGGCGTTGTGGCTTGCATGCCACAGTATTCATGTCTTGTCACAAGGGTACATTACATTAGGACTTGGATTTTAGTAATTTGTGGGCTTTGCTGTCCATTGTAACAAATTTTTTTTGTTGTCTTCCTTCTTTCTTTTTTAGTCTTTCTTTTAACGAGATTATTAAATTCCAGTCCCAACGTCTACGGCCTGTACGTAGGACGGTTCGTGGGCGGCGTGGCAGTGGGAGCCTTCAGCGTGGGGATCCCGCCCTACATAGAGGACATCGCTGAGAAGCACCTGCTACCAACAATGGCCAACTTCTACCACGTTCAATTCGCTTGTGGGATCCTGTTCGGGTATATTATTGGTGAGTTACTCTCAATGTGTCACTAGTAGTCGACACGGGTCTGTGATTAGTCGACACGAGTCGTGAGCGCAGTCTTTATTGGGCGGTTTGATGTTGACAGCGCTGTTCGTTCACGCGATTGGTTCGCCAGTCAGTGTGCGTCGTCTATTGGTCAAGCGCGTTTCTTCGACTGCTGTACATTGGCTGAAAGTGTACAATATCTCTACCACTAATCATCTGTGCTCACGACTCGTGACGATTATACCGGTGTTGATTGACGGCGTTGAGACACATGATCCTTCATGGTGAGCCGTGTGAGTGTGTGTGACAAACTCACAGTCGCACTGGCACTGGCAACGCACTGTATGTGACAGAGACTGAAACGACGAAATCTGCAGAAGAGCGACCGACATAGCTCTCAAGGTTTGCAAATTAAAGTAGTCATATGGTCTGGTCGTTCGTCTTACCTGTCTAAGTAGTCTGGTAATCGATGGGGAAAGATCCTTGAATGGTAACCATGTCTTGACAAAAGGAGTACAGGACCAGATGGACTGATGACTTGAAATCGGTGTAAAGTGGAAGGAATTTGGAAGACAACAGCTGAAAGTCACTTTGTTCCGGTTATTTTGTCTTGTAAAGAAGCAATGTCACTTAGACATTCGGTTCTTTTTGAAGCAATCTGGCTATCCATTTCACGTTTCTACATAGAAAAAATGAAAAAATGTGTAAGTAAAACCCTTCGGTCGTAAAACCCAGACGCAGAAAACATTGCTTAGGCCATCGGGGTCGGTGAAATAAGTATAAAATTATATTACCGCCCACTCTAACTAGACCTTAGGAATGGCAGGCACCGCTCCTGAATAGTAAATATCTTGTTTTATTATAATTACTCACTGTTATGTACTCTCCTTTGTACCCTTTTAGGGAATAGAAGAGAAATCTGAAGGATGCTACGAATTTTTGGCATGTAATATATCACGTGTCTTCCTAGCTTGTCTGGATGCCGTAGTTATGTTTACTGCATTATCGGTGATAGCCCAATAGATCAGACTACGTGCCGCGATACGTACCGACTTACCGAGCATTGTTGGAAGTTACGTGTATGTGGCATTTACGTATAAAATGAAAAAATCGTGAGGAAATCTGCATGCCTGAGAGCTTTTGCTTTCGTAGTAGATGACATTTTAGATAACATGACGTAAACTCACTGCAGGGTAGGGTCTCTTCTCACAATGAGGAGGGTATAGGCCGTTGTTCACCACGCTGGCCTAAGTGGTTTAGTTGACTTTAAATACCTTTGAGAAAATTATGCAGAACTCACAGGTATCATTTCATGTCCTAAATCAGAAAAGTAATTGATGTGTGCTACTAGTACTGTCTCCGAATCTCTCGAAGGAACCGAATCCTTCGCCACTGGGCTAACATCGCTTCATAATAATAAAAAAAATCTCGTCATACTGCAAGTAATAGTTACTTTCTAATCTGAAATAATCATCATAATTCCTATCCTTACAAACCCCAAAGGCTCCCGGCAATTTAAAGAAATAAAACACGTTTTGATAAGAAGCGTAAAGAAAAGATAAGAAAAGAAATTGTAAAGAGAATCCCTAATCCTTTGATAATGCTCTCCAATTGAGATTCTTTGGAGGCAGAATTAGACGGAACGTCGATTACTGAACAAAACGTAAAAACGTTATTTTTTATTGCGCTTCTTGCTTTGATGTCTTTGAGGTACAATTTGGTACGTTTAATTTGAGGTTCTGTGCTATTTTTTTATTCTCATTTAGAATTGTAATAGTTGGTACCTAACTATTTTTGTGTTGTTAATCATTTGTTTCAAATAAAGGTTTGAAGCCTAATTAATTAGTTTTCACGCAATTTTATCTATATCTGTTCAGGCAAACTTCGTATTATTATAAGTTATCTCTTTACAAAAAGGGTTTTACCTTGTACAATCAATAAAGTAATATAAATAAATAACGTTTTACACGCATGACCTCACACTAGGATTCTCCGTGTCGTTGGTGTCATAGACATACATGAGACGAATCAAGAAAACACATATCCAGACCTAGAAACAGAAATTTATACTCATCATTCCGATCCTTGCTCCGTTGGGAATCGAACCCAGGTACCCTCCATGCAGCGCACTGTTGACTTACCCACTGCACCACTCAGAAGTTTAAATCATTCGTATTATTGTTCCAGGTATGGTGGAGAGTACGTCATGGTTATCCGTCCTCAGCGCGAGCATTCCCACCACCTTCTTCATAGCTTTCATCTTTCTCCCGGAGTCACCTGGATACTTCCTCTCCCAGGGCAAATTCAGCGAGGCCAAAGCGGCTCTGCGCTCCTTCCGAGGCATCGATAATGACGTCGATTCGGAGATCAAAGCTTTGAAGGAACGCATCGTAAACGCAGCTAAGAATCGAGTGACGTTCAAGGAGCTGTTCGGTACAAGAGCAACGCTGAAAGCGCTGTTCGTCTCTTTCAGTCTTATGCTCTTCCAGCAAATGACCGGCATATTACCCGTCCTTTTCTACGCCGAAAACATCTTCAAGACCTTCGCGATTTCGCTGAATCCACCGAGCGCGGCCATCATTCTCGGGTTCTGCTTAGTTTCTTCTACATACTTCTCAACGGTGCTACTGAAGAAAGTTAGAAGACGTGTTCTTCTTCTGACGTCGTTTGCGGCAATGGCGCTAAGTTTGGGAAGTTTGGCGATCTATTATCACTTAATGGCATCGAATGGCGTCCCGACTAAGAATACGTGGGTGCCGTTGTTCACGCTTTGTCTCTTCGTGTCTGTGTACGCTGTTGGTGCTGGTCCGATACCCTGGTTGATGCTCCGAGAGATATTCCCCGAGAATGTGACGAGACGGGCCACAGCCATCACGGCCGGTTTCCACTGGTTCCTTGCCTTCGGCGTGACGAAACTGTACCAGAATTTGGTGGACATGGTCAGAGCCGGTTGGGCGTTATGGCATTTCTCAGTCATATGCGTGGTCGCTTTGATATTCGTTTACTTCTTCGTGCCCGAGACCAAGGGGAGGACGTTACAGGAGATTCAGGATGAATTCGACGGGATCCATAAAGGGAAAACGCACAGACATTTTATAGAAGTGGAAACAGTAGTCGAAGTATGAGATTAAATTGTAAGTTAGGTTAAATTGTAAGGTAATTTTGTAATTTGTATCGTGAACTCGAACTCAGATTGGCACCGTATGAGTATTTCTTTGCTGCCTTATTTTTGTAAATTATGGTCACTACAAAAATCTGACATTTTTCAACATCAATCCTGGATCTGTTGGTTTTAATTATTTATGTATAATGGCCCATTTTGGGGCCTATTTGGATACAAGTTCTTAGAGTAAGTTTTATGGGAAGACTTAGTAATGTTTGTAGTATTTAAGACACAATAATTATGTTGAGTACGCGTGTATTTATTTAAATAAAAAATAATTTTATTAATGCTAATTTATTAATGCTAACAAATTTTTATGTTGTTTTTCTCATTATTTTTTTATCATCTGCAGTTTATTGGAGTTTAACTTTCTTGATCAGTGTGCGTAGTGCGAGTTGCACAAAATTGTTCGAGTAACTTCACCGTCGCGTTAATCGAGCGCGAATACGTCGATTTCTTTGGGATTGAAGCAGCGCCATCTCGTGGCTAAGATGACAAACGGAATTGGCGCTTAGCGTATAGTCGATTAACGCGACGGTGAAGTTACTCGAACAATTTTGTGCAACTCGCACTACGCACACAGTCCGCCAGATCAGCGTATTTTTTGTGTTCGGATTTTACAAATAATATAATCTATTCAACATGCCAGCTCTCCAGCTATTAGTATGGGCGTCACGAGCGGAACTCACGTCCCGGAATGCGATACGATATCGTCCGCCTGCGTGCCTACATTTAGATGATTTGATTGTGAATAGAGATTTTTATATTTTCACCGCAAATTCACGGCCTACGTACCGAGCGAGTTTTCGTAAAAACTGTAGCCTACTATTATGGTAGTAAACTTTAAGTGAAAACTATTTTCTTTTGTGGAAAAT
The DNA here is from genome assembly GCA_905147235.1 of Erynnis tages. NCBI lineage: Eukaryota > Metazoa > Arthropoda > Insecta > Lepidoptera > Hesperiidae > Erynnis > Erynnis tages. The sequence goes on along the minus strand of LR990095.1, from coordinate 7,242,152 downwards.
TGTATATTATATGTATAGCGGTGAATTCGACCTCCAATCGAGGGATCCGGGTTGAATCATAGTGGCACGCACCATGACTTCGTAAAAAAGTTATATGCGCTTTATAAAATTAAATATCACCTGCTGTTACGGTGAAGGAAAACATCGTGAGGAAACCTGCATGCCTGAGAGTTCCCAAGAAGAAGGTCTCAAAGGTATGTGAAGTCCATAACCGCAGTAGGCCAGCGTGGTGGACTAAGGTCGACATCCCTCTTATTGTGAGAGGAGACCCGACCCTGTAGTGGGTCATTAATGGGTTACTGACATTTAGGATAAGGACTAAAAGCAACTTTTGCGATAGACATGGCAATGAGGACACGGGGTTGTAGCAATTATACGGAACATAAAGTCTTTAAAATCAAAAGATCTGAAATTACGAATAACACACTTTTAAACTTTAAATGGAATTAAAATTTAATGACTACTGCGGCTCCATGTGTTAGCTGAATGTTACGAGTGGCAGATAAGATACGAGTAGTATGAATGGAATGTTCACTGAATACATTATGGCCAGCGCATACTGTTGGGTTGTCAGTTCAGAAGAAATTAAAAAGAACTTAATTTATTTATTCAACGTAAACGTAGGTTCAAATGTATGTGACATTTCAAAATTAACCAGATTTTTTTAATATTGTAAAACAATTCAAAATTATACATTGGAGTATAACGGTGGAACTGTTTTGAGAGTCCGTCGGGCAAATATAAAGAAAATGAAAAAAAAAGCAGGGCAATTTTTAAAAACAATTTAATTTCAAAATGTAACGAGTAACGACTTTAATGGAACTATTGAATGAACTAAAGTATCTAGAACTTAAGTTAAATACTTAAATTAATTGCGTTACTTTAAGAAATAAAATTCAAAAAAATCATCCTAATAAATATCCTTAGAATTCTATCCAGAATTTTCAAAATTGCTTTTTGTCGCTTGATTATAAATGCTGTAACATCAACGATTCTGACTGACTTGGTCACATATTTACTTCCGAATTGCAACTCCATAATTATAAAAACGAAGACCATTCAGTCAGTGTGAGCAGACCACAGATTTCAGTAAATTCTCAGTGATGATTTTCAAAAGACGCTAAACGTGGAAAAGCTTCAAAAGCTTCACGGAAAGAGCTTTTTCTGTTGCTTCAGAGAATTTTGTGAATTCAAAAATCGCGTACTCGTATGGATAAGCGAATTGAAAGTTTTCAAGTACTTTTAATACTTGCTTCATGTATTATTTTAAATATGCTCTTAATTTAAATAAATGTTGAATAAAGCGATGATAGCCCAGTGGCTATGACTTCCGTTTTATACGCCAGAGGTCCGGGTTTTAATCCCCGTAGTATCAATAGCTTACCCAAGCTGTGTATGTATACATCCTCAAATATCGTGAGGAAACTTACATGCCCGAGATTTCACCGTAATGTTCTCAATGGCATGTGAAGTCCACCAACCCACACTAGGCCAGGGTGGTGGACTAAGGTATATCCTTTTCATGGGGTGATTACTAGTTGCAGACATTTACTCATTACTTACATTACAGTCCACCAACCCGCAGTAGGCCAGCGTGGTGGCAAATATAAATATAAATATAGGAAGATAGTTCAGAAGTTGTTAGAAGTATGATTGGGTGTACGAATAAAAGTATGATTAAAATTCTTACTAAACCAGTCGAAATCGTGGTAATAAAAGCACTTATAATTCAACATCCAACTTTTGCTAAGCGATCCTTCTGAATACGCGAAAAACTATTTCCACAAAACTTTTCAACGATTCGGCTCTTTTAGTTGGGATCCCGCCAATTTTGGTAATTATACCATAGCCGAACAAGTTTTGAAACGGATAAGTTTTCATTAGAAATTGGCGTAGTTACATTATGATATTAGGTGTACCTACCCGCGACTTCATCTGCGTGGAATTTTAAAATAAATTAGGTAGGGTAATGAGGTGACATATGCTATGTTACCTTATTACATCAACTATCTGTCAGTGAAAGTCCCGTCAAAATCGGTCTAACTGTACCAGACATCTGATTTCCAGATAACTGATCCAGTCTAGCCGGAACAAATAGGTAGACAGACAGACAAAAATTGTAAAAAATGTTATTTTTAGATACATATCTACAAGTGAAGTGCCGCTGCCGTCTTCATGTACTCGTAGTTTATAAAAATAAGCCGTCAAAATTAATGGTCTCTACAGTTCCCTTTGACCTACTGATCTAAGGCGCTATGATTAATAGCAGCCAACCCCTGGCAGCAACATTTTGAAGGCCATAATTGTACTAGCGGTGTAAGGCGGTGATAGCCCAGTGGCTTAGAATTCGATCTCGAATCGAGGGGTCCGGGTTCGAATCCCAGTGGCACGCACCAATGACTTTGTAAAAAAAGTTATGTGCGCTTTATAAAATTAAATACCACCTGCTGTTACGGTGAAGGAAAACATCGTGAGGAAACCTGCATGCCTGAGAGTTCACAAAAAAAAATGTTCTCAAAGGTGTGTGAAGTCCACCAACCCGCAGTAGTGTAGCGTGGTGGACGGCGGCCTACATCCCTCTCATTACGAGAAGGAGACCCGACCCTGTAGTGGGTCATTAATGGGTTACTGGCAATTGTACTAGGGGGTGAACGACCGCCGTTAATGGTGCCTTTTGATAGATATTTCTTATGTAGGTACCTATGCTGATACGCCTTAAATTGAGTAGACACTGTAACGAACGAACGTTGAATAATATTTTAGACATTTTAGGTAGTAGAGCCATAGCAACTCGCCGTAACCTTACCGTCACTCTCTTAATCCGCCGTGAAGGTTCACGTATTATCACGAAGTATTTTATAAAAGTTGTGTGCAAAATCAAATCAACCTGCAGATCCGCAGCCAACGAACAACTTCGGTGAATCATAGTCTCTCGAAACACGCTAACTTAGCTTGTCACACTGAGAGGGTATGAGCTGTGAGAGATGTTCGGTTCGGTCTTTCAAACGATATAGTCAGCTTGATACTTCAGTTTGCTAGCTTTAGGATGGTTGGTTGGCTGGCTACCTGCAACCATTCATGGCCCACTGTTGAGCGCGGGTTCCCAGAGCCTCTCCTAGAGCATACTCCACCATGCTGCTCCAATGCGGATTGGTGGAGAAACGGGATAGTGCACCTATCTTCTTCTTGCGGTGCCGTCTCCTACCGGAGGTTGGCTATCATTTTGGCTATCTTTATTTTTGAGACCGCTGCACGAAACAGTGATCTGGTGCTCATGTAGAACCAGGTTCGAAGATTTTTGAGCCATGAGGTACGTCTCCTTCCTGGCCCTCTTTGACAATGGATTTTCCCTTGCATTAGTAGTTGGAGTAGATTAGTAGTAGATTATAGTAGTGCACCTATGTTGGATGTTCTTAAACCACCTATACAGCCTCTGACAAGGCTTAACCACCGGGACCAATGGCTTAGCGTGCCCTCCAAAGTACCAAATACTTGTGTAGAGCTATGACTGTGAAGCGTTATTAATTTTCAACGCTATCGCTCCTCTTCTACGGTACAAATCTAGCCTTAAATGACTATTAACAAAACACGGCGGTACTACCAGCTTTATTAGTGCAACAATAAGACCTAAAATCGATTGTTGGAGGCAGTAAACCATTTTCCAACGACTGTCATGTAAACTAGGTCTATTCCATAGAATCGATATAAAATAGAAATGGCATGTATTATATCTAAATTTACCCGTTATTACATTTCCCCGGAAACGTGGTTCCAAATATTGTTTCCAATTATTTGTCCAAATCCTTTTACAATATGAATAAGTTTTTTTAAGGGTCTTTTCGATAGGTCTCAAACCCTTTTATGTCCCACTGTGGGGACGGATGACTGAATACTCGACCAAAGCTTCAATCATTCATAATCAAAGTTCAAAGAGCCCTCCGAAACACCGGGTGTTGCAGCTTATTTTCTTACGGCGCTACGAAGCAGAAAAGTAATTTTAATGTTATTTTAAAATTAGTTCCCTTTAAGGGATTCTCCCATAAAGGGACCACGCCCGAGACTTGTAAATTTTTTCAATAGCTTGAGATTTACCCAAGTATCTATTGTTGGTTCAACCCATCTTGGCGTGCGTAGCTGTGTGAGTGTGCTTGTAAGTATTAAGTATTGCATTGTGTAGCAGTGACGTCATACGTCACACAACACGTGTACCCTCGCTGTACCCTCTGTTACCCACACAGCCATACAAGCTTAACACACACATAGTGCCTAACGGGTCTTCGTGAAAGTATCTAGGTCTATTTTTATTGTCTTTTCTATTTCTTACCGCTCTATGGTTCAAGAAGTGTACCGATCAATGTGTTGGCAAAGATTTGCGAGGTGAAGTTAAATAACTCTTTACTGAGCTGAACTGCAAGCTAAAGTCAGCCCTTACACACTTAGATAAGACTCAAAATTGCTTGTTTCATGTTTATGGTGGAAGTCCTAGCGTGTTAGCACTTGAGTAGTGGCAGTCTTTTGCTTAGTGTTCTTTGGGTATCATGCTGCATTTATATGCAGGTTTGAGGTAAATCAGACTATTTATTTACGGAGGCAAGACACGGTGTTCTACTGTAAACGTCACTCTAATGTACATTGTTAATCATCGTGCAAAATGTAAAGAAAAAAAATTAAATAAACCGACAACAAAAAAGTATGAAATAAAATTTGTTACACACTTTAGGCCTACTATTTTTTTAGGTTGGTGTCTTTGGTATCAAGTATTTTGTTTCTATTGTTAAATTTTGGCACCAACCTCAAAAAATAGTAGGCCTACTTTTTTTCGTAATTTTTAGTTTTAAAGTCCATATTACGGACACTAGTGGACCCAATTTGATGAAACTTTTACCATTCCCTAAGTTGAACAAAATGCAAACAAACAGAAAAAGAACAAACACGATCCGTCAATTAGTTTCGGAAATAATAATATGCGTGGACAAACATATCTACATACATACATACACCCATGAAATTTGGTATTCTTGTTTGGAAGCCGTAATAGACCAACACGTGTAAAAATTGTGCAGTTCTGAGAATATCACATACATACGTGTCGAATTGATAACCTCTTTTTTTGAAGTCGGTAAAAACCGAACATCAATTAAGGCGACAAAATTAAACCTTAGCGCCTTAGCGTCTTAGCTTAAATTAAATTGCGCCCTTAGCAAATTAGAGTAAGAGGCCCCTGCTCATGTTGGAGTGGATTACAAAGGGTTGGGAGGAAGAAGAGGTTAGATATTAGAATAAAAACCACCGGGGATTCGAATGCAAGGCAACTTACACTAAGTTTAACCATCGCTTTATTCTTCATCAGAATAAAACAAGCCCTTTCCCCAATAAGTATAGATCGTATATCATGAGGGGAGGGCTGTAAACAACGGCCGCGATGGATTTTTGATGACAACACCCTGATTTCCATAAAGACTACTATTCAAGACAATGTTAGTTTGTGACGTTACATTTATAAGCTCAAACTCAAACTCTAAAGCTTTTATTCATTATTAGGTACAATTTGTGCTCACTTAATGAAAGCCATACAGATCAATTATACATTCTACATTCATCCGCTTTGATCGCCCCTCAGGCAAAACGTAGACTGGGAGAAAAAAGCGGGTGGAAAAAAAACTCCCAGTACTCTTTTAAAAGTAAATAAAACTTAGTCTATAGTGCAGTACGATTAGGTCTAATAAAGGAACACACGTGACAGCTATCGTGTGTGTCAATATCGTTCCAATTGCCATCCGCTCACAAATAAATATTGATACATGGTGTATAGAAATAGCCTAGTGGAGTTATTTAATCCCACGCTTTCTTATCTTCTTTTCTTATCGTCCTTAGTTTCATAATAGGCCTTTCGGCACAGAACTGATTAAGTTGTATGGAAAGTGCGTCTCACTCCTGTAGATCGCAATCGATCGCAAAGATTAAGCAACGTCTAGCATAATTCGCTATGGGTAGTCGGGTCTTCTGACATGTCTTCTGTCTTCAGGCCGTCAGTCCACCTTTTATCTAAATCATAATAACCAATTATGTCTTAGAAAGTATAGTAAATTATATCTAAAACAAAGGACGAATTGAGTGGCGCAGTGATTAAATCCGATGGTGCAAAAAAACGTTGTCGGTCCGTGAACAGCTGGGTTTTCAGTAGCATCATTATCGCGGTCGGTCAGTGGATCAGAAAATAACTGTAATCAAAACGTAGCCACGACTTCTTATTATTTTCTACTATAGCGTTAAAAGTTTCCAACTAAGTAGATTGTGGTGAAACTTTGCTTTTATTAGAAGGCAGCAGGCACCGCCATTGAAAGTATAAGTAAACATAATAACATGTTTTATTAGATAGCTCAGGTGGTAGTAAGTAGTGCCTAGTGACGAAAAAAACCAGCCTCTTACTCCAGAGGTCCGGGTTCGAATCCCAGTGGCAAATTAAAGATTTCGGGCTTTCTGTTGAGGCCTCAATTATACAATTTCTATCCTTTTTTATTTATTTCACAGAATCAGCAGCTCTTAATTCTATTATCTTAAATTCTTAAATAAATAAATAAATCTTTAATCTTATTAATATTATCTTTATTTACTGTTTTGAGGTATGACGTCTATGTATGTGTCCGTATATACCTAAAATCAGATGAAGGGGTATATTACAAGCAGGTGGCTTACGACTTAATTTATTTTGAAAACCTCAAATATTGTGAGAAAAATCCCTTTCTTCACTGTCTCGAATTCGTAAAATCCTGAGTCTCGTTCTGCATTTTTCATCTTCGTATTGTGCCGAGAGGTTTAAAATAAAAGGAACACTGATTCTTATTCACGGGAGACCTCAATGCGCTGTACAGTTCCGTCTAGGAATTCAAGTATTCTCGCGAATATACATAAATCGGACTTAGCGAATACCCTTTCTATCTTTGCAAATATATCAACAATGGATATAAAATTTTCATCAATGTAATCTCATTAAAATTAAATACCGGTTCGAGTCGGCCGAATAAATAACACTTTGGCTGTATGCAAGAATTATCTTGCACGAGTTCTTTTTTTAAATGTATTGGCGAAGACTGAATGAAGATCAAATTTAAATTCATAATTCGAATCTCTACCACTCCGGGTCAGGTCAGGTCGTCAAATATCTACAAAAGAGCAAAACAAACCAAGCGAATTATCTTTGCAAAGTAAACTCGAAGTTTCCATTCAAGATTGTAAAGTCTTTGCTCAGTAAACAGAGGGACTGCGACTAATTGTTCCAACTTGTACTAACTGGGATCGGATTTTCTTTCAAATGTTGGCCGCTTCCGTTGTTGCCTTTATAATGACACTTTGTGCCTTGTTCGACCCTCGTGGAAACGCTATACAAAATGTAGGGTACTACTCAAGGGCAGCGGTGATAGCCCAGTGGCTTAGAATTCGACTTCGAATCGAGGGGTCCGAATCCCAGTGGCACGCACCAATGACTTTGTAAAAAAGTTATGTGCGATTTATAAAATTAAATATCACCTGATGTTACGGCGAAGGAAAACATCGTGAGGAAACCTGCATGCCTGAGAGTTCACAAAAAAAATGTTTTCAAAGGCATGTGAAGTCCACCAACCCGCAGTAGGCCAGCGTGGTGGACTAAAGCCTTCATCCCTCACATTGTGAGAGGAGACCTGACCCTGTAGTGGGTCATTAATGGGTTAAAGCAACAACTCAACTATTTTGGGCGAAGGACCTTTCATTATAAGGTGGGAACACTGTTACTTATTTGAGTTACTTACTTCTATCCGCGATACCGTATTGTCAGTAACCCATTAATAACCCAATAATAATATCACCTGCTGATACGGTGAATCCTCGTGAGGAAACCTGCAAGCCTAAGAGTTCACAAATAAATGTTCTCAAAGGTATGTGAAGTCCACAAATCCACACCAGGCCAGCGTGGTGGACTAAAGCCTATTCCTTTCATTGTGAGAGGAGACCCGACCTTGTAGTGGGTCATTAATGGGTTTAATAGCACAGGATTAACGACCTATCCAATACGCTACGAGTCAGTGAGTCCTTCGCGTATTTTCACCGAGCTAATTCCACCTTCACAAGGTAAATAAGAAATCTTTTATACTGCGTGTTCAAAGAACCATCCATCAAGAACGGCGATCGGAACATTATTAAGGAGCATTATTAACGCATTATCATAGTGTTAAGAATGAATGATGGTTGCTGTACGCTTTGAATGGACGTAATAAAGTTATTGCCTAACCGAGCTTTACGCAATCGGATGAAAATGCAGAAACACATTTTCTTCAACATCCTACTTATTAGTATAAATGCGAAAGTTTGTGAGGTTGGATGTTTGTTACGCTTTCATGCAAAAACGGCTGAACAGATTTAGATCAAATTTAGTATTCACGTGGTTTATAATCTGGATTAGTATACAGGATATTTTTTATCCCTCTCCGAACCAAGTACTGGATTCTCCACGCGGACGTAGCCGCGGGTAATAACTGGTTACGTAAGTGAAGCGTTTGATATTTTTAATTCCTATACAAAATGATGATAATAACAAAGCCCAAAAAAACTTGACAAAACCATATTTGGGACCAACAAACTTTGGAACCAACAAGTTTGGAACCAGCAAAGAAACCCTCAATAGGCATGATGACAGTAATCAAGTATCGCCAAAATATTTATCTGATGATCTAATGAAATAGGATTCAAGATTTTGAAACATGTATTTATTCTCTTATTAATGTCGAGATTAACAATTTATTTGTTAAAATACATCTACAAAATACTACAATCCGCCATGATAGCTTAAACACCCATCATTGCGAATTACGTCAATTTACGTCACGTCTCAGTAAACGTCATTTTTTTCGTAAGCATATTATACACGATCTCTGCATTTTTACTGAGCCGTGACGTAATGACAGACGCCATGACACGGGAGAGCGTTTTGGAATGAATTTGAAACTTAAAATTTAAATGTACTTTTATTGCACAAAAACCTTAATTTTCTACAAAAATATGATATATTCTAGACATAATAGAAACTTCTGAATATCATAGAAGAGTTTTTGAAAATTAGCCATCATGCCTATTGCTGTAAAAGAATTACTGAAAAATTTTAATTCCAACTTCAGAATGTAAAGTGGGCAGAACCGCGATGAGTGATGGGCATTAATGGCAGCGGTCATCCATCACCGCTGGGTACCCTCGCCCACGCCACTAGCAGCACCCTCAGTGCGGCCGCACTTTTACAGTTATTCACTAACCTACTTTGAAAACTGGAGCGAAAAATCAAAATTGAAATTGGAATCAGTAGGTGTTGGTATAAAATCCAGAAATTAAAAAAGAATTTACTTAATGACTAAAAATCAGATTCAATTTGTAAAATCGAAATCTCTACTAACACTGTCTTTTTAACCAATGAAAAGATTGAAAGAAATTTCGTATACTTGTTTGGTAGCCGTAATAGACCAACATATATGTAAATATTAGGCAGTTCCGTTAATCAGTAAGTAACCCATTCATGACCCACTACAGGGTCGGGTCTCCTTCTCGCAATGAGAGTGATGTAGGCCTTAGTCCACCACGCTGGCCTACTGCGGGTTGGTGGACTTCACATACCTTTTGAGAACATTTTTTTGTGAACTCTCAGGCATGCAGGTTTCCTCACGATGTTTTCCTTCACCGTAACAGCAGATGATATTTAAGTTTTATAAAGCGCACATAACTTTTTAACAAAGCCCCTGGGATTCGAACCCGAATCCCTCGATTCGAGGTCGAATTATGAGCCACTGGGCTACCACCTTAAATTCCGTTAAGTTCAGTTCCGTTAATATTACATACATAATATGTATGTGTTGAATTGATAACCCCCTTTTTTGAAGTCGGTTAAAAAGCAGGGAGTTAAAGAAGCACATAATACGAGTACCTAAATAACATACATTACACTACAGTCTTAGCACTGCAATTACAGTGGGACTTTGAAACAATATGATTGCTTCGCAAAGCCTTCGCGCACTATTGTGTCAGTCCCTATAACGAAGTATCTGCGATTCCTTTGAGCTCTTGTTCAACGGATACGTAAGTTGGGAGCCGCAAAGCCTAACTCTTCTAAATCCATTAAACTAGCCTGGACTTTCTTATGTACTCGTATAGCGATCTGTAGCGATCCTTGTAGCTAAAGGTTCCATTACGTATCTGTTAGCTGTGAAACTTAAACATTTCTTCATTACTAGTTGAAGCAGTTACTTTTAATATTTTTAAAGCAGTAGTAGCTCGGTAACACACATAGGTATTGGAAAAGTTGCCAAATTAAAGCGGCATTGGGCTGGCCATTTCGTTCGAAGGACCGACAACCGATGAGGAAGGAAGGCGACCAGCTACGACCAGCTGCGACGGTCGCTATTCTCGAATAGCGACCACGTTTAGGCAAAAGGAGTACAGGCCGCCCTCCGGCCAGGTGGACTGGTGACCTGAAGAAGACAGCGGGATACCGTTGGACTCAGAGGACCCAGGACAGGGTGGAGTCGATTAGGGAAGGTCCATGTCCAGCAGTGGACTACGAAGGGCTGAAAGAAAGGAAGAAAGTTTTGTGGTTAAGAATTCTGTTTCTTTCTTTCATTGTTGCGGTGATAACCCAGTAGCTGTAACTGCTAAGGAAAACGTCCGAAGTCTAAGGAATCCTAATCATATTGCAATGGTTTCATTCTGACTACATAATTGTAGTATTTGATAGCTTCGGTAATCATCCAAAGAGTTATAATGACATCATTATGAAATTTAGTTTATACGCATTAGTTTATAAAGTCAAAGTCCAGTGGCGTCATGAAGGTTGGCACACTCGCCCCCTAGATGACTTACGAGCTTATTTTCGTCTGTAATATGAAAAATCTAATATCCATCCACAAAAACTTATTCACAAAATTACCATTTCTTCGCTACTCTTCGTTCGAATTTTCGAGCCGAAAACTCACCTTTGTATATTCTACACTATATTTACCGTCCTCCCCTTATATTTCTAGTTCGTAGGCCTTCGGTTAGAGCTCGTTAATATTCTTTGCATTTAGTTGTCTGTGTGTTCTACATTCGGAATGTTCACTGTTTGTGTCAGGCTCCAACTATTCTGGAATATTCTTAAATCAAACGTGCGGTTTGTACACAAAATATGTGGTGTTTTCCTCTGAGACACGCTTAAGTATTTGACTGAAATGTCTTTTTGATAGCGATAGAGCCGTTGTTCTATAAACGGAGTATAAAACAAAAAACCATTCCCCATAGCAGGGATCGCCTGATCGAATAACTCCTACACAACGATTAAGGGTGCTCCATAAATCTCCCGCAGTATTTATGACGCCATACATTGTCCCATAACTTCGAAGATTACCTTGGTTTACCTTGAGAGGGTATCGTGGAGGAAATATTTCATGTTGCAAAACTTTTAGAATGATGTGTACTTTAGGGAATTGAAAAGTGTGCAAAGCATTGGAAATGGTATCCATATCGCCTAAATTTCTAGATGAAATCTAATACCTTGCCAGTAACCCATTAATGACCCACTACAGGGTCGGGTCTCCTTCTCGTAATGAGAGGGATGTAGGCTGCCGTCCACCACGCTGGCCTACTGCGGGTTGGTGGACTTCACATACCTTTGAGAACATTTTTTTTGTGAACTCTCAGGCATGCAGGTTTCCTCACGATGTTTTCCTTCACCGTAACAGCAGGTGATATTTAATTTTATAAAGCGCACATAACTTTTATTACAAACTCATTGGTGCGTGCCACTGGGATTCGAACCTGGACCCCTCGATTCGCTGGGCTATCACCGCTTGTCCCAACTAACCAACCGCTTGTCACCAATATAATACCTACCTTGTTATATTCTAGTCTTAAGGCGTTGAGGCTTATTGACTTTTTTGAAGTCGGTAATAAGGAAAATATTCTTTGCCAAGTGAAATGTCTCCAGACGTAAGACGTTACGTCCTCACGTAAGACCATCTCTGATAGGTTGAAAAATAATGGGGTTTTTCCGATTAATACAAGTAGGCACTTGTGAGTCAACATACGATATTATGGTTCTTCTACTTTTACTTCACTATTTATTCCTATCTCCTGCCCACGACGTCTTCCGATTAGTCTTTATTTATTGTTATTGTGTTGTTTTGTAAACTTTAATGGGTTGTAGGAGAACCCGTGTCCTTCGAACCCTCAACCGAATCCGATGTAAATCAAAGGCGATAAGAAAACAAGTGCCTACCGTGCGTGTGTTTGGGAAAGTGATCGATTTTACCCGAAGTAGGGGTTTCCTTTGAACGGACTTGGAAGTGTTAGTAATACGAGAGATCGCCAAGTAGGCGAAATTCAACTATAATTTATTGTCGACCCAAGTGGCGCAGTGGTTAAGACACCGGTGCGCTGCGCGGAAGGTCCTGGGTTCAATTCCCAGCAGAGAAATAAAAATAAAATTCATTCAATTCATCATTCAGATTTGAATGATGAATTTGAATTTCTATTTCTGGTCTGAGTGTATTGTGTTCTTGTCTTGTGTGTGTCCATGGCGCCCACGCGAAGGGAATCCTAGTGTAGGGCTATGAGTGTGAAGCGTTACTCGTATTTATTTATTAAAGTGAAGATAACTTTGCATCTAATCACATTCATATATTTTTCATGCAAATCGTTTAGTTGAGTCACTAAACGATTCTACTCTTAATACATGTCTGTATGCTAAACTGAACTAAACATTGCGAGTTAGACTAGTTAGTCCAAGAGCTGGTAGACATTTTCTGAGAAGTGCTTGTGGCATCGTAAAATTATGTGTAATCGATTATTTGCATATCCGAACAACAAAAATGCAGAAGTGATGGAATTCAGCTAAACCCAAAATTACATTTAAAGCGAAATATTATGTTGTAAATTGTTGTTGTTGTAATTAAAAAATTTGGAGACGCTTGGCGAGATTATAAAAACAAAATTTGTAAAATATTGTTAAAAATGTCCAAAAAGTCGTTCATTCATCATTAAGCGCTTAGCTAAATTCCATTACCAGCATCCAGCATCCTGGTCTGTATTTGTTATACGAGTATCTGTTCAGATACCTATTACAAATCTACATGATTTTATGGTGCCTCAAATACTTCTTGATAAACGTCTCTCATCTCCTGGACTAGAGCAATGGCACCAACATGTAATTAACTCCTCGCTCGAGGGCACGCTCCCAGTCCCTTTGTGTCCTTATTGAATTTGCTGATTCCTGGCTTTGAACCCGGACTACTTTTGGAAATGTAATGGTCGCGTGTAATTGTATGGGACGTTTAGTAGCTTCTTTGATTAGTTCTGTGGGAGGTTTTTTCCGCCTGATTTTCTCCCAATCTGAGTTTTGCCTGAGGGGCGCTCACGAATGTAAGTATCTATTGTGATGGTTATTCGTATTTTTTGAGGTTGGTGCCAAAATTTAACAATAGAAACAAAACACCTACTAAAGACACCAACATCAAAAAATAAGTCTAGTAACAAAGTTTATTTCATACTTTTTTGATGTCGGTTTAATTGTTTTGAATATTTTTTTTTCAGAATTTTTAGTTTTTTTAAGTCCATATCACGGAAACTACTGGACCGATTTTGATAAACCTTTTACCATTCCCTAAGTTGAATAAATTGCAATCTAATAAAAAAAGAACAAATACGATCCGTCAATTAGTTTCGGAGATATGCGTGGACAAACATATCTACATACAAACACCCATGAAATTTGGTATTCTTGTTTGGAAGCCGTAACAGACCAACGATTTAAAAATTGTGCAGTTCTAATAAAATTATTATACATCATACATTATCGTAATTATGTATGTTGAATTCATAACCTCTTTTTTTGGTGTCGGTAAAACGTCATAACTTAACTGTTTGCCATTGGGATTCGAATGAGCTCTCGAGTAAGGGGCCAAATTCTTAGCCACTGGCTATCATTCCATCTCCTAGTTATAGAATATAAAGAACAATAAAGACTAATCTTCACTTTTGAAACTCAGCCGTGTTTGGCAAGGAATGTCTGAAATGAGCGGGATCCGTTTTCATTCCCAATTAGTGTCTTTCCTAGGTTACTCCGAATTTCTCTTGAGGATATTAATTATGAAATACAATCAGCTCATTAAGGGAGCTGTATCACTGGAAGTACGAAGATACAATCACTTAAAAGAAGTGTTATGGTATATACCTACTCAGAGAGATAAGGGAGGGTTGTGGGTCCATACCAAAACAAGTTCCACGTGTGCGGATTGTTGCAAACAAATATAAATACAACTTAAATAACAATGAATTTCCGCAAAGTAACGCCTGATACAATATATTAGTAGTATGAACGCACGTCACATGAAATGCTGACCACGCATGACAACGCAAGCAGCGAATGTTGTAAACAAACGTCTTCTATGGATTCTATGGAACTTTGATAGCGCGTTTGAGGATACGTGTTCCGATTGGCCAGTTCAGTATGACGCGTGTGACGTGTTCTATTGTTTACTACATTCGCTGCTTTCAGTCGTCATGCGTGGTCAGCGTTTCATGTGACGCGCGCTCATAATACTGTAGGCATCGCGCCGCTACACATGCGTTCTTCTGTGTGTCGGAGGGCACGTTAAGCCGTCGGTCCCGGTTGTAATCGATACGATAGCTGTTAAACTTTGTCGAAGGCCTCATGGGCTGTTTGTAAACACTGCAGCGTGGTGGAGTATGCTTCAGGCCTCTCCCTGTTGCGGAGAGACCCGTGCCCAAGTGTGTGCTATAAAAGGGTTTGAGCCAGGCCAGTGTGAACTAAAATTGTGAGGGGAGACCCAACAAGTCAAGAATCCGAATTCAAAAGTTGTCATACATCGATTGATGTTCCGAGATCCTTGTCCGTAAAGTAAATTCGAATCTATGAATTTATCGCTGATCGCTCGTTGTAGGTATAACTTCTAAAAGATTTCGTTAAAATACTCGCCTTAGTTCCAGTCGTTTTGACATGAAATTATTCAGTACAAATGTTGTATAATGTCTTGCTATTATTTGGAGCGGAATAGTTCAGCAGACCATTATTTACAACTTGTCTCTTACCCCGTTCTCGTTTAAGGGATTGAGGGTTTTTATATGGCTGGTTGCTACTCTTTCACCCACTACAGGTCATGGGTACCCCATATAGGTACGTAGGTGGCCTAAAGCATAGTTAACTAGATTTCACCTGTGACAATCTCAAGGTCAGATCATTTGACAAAGATCTGCAGTGGATTATAACAATAATTTAAATTTAACCACGTTTAAAGATTTTCTTTTAGAAGAGGCGGTTAAAATAAGTTTCGGAAAAGTAGGCGTTATTAGTGAACATTAGGTAGGTAGGTAGGTATTAGTGAAGAGCGGTGATAGCCCAGTGGCTTAGAATTCGACCTCGAATCGGGGGGTCCGGGTTCGAATCCCAGGGGCACGCACCAATGACTTTGTTAAAATGTTATGTGTGCTTTATAAAAATAAAAAATAAATTAAATATCACCTGCTGTTACGGTGATGGAAAACATCGTGAGGAAACCTGCATGCCTGAGAGTTCACAAAAAAAATGTTCTCAATGGTATGTGAAGTCCACCAACCCGCAGTAGGCCAGCGTGGTGGACTAAGGCCTACATCCCTCTCATTGCGAGAAGGAGATCCGATCCTGGAGTGGGTCATTAATGGGTTACATGGTTACAGTGACAGTAACAGCAGGTGATATTTATTTTTTATAAAGCGCGCATAACTCTTTAACAAAGTCATTAGTGCGTGCCCCTGGGATTCGAACCCGGACCCCTCGATTCGAGGTCGAATTCTAAGCCACTGGGCTATCACCGCTTCAATTTATTATTCAAAATTATTATTTTTTACTAACTAGTTATATCGCCTGGCTAGCACTGCAACCCCTTTATGTACCCCCCTAATATCGGGACCGTTTGACGTATCCTCCGAAACACGTTAGCGCGCGTGTAATTCGCCACTAGCGGTCAGCCATCAGGTACTGACCGCGCCCGAGGGAGCTCAATTTATTCGATTGCGACCTACTCGAAGCACTGCGCGAATCATACTTAGGCTGAATAGACTTAGCGACTTACTTAGCAATTTATTTTCTTGTTGACAATAAACCCCTACCTTGTACTCGTATATAATGTAAGAAATTCTTCGCACTACACCAAGTCCTGCCAAGTCTCCCCATGATGTCAGATCTGAATATGTATGAAACGAGATAGATGGCAATCGCATGACGTCAGAGGGCGGCGAAGAGTCTGTATCTACACGCCAAAAAGTAATTGTATCGATAGGGCAGACTGCTTAAACTATGGACCTGCGATCCTTTCCAAAGAAAAAGAAAAAAGGAAGGTAAATGTGCCACTATGCTGCTCCAGTGCTGTGAGCATGAAAATTCGTCAAAGTATGAGTCATACGAGTAAGTACGACATATGCCAGTCAGTCTGACATCTTCCCATACTAATGGTACACGATAACTATACGAATTTTGACGACAGGGTTCACGATCGGGGTACAGGTGGCCCGTTTACCTGTTTGTCTGGTTTTTGTTTGTATAACAAAAGAAACATTGTCGCGATACTCCAGCAGTTGTACCAACGCATCCAATTTAGGATTCTAGTTTGGGACATAAGTTATTTTGTGCCATTAGTATGGGAAAATGTCAGACAGATCACATACTAATGCCGTTCACCGTACGAATACTTTCATGATAGTGTCCATGCTTGCGGCGCTGATGGTTTTAAATATCATCTTAATAAGTGTTTACAATTCTGACTACTAGGTACTTGCTGCTGACACGAGCATTTTCACCAAGTCGCCTAACGCCGCAGTTTGGGAGCTCGCTCCTTGGAAAGAGATGAAGTGCGTGACCTTTGGAGGATTGCCCGAAGGCAGTCGATGATAAATATCGCGAAATTTCGACGGTTTCCGAACGACTGGAGCGGCTCCGTCGAGATATGAGTATATGAGATAGACACCCTTATTGGGTTGATGACACGATTAATTCTTTTCTTAAAGAAATCTACTTACTATTACTGCGAAAGTTTGTGAGGTATGCAATAGTAGGCATGTTTGTTACTCTCGTGAAAATTTGTGAGGAGTGTTGCTTATGTTTGTAACTAATTTGCGCAAGAACTGCTGAACGGACTTTGATGAAATTTGGTACGCACATAGTTTATAGTCAGGATTCACATATATATCGGATAGGTACGTTATACCGACTTCAAAATGCGTAAGTAATATTCTCAGAGCTGCACAATTTTTACATAATATGTTGGACTAATACCTACAACAAGAATACCAAATTTTATGGATGTATGTATTTGAACATCTTATTCGTTACGTCTACATTATTAAAAAAACGATTAATTCCGTAGATTTCCTTCGGCCCTTTTAACCCAGTAGAGGTATCGAGAGGTGTTCAATAATTCATGGCCGTTGAACAATCTCTTTGCAGGACATTACGAAAGGGTGGAAAGTACCTTTGAGATGGGAAATTTTATTTGTCCACTTAAATCTTTATTGTTATTCAGATTGGATTGCTGGTGTGGGTTGCAGTAGCAACTGAGTGCTATACAAGTTTTATCAGCTTTATCAGCTGTACAATTATTTCCTCTTTTTCTTATTAAATTTTTTATAGTACTTGAGAAGCATACGGGCTTGCCGGCCACCTGATGTTAAGTGGTCAATGCAGCCCATGGACACCCGCATCCAACCTCAAATAGAGAAGAAATCCTATATGTGGTTGTATGCGGGTGCTTTGCTACTTATGAGGACTAAGATTGATCAAAATGCCCTGTAAAACCAATAACTAACCCATATTCGTACAAATAAATGATTTTCATTTCATTTAAGATATTCGCCTCAAATATGAAGAATAATATGCAGCATATTATTCTTTACGACGGGTTAAGGCTAGTAAGGTGAGCTACTGTGGCCTTACCTCATAAAGCTTTTACAGTTTCAGTTCGAAAATTGATGAAATTAAGAATCTTCAAACGGGCCACCTCAGAAATGCCGTTGCTATCTACATAAATAAACATATTAAAATGAAACACTTTGCTCAACAAGGTAATAAAATTCATGAAAATAACACGAAGAATTTCTATTGAAAATGGTTGTCGGCAAAAACAGTCAGTAATTGGTTGAACTGAAATATTCATCGTTCACCCTCTATATATAATACTCGTATATTTTTGCCCGATGAGAAATCAAGTGAAGATTCTTTACAAGTCTCGACACGGGTAACCGACAGCTAACGATCTAGTCGATCCTTGGAAAGTAAAAAAGAGAAAAAAAGAAAAAGAAAGATTTGTCTACTTTGTACTGACTTTTGTCATGTAAATTTCAAGACATAGCGGTTAAGTAGATAAATAATACCACTTATATAAGTTCCAATTCCTATAGCAACCTACGTAGGTATATTAAAATTTCCTCAAACTCCAATGCTCTGTACCCTTAGTCTGAGTTTTAGCGATACAGAAACGAAATGTTTGTGCGTTTCGTTTCGGATAGATACGTAATTCATACACAGTTTCAACACAGGAGTCCACAGTATAATAACAAATAGAGGTAAAAGATTTTTAGAGGAGTTAAAAAATTTAAAATCAAATTTTTGTATGGAGTGAAAGATATGAATACTTATCGTTAGACATTATAATACTAACAATTAGTTAATACCTACGGGATACTATTAGTTCGAAATTTTACAGTGCATTACGGCCAATTCACGGTTATTATGTTTCATCAATATTATTTAACACTGAAAGAGTGTTAATTAAAAATAAAGCAATTGTTGTGATGATTTATCTAATGCTTTATTAATGTTTTAACTCTTCTAAAAATCTTTTTCCTCTGTTGGTTATTACACTGCATTTTCCTCTGGTAAGCTGTGTATGTGTGCGTTTCGTTTCGGAACTGCTAAAACTCAGACTAAGGGTACTGATTTCTTGAACCAATCATGCTTACGACGACGCGACGATACGACTAATCGTCAATCGTGAACCGCTTTATAATAATTATTACCGCCGTTAATGAAGTTGTTACTGTCTAGCGTCGTTGAGCAGAATAATTATGGGGAGTTATTAAAATAATTTTATTAAAGTCAGAGCAAAGGAATTAAAAGATCATTTGGCTTTCATTAATTCGCGGTACACTTTGCTTTCTTTGATTGCAATCCAATTACAAAGGTGATCAGACTTTTGATCTGATCTCTCATTTGTACATTTCGGTGCAAGTTTTAACAGTATCCTTAGTCTCAGTTTTAGAATGTCGCTACTACACACACACACACACACGCTTAGATACATAAATCATACACAGCTTACTACTTTTGATCAGATCTCTCATTTGTACACTTCAGTGCCTGCAGTTTTAACAGTATCCTTAGTCTGAGTTTCAGAATGTCGCTACTACACCCACACACACACACACACACATACACACACACACACACACACACACACACACACACACGCTTAGAACGTAAATCATACACAGCTTACTACACAGGAGTCGCGCAGTGTAATAACCCAAATAGAGGTAAAAGATTCTTAGAAGAGTTAACACGCATTTTAGGGCCACTCCTTTGCTTACATTTTTGTCATCTAATTATGAATTGTACTATAACTCTGTGTAAAGCTAGAAAGGTGTAAAGTAAAACGGTGCGATGAATATGAATGCGTCAAATAAAGTATCTCCAATGGAATATATATGCAAGGTACGTAGCTGATGCTAGCTAGCTCAAATACAAATAAAAAAGTGGCAAATTTTCAACCTATGTGTTACCTTCGTACTGAGTGCCGGTGCCGAGATACGTTCACTGTTTGAAGCGCACATTTACAAGCTAAAGTCGCTCAAAGAGCATTGGGGATGTTTTGCTCGGTATTTCCCTCCGTGACGGACTTGAAAACGAGCTTTCTAGCTTTTAGGATAACCTATCCTAAAAGCTAGAAAGTAACCTATCCTAAAAGCTAGAAAGCTAAAGTGGCAATGGGCTGGCAACATCGTTTAAATAACCAATGGCCAAGAGGTGGCTTAGAATTCGACCTCGAATCGAGGGGTCCGGGTTCGAATCCCAGTGGCACTATCAATGACTGTAAAAAAGTTACGTGCGCTTTATAAAATTAAATATCACCCGCTGTTACGGTGAAGGAAAACATCGTGAGGAAACCTGCATGCCTGAGAGTTCACAAAAAAATGTTTTCAAAGATATATTATGTGAAGTCCACCAACCCGCAGTATTCTCATATATTCTCAATACTTCTTTCAACCCACCACATTTCAATTCAGCTAAAAAAGTAACAGTCGTTTCAGTGGAAATATTATAAGGGTATCAACGAACAAAATAAATAAAGCAAGGAGTAAGTACATTATTCGTTTATTGCGACCCTCGGGCCCTTTTAATTCAATGCAGCATCGATGGTGTTCAATAATTCATAGCCAATGAACGCGTTGCTACTTGCCGTCTACGGGGACGGAATAAACCTTTTATTGGAGCCTTCGATATTTGTACGAACCGCCGATATGATTCGCCGTACTAGTTAAACACATTCGTAATATGAAGCGCTCATAGCCCCACTGTCATCGACCACAAAATCTTATAAACACCGAATGTCATAGTTTCTACAAAGAAACAATTCAGTTAGAGTATTGAGATGAGAGGGAGGGGAGAAAGAAAAATAAAGCATCATGATCGGTCAGAAATCAAGATATCCCATTTGTTTCGAACTAGTGACTTGACCACTGTAAGATGAGCTCTAAACAAATTTGAAAACAGCCATGTTCCTACTGAAATATTCGAATTAGTTCCGATCGAAGGAGATGTACACGGGTCAAGAAAGTAACCGGTACTAGCATAGATTTCACACTTGTTATCTTATGGATAAGACTTTTAAGTCTAATGTGTTGTTTGAAAGTCTAATGTGTTGTTTGAAAGCGTTCACTTAGCATAAGGCGTCATATGTAGTCGTTGCCTGCTACGTAAAGTGAGTCAATACATCGAAAAAGTTAAGCAACGTCGGGCGCGGTCAGTACCTGGATGGGAGACCGCTGTGGCGAATTAAATGCGCGCTTCCGTGCGTCGGAGGGCACGTTAAGCGGTAAAAAGAGGATCTAGACCTCTACATGAGGGATTTTTTGTTGATAAAATTAGTTATTTTACGTCTTTACATTATTTATCTCTAGTTCGAGACCAAACACACTGTATATCCCGTAAGACGAGACCGGCTCTGTCGAAGCGGCTATGAATTATTGAACACGTCTCCGCACCAAGCTGTTGAATTAAAGGGTTTAATCAGCTGATTGCGCGAAATTTTCCTTTATTTTTCTTTGTAGGAGCAACCTTTTCAATTATCTCCTGCTGCTATAGTTGCTGCCACGAGTGGTGAGCATAACTTTCATTGGTCGGTTTGACATTGACTGCGCTGCGGTGCACACGATTGGTTCGACAGTCGTCAGTTCGTCAGTGTTCGTCGCCTATTGGTGCAGCACGTTTTTTCGGCTGCTGTACATTGGCCGAAAGTGTAACTACGCGTTAGAATTTTACGGAACTCTTAAGAAGTGTGCATTCCTTTCACCAAGCAATAGGACAGGAGGACATTCCTCATGAAATTTTATGAGTTGAAAATACTAAAGGCTTACATTTAATTCCCAGAGCAAAGGCTACTGAATATCACATGCACTCACAGCAATGGGTATAGTGCTATTCGTGTTGATTCAATTCGATCACCAATCAAATCAACACAAATAGCAAGAACAATAAATTTAGTTAAGAAATTTAGTTTGAGAACTTAAAAGAAAAGTAGAGTATTTAACGTTCTTTTAATCAACGATTGTGTCTTCAACTACGTTTCTTTAGACGAGGAAATCCTATTAATAAGAAACTTAATAGATTCTGCGATTATAAGCACTAACTACTGGATGAAGTAATTAAATGTTCTATCCAGACTACTGGATTGTAGACTTGAAGAATTTCTTACAATCATAATTGGAATTTCATTAAGTTCTAATGAGTAACTATTTTACTTGATGGAATAAATATTCTTCATTATGGTGCGATATTAAGAATTTTTTGTTAAGTACTAATTCTTTTGTTTTTTTATTTCTTATTTTTTGTACGTGAATGGAATGTTTTTCTACCTTTTATTTAATTTATTTCACTTAATGGAATTCAAAGCATTCTTTATATCTTTTCAGAGCAGTAATTTTTGTTTATCCGTGTGTGAAACGAGCATTCTTCTGAAGAAGACAGCTGAAGCTGTTGTAAAACCGTTGCATTGGAGCCCTTTGGGTTCAGGATCGGGCGGCGTGGCGTCGATTAGGGGAGACCCATGTCCAGCAGTGGACCAAAAGGGCTGAAAGGAAGGAAGGAAGTAAACATTCTACAAATTTTGGTCGGGAGCAAATTGGTTACAGTAACGTGTCACGTCGGGGTCACCGATTTGGAGGAAAAGGGGAGATCTCCCGCCAGGCGATGTCACTGCCTGGGGACCGCGGTCCGAATATTGACTTCGGACCATTTGTATATATGCAGAGATTCTGAAGAACTTTGATAGCGCGTTTGAGGATACGTGTTCCGATTGGCCAGTTCGGTATGAAGCGTGTGACGTGTTCTATTGTTGACTGCACTCGCTGCTTGCGTTGTGACGCGTGGTCAGCATTTCATGTGAGGCGCGCGCTCATATTACTGTAGATATCGCGCCGCCACAGATTTCTTGAAGTCGAACAAACTTACAGTCAATTAAAGTCGATATTGTTTGTAACCCATTAATGACCCACTACAGGGTCGGGTCTCCTCTCACAATGAATAGGATGGAGGCTTTAGTCCACCACGCTGGAAGAGTTTGGGTTGGTGGACGAATGAAGTCGATATTATTATGTTGAAATTTTTTATACTCTGTAATGTGATGAATAAACGTTCTATTCTTCTATTAAAAACGGTATACAATATTCATTTCGCTTTTCTCGTGACCCAAAAACAGTAAAGCAGGAATTTCCGAACAATTCCGCCTAATTCCCGGATTTCCCTTCCCGGCACAATTAAAGTCGTTGTTGTCCCGCGGCGTGACGTGACGTGACGGTAATTAACAATATTGGGAACCCCCCGGCTTTTAGAATGTCTAATAAATCAATACGATTTCTGATGCATGGATGTTTTTATCAGAGATTCTTATGTGTCTAGATGGAGTGTTAGGCCATGCTCACTCCCCACAATCCCGACCTTAGAAGTACTATGAGAGTCTTATGTATGTACTCGTACGTACGAGTTACGACTAACTCGGGCGCAGTGTGAGCGCTCTCATTGTACTTCTAAGTACATAAATTACTACAGTAATTAAACTACAAATAACTAACAAACGGAATGAAGAAATCGCTATAAAATATATTTTAACATATGAGATAAATAACGATTTCAAATTAAATTTTAACATTACTTCGTAGCCACAGGGTAAACCGACGGATGTTAGCAGAGGCTAACTCAATATTGGCCGCAGTCGCGACGCGCCCACATGCGTCCTCTGTGTGCATCTATCCTGTAACAAGGTTACTTGTAGGTTGTGGTAGCACGGTCTTGTGGTGAAACTATCAACTAGCTATAGCAGCGCTTCCGTGCATCGGAGGACACGTTAAGCCGTATGTCCTGGTTGTTATAAATAAGATAACAGGAGGCCTGGAGCGTACTTCACCACGCTACTCCAATGCGAATTGGTGAAGAAACGCCTTTTCAAACCGCCCATATGGCTTCCGACGAGGTTTAACTACTGCTATCGTAATATATTGTATCAACAACCAACCGTTGTAGAGTCCACATCACCTGATGATGCTCCGTTTTGGGGCGAAACGCGTGTCGTGTTCTATTGGAATAAGTTGTGATGGTATATACCTACTCAGAGAGATAAGGGAGGGTGGTGGGTCCATACCAAAACAAGTTCCACGTGTGCGGATTGTTGCAAAGAAATATAAATACAACATAAACAACTTAAATGACTGCTATCGTATCCATTGCTATCGGGACCGACGATTTTATGTGCCCTCCGAAGCATGGAAGCGCGTGTAATTCGCCACTAGCGGTCACCCATCCAGGTACTGACCGCGCCCGATTTTGCTTAGCTTTTTCGATCGCTTGCGATCCACTCAAGCAACGAGACCATGCTACGGTTACTGTAATGGACACTTATTTCTCCATCAAAAGCTTATCAAAAGTATTCCAACAAAATCAGATAATAAGCCTTTTAGCTTTGTAAGCGGTAAATCGGGAATAAAAGGGATTTCGGGCATTATTGTGATTCCGGCGGCATTCCTGTGGGTTCCTTGTTTGTTCGTTTCGGGAATTAATTTGGGTGAAAAGTTTACGTTTGCGCGCCATCTTAGGTTCCGAATACGTGATCTGTATTTGGATTGGTTAGGTTTGCTTTATGTTTGGTCCTAAAATGAATAAATCATTTTGGAGGACCTAAGCGATAGAAAGCGGTGATAGCCCAGTGGCTTAGAATTCGACCTCTTAATCGAGGGGCCCGGGTTTGAATCCCAGTGGCACGCACCAATGACATTGTAAAAAAAGTTATAAGTGCGCTTTATAAAATTACTTATATATCACCTGCTGTTACGGTGTAGGAAAAGATCGTGATGAAACCTGCATGCCTGAGAGTTTAAAAAAATGTTCTTATAAGCATAGGAAGTCCACCAACCCGCAGTAGGCCTTGTGGTGGACGGCGGCCTACATCCCTCTAATTGTGAGAGGGATGTAGGATGTAGACCCTGTAGTGGGTCGTTACTGACACATTTTGAAATTATTTAGACTCATTACCCTTTTGAAAAGGATTACGCGACGAATATTAACAATTTTATTAAAGAAAAAAAGGTACATTGGAAAAGGACAAAAATGAGTTACAACCGCATTTTCGAACGTCTATTGATTTTGGATACGAACCTTTATATTTCTTGTCACGTAATCTTTTGGGTATTATAGTGACACAATTTTTATTTATTTCAACATATAGAAACGTAGTTATTTCTTATTTCTGCTCCAATACGCGGGATATTGAAGAAATAAATACAAACAGGCTGTAATGTGATGAACAGCGTCGGCTGCTCCATATCCTCGAATTCAATTCCAAAGTCTTATTAGATTTTATTGTTTTGCCTGCAATGCCCCAGATTTTCTGTTAGATTCAATATTGTTGCTACTGTTTTTACACTTCAAATGTTGCCTGTCCAATAAGTATACACAATAGATAAACAGGTAGGTGACTCTAGGAACAGCGTAGTGGTTATTACAAAAAAATAATTTAAAAAAATTAAACCGCCATCAAAAAATATGAAATAAAATTAGCAACCCGCATTAGGCCAGCGTGGTGGACTAAGGTCTACATCCCTCTCATTGTGGGAGGAGACCCGACGTAGTGGGTCATTAATGGGTTACTAACAACAACGTGTCGATAACCTCCTTTTTTGTGTCGAATTGATAACCTCCTTTTTTGAAGTCGGTAAATTTTTTTCCATGGGCTGCAGTGACGTTTCTTAGTTAATCTCGAGTAAGAGACAACTCGTCGCGAGTTATGTCTTTGTCACCTAAAAACTTTTGGTAAAACCTTTTAGTAAAAAACCATTTTCGTATCGCTTAGAAAACCATAAATAAGTTCCCGAGGTTTCATAAAGACATAAGGGCGCATAGGCTCGCAATAAACAACTTAGCGTAAAAGGTTTTGCCCTATAAGAGACGAATACAGGCTGTAAAATAAACATTTGATCCGACTTCCATATCCCTTTAGACGCCTCAGCGATGGCATTATAGGGATTCCTTTTTGCGAAGGGAAAAAGCTAAATTCTTATTCTTATATATAAAATTCTCATGTCACAGTTTTAGTTACCGTACTCCTCCGTAACGGCTAGACCCATTTTTATGAAATTTTATATGCATATTCAGTAGGTCTCAGAATCGGCTACTATCTATTTTTCGTACCCCTAAGTGATAAGGGTTGTCCACCCCTAAAATTTTTATTTTTTGTAAAAAAAATATTTTTATTTTTTAATAATGTGGCATTAAATAATACATACAACCCTAAATATTCACCTTTTTATCACCAACCCCAATTTTTAATAGTATTTTAGTAGTTTAATAATTTCTCATCCCGCTCGATAACTGACTCGTATATGGCAAAACAACGTTAAAGTACATCGTAAAAGTACATTTTATCAAATGTCTAGTCTGTAAGTCTATAAGGATGAAAAAATTGCTAAGCTTCGTAAAAATATATCTTACAAGTAATTTGGTGAAACTTTTACGCATAATGAAACCTTTCTATCCACTCCTATTTCTGTACTACTGCAGAGTTACTAACAAGTAGAAAATAAGTATTTACGCACAATTTACACAGATATTCTTTTTTTAAATATAATGACAAAAAACGTAATAAACGTATAAAATTAAATGTTATACTACAGTAGATGGAATGAGTCGTGAGCATTATCTTTATTGGTCGGGTTGACATTGACTGCGCTGCGGCTCACGTGATTGGTTCGTTAGTCGTCAGTTCGTCAGTGTGCGTCGTCTATTGGTCTAGGTCTCGGCTGCTGCACATTGGCCGAAAGTGTAACTATAGTTGTGACGTACAAACGGCTATGCGGACCGGCATTGCGACATCTATAATAGGGACAAATACATGACAACAAGCACAGTGCGTCACACAGAAAACGCATCTGCATGAATGCGCGGGGATGCGTTGTTGGACTGTGCGTGTTTCCCACAAATGGAAATACTTGCATGCAACGCTAGATCACGCATTCCCGCGCTACGATGCGTGATGCGGGGCAGTGTGTTAGTCGCCTAAGATTGGAATTTCTGTTCGAGTGTCAGTCTATGGCAGCGACCCATTTTTTCGCAGATTCAATTTATCGCTTTGTCCTAAATACTGAGGGTGCGCTAGGCTTTTATCATGTTCCGCACTGTTCACAAATTGTTCTGACAAATTGTTGACGGTAACTTGATCTTGGCTGTCTCTAGGTCTAGAACCGAGGTCTTACGTCTTCTGACATCCTAAGTATCTGGCGTGTTTTTGTAGAATTGGATATAGATATTATTAATTTCGAAAACGACGGTAAACACCGAATTGGCAGACCGTACACTCGATGGGATGAAGATATTATAAAGATTGCCGGAAAAAAGTGGACAACGATAGCAAAAAATAGAGACAAATGGAAAACTTTGGAGGAGGCCTTCACCTGAGGGGTCCACGCTAAACAAGATATAGAAGATATACAAAACTCCAAAATTACATAAACTCAACGAAAATTATTATTTTTAAAATATATTATTTTATTAAAAAATTAAATGTGATAAATATGTATATAAAAAAATTTAACTGAAAATAAATTATATATTATTATTATTGTATGAATAGAATTATCAACTAAATTGAATCCTATAAATTATGTAAATGTAAAATTTAAATGCATGGAATAAAAGGCTTTTTTATTTTTATTTATTTTATTTATTATTAATTTATAGTAAATGAGTAGAAAAAGGGCACGCAGGAACTTGATTTTAAGTGGTCCCTGCTATGACGGACTTCCGAATCAAACGTCGAATAGAGAAAAAAAACTTTTGGACACAACAGGGCAACTCGAAAAGTCCAGGTTCGCATTGGTGTCATGCACCAATGATGTCAATTATAGATATACAAATAAATAAAATTGGATTGTCTGTTCGTTCCGGCTAACCTCTGGAACGGCTGAACCGATTTTGACGGGACTTTCACTGGCAGATAGCTGATGTAATAAGGAAAAACTTAGGCTACTTTTATTTTAGAATTCCACGCGGACGAACTCGCGGGCACAGCTAGGTTTTGATACAATTCGCGATAAAACGAAACTTAATTTTATACCTCGAATTATTAACAAAACGTTGTACATACCTCAGCGCATACTCGTATATCTGCCAATAGACCATTTGCTTAAAATATTCATGATTTTCCATCTCGTGCTGTATAAAAAGTCAATTCCTTTGAATGTATAAAAAGTAATGCATAATATAAGCACAGTAACTTACGTTTATAAATAATTCGTTTAAGGCATTTGTCGTATCAAAGACGCATAGCTAGTAAGCATAAAGTGAAGAGTAGTTTGAGTAAGAACGCGCGAATAGTTCAAAAGATTACTCCGGTTTAGAGGTATAGACTCTTTAATGTTCCACTGTTACACCACGCCACTGGGATTCGAACCCGGACCCCCCAATTAACAGGTCGAATTCTAAGCCACTGGGCTGTCACGGCTGTTTTACGTAAGTCCTCTTAAGTAAACCGTGAGCAAAGTCCTGACGACAGACTATATATACGATCGTTTAACTTTTATGAATAATTCACGATTGTGATCTACCCAACGTATAGATACGTATACATACTCGTACGAACAAAGGATGCTTTTACCAACGTCTTACGTGTACTATATTACGGTGCTTTAGTGTGCTACTAATTTTTTTTCATCTTATGATGTTTGGTAAAAGACTTGATAACATTTCATAGGTAGGTATTTAGTTTTTTGTCGACTTAATGACTGTTTAATTAATTAGATAATTCTTTATAAATCGCACATCACTGCTAGAACACTGTTGGGCGGATGTTTCAATATGGGGACGCCTGGAGCATACTCCACCACGCTTCTCCAATGCGGTGCGGTGGAGGAACAGGCTACAAACAAACGAAAATATGAGCTATGATAGCGCAGTGGCTTAGAATTCAACCTTTTAATCGAGGGGTCCAGGTTTGAATCCCAGTGGCACGCACATAAAATTAAATATTAGGTACATGGTGTTACGGTGAAGGAAAACATCATGAGGAAACCTGCATGCCTCAGAGTTCACAAAACATGTTTAATGTTCAATGGCCAACCCGTGTCGGATGTTTTCAAACCGCCCATATGGTTACAAGGTCTAACAACTGCTATCGTCGGGACCGACGGCTTAACGTGCCCTCCGGAGCACGGAAGCGCGTATTTAATTCGCCACTAGCGGTCACCCATCCAGGTAATAGGGTATTTCGCACCATGCAAGGAAAAATCCAAAATTATGTAATATTGATAGATTTTGTTAAAAGCAAGTGAAAAATGGTGATTTCTGTTCTAAAAAATGTAGTATACATTTATTATTTCAATTTTAAAATTCGGGTTTGTTAATCTGTTTTTCAAATGTCAAAAATGCTATACGCCATGAAGGCTATCGACGTGACGTCATTAGCAGTGTAAATAAACAATGGTGTATAACTTTCTTCCTTTACTGTGATGTATTGTTTACACTGCGAGTGACGTCACAAGCATGGCGGCAGCGCCGAGACGGCCGAGACCGTGTTTTCGCGGGGATTTTTGAAATTTAAATTGAAAAGTCTTTTTACATAATATTTGTTTGCAAAATTTTTTTTCCAATTTTTTATGGGTTTTTATGAATTACGAATTCATATAAAAAGCTTTTTGACATAGGCCGTTAAATACACTATTACCGCGCCCGACTTTTTCGATCGCTTGCGATCTACTCAAGCAGCGGGGCTATGCGCGCTCTAGCGCTAAAAACACTAATTGTTTATTTTCTCATTACACCAAATCCTTCAGTATTGGACTCGGTGATTGCGGCCTTTACACCTATTAGGCTTGAACCCTTGTTTTACCGAAACAAGCAATTTTACTTAGCTAACGAACCGATACCCTCCGTTAATTGATTTTCGTATTAGAAGGAAACTCCTAGCCATTACGGCTTTCACACTACAGTAGTGGTTGTGGTTTTTAAATAAATAAATAATAGATAATATATAAAATATAAAATTCTCGTGTCACAGTTTTCGTTGCCATACTCCTCCGAAACGGCTTGACCGATTTTGATGAAATTTTTTGTGCTTATCCGGTATCTATGAGAATCGGCCAACATCTATTTTTCATCACCCTAAATGTTAGGGGTAGTCCACTCCTAAATTTTATTTTTTATTTTTTAGACAAAATTTTTAATTTCTATTTTTTTATGATAAACCATACAAAAATACATACAATCCTCAATTTTCACCCTTCTACGATCAACCCTTCATTGGCAGAGCGAAGCCTGCTGGGTCAGCTAGTAATATATAAAATATTCTTCACCAATCCGCATTGAAGTTTGCTCCAGCCTTCTCCCTATTAGGGGGGAGACACGTGCCCAGCAGTGGGCGAAAAAAGAGTTGCAGTCAAACAAATAATAATAAATAACGCTTCACACTCATAGCCCACACTAGGATTCCCTGTGTCGTGGGTGCCATGCCATTGATACACGAGACAAATCATGTACACCTAAACCAGACTCCAACCACATAGAAATTTGAACGCATCATTCAAATCTCGGCTCCGCTAGGAATCGAACCTTGAAATATCTACCCACGAGAGTATAACGCAAACAAAATTTATTCAAAGTGGGTAAAAATTTTCAATTTTTGCAAAATCAGCGTTTCATTTGGAGAATATCGCGATCGTGCTCGGGAATATTCCTGGATTCGAAACGGGAGTATTCTTAGACGCTTCCCCATGTTTGACTTGCGTGACGTGATCTGACTCCTGCGGGAGAAATTGGGAATTTCTATTGTGAGGTTAGCGAAGCGGTTTCCTTTTTCAGCACTGAGGATCGTAAATTCGTTTCGAGTAAGAATATTGTATTTCAATTTTATTAATTCAAAAAATATGAGCGATGATAGCGCAGTGGCTTAGAATTCAACCTTTTAATCGAGGGGTCTGGGTTAGAATCCCAGTGGCACGCACATAAAATTAAATATTAGGTACTTGGTGTTACGGTGAAGGAAAACATCACGAGGAAACCTGCATGCCTCAGAGTTCACAAAACATGTTTAAAGTTCAATGTTCTCAAAGACATGTGAAATCCCGCAGTAGGCCAGCGTGGTGAACGAAGGCCTACATACTTCTCATTGTGAGAGGAGACCCGACCTTGCAGTGGGTCATTAATGGGTAACAGACATTCGATATTTTATTTCTATATCTAAGCTTATTTGTTTCCATATTTAAACGAGCCAAGAATCATATCGATATTTTTTTACTATATAGGTATAAGCTCATTTGCTTCCATATTTAAATGAGAAAGAATCATATTTATGCATTTAGAAAGGTAACTCAAGTCAAACATTCGATTCCCAGCTATCAGACCATTCATTCACCCGTACACAAGGTGTACCCGGGCCGGAATTGGAATGGAACGAATATCCTGATTTACACCCGGGTCGACCGCGTTGTTTTATTCCAACCGTTCTTGTTATTGGAAAATAATAATATTTCAGCTTACATATGGTGTGTTTGACATTTAGACATTTAGACAAGACAAAGATTTTATTATAATACACTTTATTGCACTCCACAAGTAGTTAAATTACAATTGGTATGACGTCATAATTATTGTTTTTGCGCTCAGCAAAATTAATTTTTTCAGACACATTGGATGGTAGGCTAGTCAGTTAGTTAGTATCTTAAATTGACAAATAAATTATTATATATGTCGGAGAGGGATTCAAGCCAAGTTGATTACTGGCCATACAATGCTAGAATGTTTAGAACCTTATTTTGAACTTGTTTTAAAAAAAAAGGGTAATCTGTCAAAATCTTGTTTGGAATGTCAATTTGATTGTCAATAGATTTTCTACTACATCTTGTTGTTGTATTGTGAATTGTGATAATTATTGTAATCGAATGTTTACGAAATAGGCTGAAAGTAGAGGATAACTCAGAGCGTGGTCGGTACACGTTCTAGTTCGCCATGTACTCGTATTGTGTGGAGTTGTTGGAGATTAGTGTGATTATGGGGTCGTGGTGGACCAGTTGTGAGTTAAGGTTCTGGTGGAGTAAGAACGGTGTCACGAACTCGCTGCTCTTTCTCAAGAGTTTGAGGCCATCCATGTAGATGGTAAACTAACTTGTACGTGTGTGAATATTGTGATACCTTGAATAAATAGTGTGTAAACCTGAAGTACGAGTACTTTGTTTGTGCTTGCATTATACCCAAATGACGCCCACTGCTGAACACGTAACCACTAATGATGATGTCGAGTAGAATGGTCTTTCTCCGACATATATATAAAAACTTGTCAATCAAATTATGTATTAGTTATAAGTTTCAATTGTAACACTAACATTAATTTTATTTGATTAAAAAATATTTTTGTATCTTCATAATTTGCATACCTGAGAAGGGGAATATGGATTGATCAAAATGCTCTGTAAAACCAACAACTAACCCATATTCGTGCAAATAAATGGTTTTCATTTTCATTTTCATTTCAGATAATCGTGAATGCAGCTTTAGTAGAACTACATTTTGATATCAATTGTGAATGGTGGAAACATCCCCATATGCAGCGGTGATAGCCCAGTGGCTTAGAATTCGACCTCGAATCGATGGATCCGGGTTCGAATCCCAGTGGCACGCACCAATGACTTTATAATAAAAGTTATGTGCGATTTATGAAATTAAATATCACCTGCTGTTACGGTGAAGGAAAACATCGTGAGGAAACCTGCATGCCTGAGAGTTCACAAAAAAAATGTTCTCAAAGGCATGCGAAGTCCACCAACCCGCAGTAGGCCAGCGTGGTGGACGGCGGCCTACATCCTTCTCATTGTGAGAGGAGACCCGACCCTGTAGTGGGTCATTAATGGGTACTGACATGACACAAGGAGATACTCCAGGGTACTCCTCCTATGTAGTACCTTCCCACTAGGCATGGAGTATCTACCTAGTAAGACTTTTGTATTCACAGCTCAATCATATCACAGCACCATACTCAGTCATTCTAGCCCTCACCCAAACACACCATTCACTGAATGCATGCCATGCCACCTTCGCTTTGCATAAACAGACAAAACAATAGGCTTGTTAGGAACGGGAGCGCTCCTACGGGAGAGACAATCCGAGACATTTGCAAGACAATCTGAATATATATAGATACATTTCCGATCGGAACGCTTTATTGAACAAGGGTACCTACGAATATATCTCTGTATATAACTCTTTCTGTATATATAACTCTAAAGCGGTGATAGCCCAGTGGCTTAGAATTCGACCCCGAATCGAGGGGTCCGGGTCCGAATCCCAGTGGCACGCACCGATGACTTTGTAAAAAAAAGTGATGTGCGCTTTATAAAATTAAATTAAATATCACCTGCTGTTACGGTGAAGGAAAACATCGTGAGGAAACCTGCATGCCTGAGAGTTCACAAAAAATAAATGTTCTCAAAGGCATGTGAAGTCCACCAACCCGCAGTAGGCCAGCGTGGTGGACGGCGGCCTACATGCCTCTCATTACGAGAAGGAGACCCGACCTGTAGTGGGTCATTAATGGGTCACTGGCATGGCATTGTATCAATAACTACCGGGACCGACGGCTTCATGTGCCTTCCAAAGCACGGAAGCGTGCATTTAATTTGCCACTACTGACCGCGCCTGACGTTGCTTAACTTTTTAAGACCGATACCAGACATTAGAGGAATAAATGATGCCTTTAAAACTTCTCTTTCTGGTCTGGGTGCATTGTGTGTGTCCAATGTCCATGGCTTCCAAAGTTCCACGACACAGGGAATCCTTGTATAGGGCTATCAATGAGTGTGAAGCGTTATTGTTCTTAACGAAAAATGTTACGAAATTGACTACTTATTTAAAAGGTTGACAACCACTGAAAATGTACATTAATGCCACAACTGTAGGCTGCCTGTACAGTTTCCTTTCAACTGTAGCGAACTGTTTATGGCGTCATTATCATATAATTCGACAAAGGAAGCCGTTACTGTTCTATGCTCTTACAATAGTTTACGCACT
Source organism: Erynnis tages (assembly GCA_905147235.1). Classification (NCBI taxonomy): domain Eukaryota; kingdom Metazoa; phylum Arthropoda; class Insecta; order Lepidoptera; family Hesperiidae; genus Erynnis; species Erynnis tages. The sequence goes on along the minus strand of LR990095.1, from coordinate 7,208,299 downwards.
ACGGCTTCTGGCAACCATTTCTCGGATGTACACGCCATTTTCACCTCAATTTAGAGGGTGAAAAGGGTGATATTCGCGTGGTAAGTTGTCACAATTTCTGTCGCAAACACATCCATTGTTAGGATTCAAGCAAATTGTGAAAAACTGTATCACGCTTTATATCGCTTCAATATACTGTTAACTGTTAAGATGGATACTCACAAATAAAGCGGTGAGAGCCCAGTGGCTAAGAATTTGGCCTTTTACTCGAGGTGCCCGGGTTCGAATCTCAATGTCTTTCTTAAAACTTATTTGCGCTTTATAAAATTAAATATCACTTGCTGTAATTGAAGGAAAACATCGTGAGGAAACTCCCATACCTGAGAGTTGTCCATAATCATTTTAAAAGCGGAATTGTTAGGAATGCTTGCAATAGAATGTAGGTATACACTATTCCCTTATCTGTCATTGAATACCACCCGTATTGTCGGCTATCGACGCTAACTGTGTATGTACTCGTACGAATACATATGTGTGGTGTCTGATTGTGGCGATTACAGCCTTTGTGGAGTAACTAATCCATCGGGGATGAATTTGTCGCTCATTGAACAAGAATATCTAGTCCAGGCGCGGTCGCAGCCTGAAATTTTGGAGGGGGTCGGTCACTCATTACATTAATACATATATTTTTTTGCTATTATGCCATCGTACGTAGTTCATAAAAACACCACTAGATTTCAGTATGATGTCAGATGTAGTATAGGCAAACTATAAATTTATCGCTGTTAGGGGATCCGAGTAGCTAGAAATTTCCTTTTATTATGACCAATTTTTGAGATTTTTCAATTTGACCGTAAGTTTTGGGGGGGGGGGGGGGGGGGTCATGGCCCCTGTGACGCCCCCTTCGGACCACGCCTGACCTTGCCTGCCACCCATTAATGACCCACTGCTGGGTTAGGTCTCCTCTCACATTGAGAAGAACGTAGGACTTAGGCTTTGTTGGCTAACATAACGGACCGACCAACTTGTCAAAATTTAAACACAGGGCTCTGGATAAATAAATAATAAATAAATAACGCTTCACACTCATAGCCCCACACTAGGATTCCCTGTGTCGTGGCCTCGTGGGTGCCATAGACACACACAAGACAAGAACACAACACACCCAAACCAGAAACAGAAATTCAAAATCATAATTCTTACTGCCTCTGCTCTGCTGGGAATCGAACCCAGGACCCTCCGCGTAGCGCACCGGTGTCTTAACCACTGCGCCACTCGGGTCATCACGGGGTGTACACACCTGTCTTTGTAAAAAAAGTTATGTGCGCTTTATCAAATTAAATATCATCTTCTGTTACAGTTAAGGAAAACATCGCGAGAAAACATGAGACTGAGAGTTCACAAAAAAAAACAATCTCATAGGAATGTGAAGTCCACCAAACTGCATTAGGCCAGCGTGGTGGACTAAGACCTACATTCCTCTCATTGTGAGAAGATACCCGAACCCGTAGCGGGTTATTAATGGGCTACGGACATTCTTACCGTTGTTACGACGTTAATTCGAGCAGCGCATTAGCAATTTGCAGGGGTTTTATCGGTAGCCACCAACAGCCCAGTTTTTATGAGCATAAATCATTGGCTGAATTACGCCTCGTTACGTCACGCTGAATAAGAGCTTATTACTACGAGTACGTGTTGGCAAGAATTATGGCCATGCCTCCCCTGAAGACTTGATCCAATCAGCTATACGACTGATATTTTCTCAACATTTACTGTTTTTTTCCTTTGTAACGTACTAGTAAATTGTTGAAACTTTCTTTGTGGTGTCATGCTTTTTTCTGATTGTTTTTGCTGTTTTTTTTTTGTTATATTCTTAAAAAAATTGAAGCGCAGAACAATTACCCCTATTATAAAGAAAGATTCACGTGGCCCGCTTGCTTGTTCTTTCTATAAAATAGTACATTACGATACGCCGTGCAATAATAGACAACTTTGGTCACAAGTATCGTATGCTATATAGCAAGTGTGACATAAACCCGCCCCGGACTGGAGCGGGCGGAAAGAGAAACAGGCAACTTAGGTCACGAAAAATCGTGCGTAAATTGCGGGTATAGGCCACACAATTCATTTAAGCACCGTGTAGAATTAGGCGACTTAGGTCACGAAAAAGCGTGCGTAAATTGCAGGTTTAGATCACACTGTGCTATAAAGGTGTTTCCCAACAGCAAAACAAAATCATTCGAATCCCAAAATGATTCTAGCATTCCACACTAACTAATTTTAAACACACCATTTTGAGAAGTGCTAATTCTTAAAACGCTTCACTGAAATTACTACCAGCCTACAAACCGAGCAAACGTTTCAAAGTGATAGCGCTAAGTAACTACTACATTAGACTGTAAATTATAAGCAATATAAAGTGATTTACTCCATATCGCGTGAAAAACGACGATAAACCGAGGTGTCGTAAATTTCTCCACCCATCTTTGTTACACATAACGTTTTGCTTTAACGTAACCGGCCATGTTTAGTGTCACGCGAAATTATTTGGAGCTGAAAATTTCGGCGCACCTGTTATACGGATGCTATCCGAACATTTGTTACACATCCTGTATCATTTCTTAGGAAAATTAATTAAATAATAAATACGCTTCACACTCTTAGCCCCACACAGGATTCCCTGTGTTGTGGGTGCCATGGACAGACACAAGACAAGAACACAAGTCACAACACATCCAAACCAGAAACAAAAAATTAAATTCATCATGCAAATCTCTGCTCTGCCTGGAATCGAACACACGAACTACCACGCGCACCAGTTTCTTAACCACTGTGCCACTCAGGTCGTATTATTACTTATTTTTTATTATTTATTTTCCACCCGACCTGACCTAGCAGGCATCGTTCTGCCTTTAATTTGGCTGTTTCCTTTGGTTAAGCCCAGGGCCGGAATTAGGGGAGGACAACCGGGGCTACACCCTTTTTTAGTTATTACACTGTGCGACTTCTGTGTAGTGAGCTGTGTATGATTTACGTATCTATGGGTGTGTGTGTGTAGTAGTAGCGGCATTCTAAAACTCAGACTAGGGTACTGAATACTTAACCACTAGCGCCATCCCTTATCGTTTACTTGTCAGTAGAAACATTTCGCTCATTAAAAAATCTTGTCTTGACTAGGTATTTTAAATTCGTCCTCGGCAATATCTTCAGCAATGGACACAAAGGCACTGCTCGAGCGAAAAGCAATTATGGAAGGCACCGACTTTTTATAGATCGAGTTCTCTGAGGAATTATTTTGAATAACGGCTTCTGTGGGACAAGCTATTTTATTTCCTTTTTCCCAATTAAATTTGATTACGGTTTTTTGTTCTTGTTTTTTGGAATAGGTACCTATCGAGAAAATTTGAGTTTTGTGTTTCGGTTTTTGCGTTAGGTGTGGTTGCTGGAAATACTTTGTTTGACGCGAACAACTTAGTCCTCATGAGTAGCAAAGTAAATTTTTTTGTTTATTTAAGGGTGGATCCATGGGCTGCAGTGACCACTCAGCATCAGGTGGCCGGCATGCATGCCGTTTTGCTACTCAATAGCTATAAAAAACCTTTGACCCACGATATAATGGGTCTTTAAGTACAATACAGAAGCAGTGATAGCCTTAGAATTCGACCTCGAATCGAGGGGTCCGGGTTCGAATCCCAGTGGCACGCACCAGTGACTTTGTAAAAAAGTTATGTGCGCTTTATAAAATTAAATATCACCTGCTGTTACGGTGAAGGAAAACATCGTGAGGAAACCTGCATGCCAGAGAGTTCACAAAAAAAATGTTCTCAAAGGTATGTGAAGTCCACTAACCCGCAGTAGGCCAGCGTGGTGGACTAAGGCCTCCTCAGACTAATCCCTCTCATTACGAGAAGGAGACCCGACCCTGTAGTGGGTCATTAATGGGTTACTGGCAAAGTACAATTACCGAGGATCACACCGGGAGCTCTATTCATGTTCGAGCTTGCGGTTAAACGCAAGCGAATCGATTTCTGCTACTTCGATTGTAGCTAACTTGAGCTTCTACACTGCAGTGTCTGGTGCCTATTATATATAACCTAAGCCTATAATAGTGGCCTATAGTTACCTACTGATACAATAACTAGGTTGTCAGTACCCATTAATGACCCACTACAGGGTCGGGTCGGGTCACAATGAGTAGGCCTTATTTCACAACGCTGGGCTAACGGGGGTTGGTGGACTTCACATGCCTTTGAAAACATTTTTTTTGTGAACTCTCAGGCATGCAGGTTTTTCACGATGTTTTCCTTCACCGTAACAGCAGGTGATATTTAATTTTATAAATCGCACATAACTTTTATTGCAAAGTCATTGGTGCGTGCCACTGGGATTCGAACCCGGACCCCTCGATTCGAGGTCGAATTCTAAGCCACTGGGCTATCACCAATAACTAGGTTGGTAGCATTGAATTTGCCCGATTGAAAATAGCGTAGGTCTGTTTAACACATTAGTGATTCCCTATAGGGTCGTTTTTTATTGTTTATATAGTTTTCCTTTTTTCCCTTAGTCAAACCGTATCTGTTCCTCTTCCTCTTGAATATATCCTCATCCTCATCTTTGACGGCGCTTCCATAAATCATAGAGTGAGTGGAACGCAAATGAATGATATTTGACATTTCCCGCTCTGATGCAACTCCGGGCGCTAGTGCACGAAAGCGCGCGAAAGGGAAGATGGCGCTAAAAAATAAGAAATTCGGTGGTGTCGTGCGAGTGCATTACGTGTTCGGTGGAGTGTCAATGATTTTGTGTGATTAGTTCATTGTGACTTTTGTTTGACTATTAGTCAGTGATTCTATCGTTTGTAATACAACAAGGCTACTTTTTATTCTCCTCGCCCGATCTACCTACGCCTACCCAATAATATCCACCGTGAATTAAATTTTGGAGCAACAGAATAATAATGATAAAGACACTGATAACGGCCCTGTGCCTTTATCTTCATTCACTTACTTTGTGCTCGATACTTCCTCTTCCTCATCCTCATAAAAGCCATTATGATGAGGATTGAGGATGAGCCTCATCAACCCTAGTAAGTACTAATAGGTATTTTCTCAATCGAATTGAAATGGATCTCTAACTCTTAGACATTCCACGTGGAACAGCCTAATGTAGCTTTATCCCATAGAAAAAAGAATATAGTAATACTTTTCCGTATTCTATGCTTTATCCCAAGCCTTCTTCTGTTATGAAAACAGTATCTAATGGGACATAAACGAAAGGTTAGCTTCAAGTTAACGACAAGTTGACGACCCGAGTGGCGCAGTGGTTGAGACACCGGTGCGCTATACGGAGGGTCCTGGGTTCGATTCCCAGCAGAGCAGAGGTTCGAATGATGAATTCGAATTTCTGTTTCTGGTCTGGGTGTGTTGTGTTCTTGTCTTGTGTGTGTCCATGGCACCCACGACAGGGAATCCTAGTGTGGGGCTATGAGTGTGAAGCGTTAAAGTTAAAACACGAAGGGAACATAAAGCTACTGTAAGCCTGGCTTGACGCCAGCGAGTGAGCTATAGCCTTCCTTATCGCTACTGCGCACGACTGTACTTTCAAACTGACACTATAATAGTTTGTACACATACCATTTTACGCTTCGTAACATTGCATGCACACGTGAAACGGTTATTTTGGCTGAGCCCTTTTAAGGCCCACTGCTGGGCACGGTTCTCTCCCCACAGCAGGGATTCATGGAGCATACTCCACCACGCTGCTCCAATGCGGATCGCTGGAGAAACCGGCTAGGGTCCAGTCCGTGTCGGATGTTTTAGACCGCCCATTGGACTTCGGACAATGTTAAACGATTGCTGTCTTATCGACGCCAACCGGGACCGACGGCTTAACGCACTCCGAAGCACGGAAGTGCGCATGTCATTCGCCACTAGCGGTCACTACCAGGTGCTGACGGCGCCCTAGTTGCTTAAGTCACTACCAGGTACTGATCGCGCCCATAGTTGCTTAACTTTTCCCATCGCTTGCGATTTCAAGCAGCGAGGCGATGCGCGCTTCCCTTAACCTTTAAGTACGTTACAAAGCTCAGCTTGTTTTCTAATGATATGTCACCTGATGTTTGAATAAGAATTTTAGATTGTGTGGACAAAATTTGACGTAATTAATAATGCTTTCATAGCAATAGAAATTAAATATCACGTGCTGTTACGGTGAAGGAAAACATCGTGAAGAAACCAGCAAGAGTTCACAAAAAAAAATTCTCTCAAAGGCATGTGAAGTCCACCAACCCGCAGTAGGCCAGCGTGGTGGACGGCGGCCTACATCCCTCTCATTGTGAGAGGAGACCCGACCCTGTAGTGGGTCATTAATGGGTTACTGACTGACTAATAATGCTTTCCTTCCTTGTCTATCCAAACATAACATTTAGATACCTTCTTAAATCAAACCCAAATGTGTAAATAACAGAAGTAACAAAATTGTCGTATTTGAGTTACCGTTCAGATTACATCGTCTCAGAATCGAATACGTCTATAATAGCCACCCTCTTCGGAAGATAAATAATTATCTAAGTTCAAAGTAAATTCGCGTTGCTAAGACCCAATTCGATTTATATTTAGACTTTCGCCCCTGGCGTTGCCGTCAAATCTATACAAATAAAAAACTTGAGAGTTGTCAAGGGACACCCGGAAGGAACGAAGTTCATGACGTAAGTGACAATGTCATTTACGACACTTTTTGCTGTCATGACGTAACTGAAGTTCATGACGTAACTGACGTAGTCATGAACTGCAGTCATTGTCATTTACGTCATGACTTACGTCATGACAGCAAAAAGTGTCGTGACAACTTTTCGTAAGAATTTTTTCCGTCTAGCCCCCTTTCACAACGCGCGATAAGGAACTTCGTTCCAATAAAATTGGAGTGTCTGATTGTCTAATATAAAAATACAGTACACATTCTAAAAATTTTTTTTACAATTTTTTTGTCTGTCTGTTTGTTCCAGCTAATCTTTGGAACGGCTGGACCGATTTTGGCGGGACTTTCTTTGACAGATAGCTGATGTAAAGGCTACTTTTATTTTAGAATCCTACGCGGACGAAGTCGCGGGCAGAGCTATCAAATATATAATAATATTTGTTATTTATAGCAATTGAGTTGCAAACTCGGCCACGTGATGTGATGTCACTGCAGCCCATGGACGCCCGCATCCAACCTCAAATAGAGAAGAAATCCTATCTGAGGTTGCATGCGGGTGCTTTTCTACTCATGAGAACTAAGATGATCGCCTCAAATAAAGTATCCCCGGCAACCACACCTCCCCAGCCGAAACACAACACATGAGAGACCATGCTGTACGACGGGTTAGGAGGCTGGCGGTATTCTCCCCTGGTGAACTTTGAACGTTACGTTGAACAACCTAAAATATCTAGATAAAGCTAGATTTAAGTAAACTAAAACAAAGTCCCCAGGTTCGTCTATCTGAATCCAGAAGTTCTAAGCCTGAACTTGGACGGAATTCAATGCATTCAAGCAGCTTATTAGCAGAATGGGGTTTGCATAGAGTTCGGTTTTAGTAGAAATGGCGAACGCTCATCATTGAGAAATTGTGCTTGACACGTTTATTACCGATTTTTCGTTTATTAAATAATAATAATAATTTATTTATCTATGATGTGGAACATGTTATTTCAGTTTTGAAGACTTAACATCTATACAATTTGTATTAAAACTGGTGAGCCACCAGTCCCCACACTAGGATGCCCTGTGACTAGTATCTTCCCTGTTACTTCTCTTAAAATAATGTTACGTCGATTAGGGGAAGCATTGAGTCGAAAAAAGGACAAAGAAAGAAGATAGTGAAGACCTCAAAAATAAATTTGCTAATTTTTTTGAGTTAAGTGTTATCATCGGTAGTTGTCACTGTGCATGCGATAAAAAAGTTTGCTTTTTACGATTTGGCCTTTCTACATTTTAATACTCTATAGATCTTTTCAAAACTCAGGGGTTTTGAGCTTTTGTCTAGATAACAACCAACTGTTGGAAGATAACATTCCTTTGTACTATCATCGAGACGTCTCGATATTTATAGACCTTGGAACCCTGGCTGTAGTCCTTTTTATGTCCCACTGGAGGGTACGAATAACTTCTAACCGTAGAAAGGCGAGAGCTAAGCAATTACCTTGGTTCCGGCCAAATTAAAGCAAAATAAAACTAAAAGTCCTCAAAGTTTAAGTCCTCTTAACCCGTCGTAAAGCAGCATGTTCTTCATGTGTTGTGTTTCGGCTGGGGAGGTGTGGTTGCCGGGGATACTTTATTTGAGCGAAAATCTTAGTCCTCATAAGTAGCAAAGCACCCATACAACCACAGATTTGTTTCTCTATTCACTTAACATCAGGTAGCCTACATGCCCTTTTATTACTCAGTTAATATAAAAAAGGTATAATAAAAATCTTTGCCTAAAAAAACAAAACGGCACTAGTTGCTGTAAATCAATGGATATCGAATTGCTTATGCCTACATGCATTTTAGATTTAGATTAAAAACTTTACTAATATCTACCAGGATCAATTCCGATCAGTACTTCCATCAGTAAACAAATATAATATAACTATAGCCTTCTGATACTAAATTTTCTGAAACTTGAGTAATTTATTTATATCTTATTCAGAAAGGTGAGTATTCTTATAGTCATTCGACTTTTTTTTCATAATATATCGAAGGTTATACATAAATCTTACTAATATTATAAATGCGCTAGTTTGTGAGGAAATACGGCTTCTATCTAAGATATGGAGGGATTATGTGGGGATGATGAGTTAGAATGCATGAATGTTTGTGATTAAAACAACTAAATAAATGAATTCTAAACACTACACTCCAAGTTGTGTATGTGAAATAATCAAATTTTAATAAAAATAAATGATTGTATTCAAAGTTTTTAATTTAATGTAATTAAGTTAATTATTAACTTTCATTTGTTAGTTTTTCTCATTAATATTTTGCATACTTAAAAATAGTAAATATAGATTGATCTAAATAATTTGTAATGTTGTTTGTTGTCTTTTTTATGCAAGAACGACTTAATGGATTTTTATTTTTATTTTTAGAGCATAAAATTTGGACAAACATCTCATATCATCTCTTGATCTTCATTTAGGTTTATTTATTGACCCACAACTTACATTCTATATCCGTTATACATTGACTCCTTAAAAAAAACGAATTAATCTACATTCAGTTTCCTGTTACAACAACAAATCGCCCTCTTTCGATATATCGACCGCTTTCAAAATAGTCCCCAATCGAGTTTTAAGCCGCAGTCCTTAATGATTAATGACATTTAAAACCAATAACGAAGCAGAGGCGGCTTCCGATTGGATAATGATGTTTCGAGATTGGACCCAGTTCCCTTCAGGTTTATCTTAGAATATAATATTATTTGATTTTGAGTATTGAATAGAAGCCGAAGTTGAATAATTTCGAATTTGGAATCGCTAATGCTTGACGGCAGGAGACATTAATTAATTCAGCTACTTAAGGCGATTCCCCCTCCCCCCAACTCCCGGTGATAGCCCAGTCAGGGTTCGAATACCAGTGGCACGCACCAATGGCTTTGTAAAAAAAAAGTTATGTGCGCTTTATAAAAATTAAATATCACCTGCTGTTACGGTGAAGGAAAACATCGCGAGGAAACCTGCATTCCTGAGAGTTCACAAAAAAAATGCTCTCAAAGGCATGTGAAGTCGACCAACCCGCAGTAGGCCAGCGTGGTGGACGGCCTGAGAGTACAGAAAAAAAAAGTTCTCAAAGGCATGTGAAGGCCAGCGTGGCCTAGTGCGGGTTGGTAAGGCCTACATCCCTCTCATTGTGAGAGGAGACCCGACCCTGTAGTGGGTCATTAATGGGTTACTGACAAGGTGATTAACACACTGATCCGCATCACGCAACGTAGTGCGGGGGTGCGCGTTCCTTTTTATACAAAACGCATCCACGTAGGTATACACGCAGATACGTTCTCTGTTTTACATACAACGTTATAGCACGCATTCCCACGCTACGATGTGGCATGCCGTGGCTCGGGTCTCCTTTTTACTTAGAAAAGAAAGAAAAGAAAAGAATGCGTTTATTGTCGACTGTTACAAGAGAATGATGTTACAAAAATTATGTTATATAACGTACGCATGGGTATTTACAAAATAAAATTCCTACCTAAAACCGTGTAGGTTTGTTACTGCTCTGTTTGTAATAAATTATTGATTCACTGCAGAGTCGGTTCTTCTTTCACAATCAGAGGGATGTAGGCCTTAGTCCACCACGCTGGCCTAATGCGGGTTGGACTTTATATGTCTTTGAAAAAATGTTGCGGAACTCTCAGGCATGCAGGTTTCTCGATGTTTCCTTCACCGTAACAGCAGGTGATATTTAATTTTATAAAGCGCACGTAACTTGTTAAGAAAGTCATTGGTGCGTGCCACTGGGATTCGAACCCGGACCCCTGGAGTAAGAGACCGAGTTCTTAGGCACTGGCCTATCACCGCTTCTCTCTACTCTCCTAAAGGGTTAATTGGGATAAAGTCGCGAGTTAAAGCTAGCGAATGACAAATATGACGACCCAAGTGGCGCAGTGGTTGAGACACAAGTGCGCTGCACGGAAGGTCCTGGGTTCGATTCCCAGCAGAGCAGAGAATGATGAATTTGAATTTCTGTTTCTGGTGTGGGTGTGTTGTGTTCTTGTCTTGTGTGTGTCCATGGCGCCCACGACACAGGGAATCCTAGTGTGGGGCAATGAGTGTGAAGCGTTATTAAAAAATAAAAAAAATTACAAAAAAATATACACTCGTTTGTCTTTTTAGTCAAGTGCTCACACCCACTCGGCACTTCGCTCGTTCTCGTTCAAAGTTCAAGTTTAACCGTTCTGTGCTCTCCTACGTAGTATTTTACTTAGTATAACCAATAGTTGGTAGAGATACTACCACTACTGTATAGTCTATACCCCAATAGTTTACTTCTATAACTTAATTTAACTCGTCCGTATACGTACGTTCCCGACCATACAATGGGAGCGTTCACACTGCGTCAACTTAGTCTTGAATAGCAAAGCAACCGCATACAATCTCAGATAGGATTTGTTCTCTATTTGAGGTTAAATGTAAATATAATAGTATGTTTTGAATATAGCACTGTTATGGCAAGATATACATAACAATAGATATGTATCGGCGCGATACCTACAGTAATATGAGCGCGCGCCTCACATGAAATGCTGACCACGCGTGACGACGCAAGCATCGAATGTAGTCAACAATAGAACACGTCACACGCGTCATACCGAACTAGCCAACCGGAAGATGTATCCTCAAACGCGCTATCAAAGTTCCATAGAATCTCTGCATATATACAAACGGTCCGAAGTTAACATTTGGACCGCGGTCCCCAGGCAGTGACATCGCCTGGGAGATCTCCTCTTTTCCTCCAAAGATAGATAATATCTGTACATTAACATCGATAGTAAACAAAGACGGTTGCTCTGGCATAGTGCCTAAATTCTAATTGGGTGTAAAGTATTTAGAGATTGACAGTTTAATAGATGTGCCTATTATACGCAAGCTATGTTTATCACAAGAACAGTGGTTGTTCTAGTTGCCTATAATTTGCAAATTTGGTTGTTATGATTACTTTTTAAGTGGTAAAGCCATAGAAGCTCGAGGTTGAGGTTGGATTTTGTTGTTAAGGGAGTAAAAGGCCGAATTTTTAGCCACTAGGCTATCACCGCTTATTGAACAATATGGACATAATCTATACTTGAATAATAAATCAATAATAATTATGGACATATAAACACAATATATTATCATCAAGTGAAGGCATTATTGGATAAACTTACCGCAGTATACTTCAAGTTATTTATTAGTTTTATGTTAAAGTGCTGGAAGTTTTTTCAGGGCGAGTTTTTCTCTCGATCTACGATAGCCTGAGGGTGAATCAATCAGGCGTAGGTAACTAAAAATACACTGTTAAAACTTCTTGAAATTGTTTTCTTCGCAATATTTTTTTTATTATAAGAGCCGGCAAACAAGTAGGTGGTATGGTAAGTGGTCATCGTTGTCTATTCGTACGAACAAAATCAGAACAGTCGCCGTGGGCCACCTGACGGTAAGTGGTCACCGTCGAAACTGCGAACATCAGAAGAGTCGCCAGTACTTTGCTGGCCTTGAAGGAGAGCCCATTTTTCGTCCCTTTGACGCCCTTAGGTATGTCATAGTCCTGTGGAATTATATTAGACGAAGATTCTTCTAAAACATGCACGTTCAGCAAAAAGTGCGTGAAAAAAAAGAGACAATCTACTAATCTAATCTAAATAAAACATAGTCTGTTTGCAATGATAAACACCATCTTTCATGACCCATTAATGACCCACTACAGGGTCGTATCTCCTCTCTCATCTCACAATGAGAGGGATGTAGGCCGCCGTCCACCACGCTTATAACATATCTTTGAGAACATTGTTTTTGTGAACTCTCAGGCATGCAGCTTTCCTCACTTTTTTTTCTAATGTGGGTTGGTGGACTTCACATGCCTTTGAGAACATTTTTTTGAACTCTCAGGCATGTAGGTTTCCTCACGATATTTTCCTTCACCGTAACAGAAGGTGATATTTAATGTTATAAAGCGCACATAACTTTTAAACAAATTCATTGGTGCGTGCCACTGTTCGAACCCGGACCCCTCGATTCGAGGTCGAATTCTAAGCCGCTGGGCTATCACCGCTTTCTTTCATGAATAGAAAGAAGCATCTATCTCTGGCCGAAAAAGCCTTAAAATTAAACACTACGCTGAAATTTTCAGCGCATGCGTGTACTGAAGTACTGAACACTTTTTCAGTAACGATATCGCGTTAGGGTGGACTGCTCGTCCCGTCCTTTTGCTAAGTAGAAGTTCGATTCGAAATGATTGAAACTCACTGAAACAGTTTTTCGAAAGTTTTCGGAGGGTTTTCGGAGTAGCTCTGTGTTGGTTTTGTGTGTGTTTGTGCGATTGGAAAGTGTTGAGCGATTTTTTAAGGTAAAGTTTGAGTATTTTTTATTGCGCTCATTTTTTTTTCAGGTGCTTTAACTGTTGTATTTTCTCTTGGCTTAAAAAATAATCCCTTTAATCGTTTTTCTAGTAAAAAAAGGAGTAGTTTTCGTGTAAAACTTTTTCAAGCCATTTGTTTATGGGAAGTTTCTTTGAAAATTTTAAATAAAACAAAAAAATGAAAGTTTTTTTTTTGGTTGGTTGGTTCGTGACGGAAGAGCTTGTGACCACGCTAATGTGGCAACATCTAATCTACTGATAAAAAGAGTAGACCTCAAATAGGAAACAGCATCATACAAGTATATTATGTATTAGACTTGAGACCTTATGTTTAACGAAGCCAAAGTAAAGGCCATGTGGTCTCAGGTGGTCGCCGTGTATGTGGAACCCTTTGATGACCCAAATGACCCACTGCAGGGTCGCGTATTATCTCACAATGAGAATCTAGGCCTTAGTCCACCACGCTGGCCTATTGCGGGTCGGTGGCCTTCGTGGCTTCGAAAACATGACAGAGAAATTGAGACAAGAGAGCCAGGCACGCAAGTTTCCTAACAACTTTTTCTTTCAGCGTTACAGCGGGTGAAATTTCAGTTTACCAAGCGAACATTACTTAAAAAAGTCATTGGTTTGTTTCACTAGGATTCAAACCCGGACCTCTCGTTTAAGAATTATAATTTTGAGCCACTAGACTATTCTGTCAATTTCTATAATACTAAATTGCTATTATTTTATGATATAAATACCTACTGTCTTCTTAATTACACACAAAAAATTTTAATCACCACTGTGAAAACAATTCACATAATTCAAATTCAAAATTACCTTATTGTATTTAACGAACAATCGGGTTATTTTGCGTAATTTAGCGTTATAGATACGTGCTCAGTTGTTTTTTTTACAGGTCATTCTTTTCCCATCACTAAAGTGACACTAATTACACCAATTTGTGAAATGTCAGGTGACTTAGCGTCACTGGTTGACGTCGAAAACATCGAAGATTGAAAACTAGTTTGAACTAGATTTGAGGAAATCGTATTTTTTCAAAATATACTAATAGACACGGCTGGCTTCACCCTGCTCTTAGTTTAAATTTAGTATCTAAGTAGTTGTATCGTAATAATTACTTCGAGTGGGGTTTCGTATAATTATTGCCCAGAGTTTTCCTCTTGTCAGTAGCCCATTGATGACCCACTACAGGGTCGGGTCTCCTCTCACATGAGAAGGATGTAGGCCTTAGTCCACCACGCTGGCCTAATGCGGGTTGGTGGACTTCACATGCCTTTGAGAACATTTTTTGTGAACTCTCAGGCATGCAGGTTTCCTCACGATGTTTTTCTTCACCGTAACAGCAAGTGATATTTAATTTTATAAAGCGCACAAAACTTTTTTACAAAATCATTGGTGCGTGCCACTGGGATTCGAACTCGGACCCCTCGATTAAGAGGTCGAATTCTCAATCACTGGGCTATCACCGCAGTTTTTCTCTTTGTATACAGTGAAAATTGCAGTCCCTCAACGAGTCACTAATTACAGAGAGGCCCTGTCTTGTGAGTGATCCTGAGTGATCCTGTCGTTACTGATAAAATTATTTTCCATTGACTGTCGATGTCGGTGACGTCACTCGGAAGGTATATTTATGGACTAAAATCAGAGGTGACGGAGGTTTGGGTTTGGGAGTGCCGATACGGAGAACTAGTCGATTTTGCCTAATTATGTTTTCACTGAATTTCCAACCTAGCCTTTGTTGGTCTTGAAACAATATCTAAAAGTATTTATAATCTGTCAATGTCTTACATGATTTTATAAAGGCTGCCTGTTACATTTGGACACTAAGCCCCATTGGTCAAATAAAAAAATACCAGTGTAATTATAGCTTCTTTCTTCTTCTTTATATTTTTACTACCTTCCGCACGTGACTTCGTCCACTTGGACCTTAAAAAAATGACGCAGAGTGGAATAAGATTATACATAATCTATCTGTGTACCAAATTTCATCCAAATCTGTTCAGCCATTTTTGCGCGAAAGAGCAACAAACATCCATCCATCCTCACAAATTTCGCATACATAAGAATAGTAAGATTTTTAGCAAAAAATTCTAAAATAAATAATCATTAAAGTGGTCTTCAACGGAAGGGGAAATATTGACTTTTTAACATTGGGACTTACTTTCAACTGACTAAGACTAAAAGTACGTAATCTTTCACGAAAATAGCTGAGCGAATTTAGATGGAATCTGGAACACAGATGGCTTATGACCGGAATGAATATTTACTTGCATAATTTTTATCTCTCTCTAAATGAGTTCACAAACTAAGTTAAAGGCAGTAAGTCCAGTCGAATTTGATTTTGGCATCGAAAAATTTATTCGTCGAAATCAAAATGTAGACTGCCCCTTAAACGATTTTCAAAGCAAATTGCTACTTATAATTTTTTCGATTAATACCTCGTGTTTGGTCTAATCTGCCTGCGAGTTCATAAAAAGTGTTCTCAAATGCATGTGAAGTCCACCAACCCGCAGTAGGCCAGCGTGGTGGACGGCGGCCTACATCCCTCTCATTGTGAGAGGAGACCCGACCCTGTAGTGGGTCATTAATGGGCTACAGACAAGCACCTAGTATACAATATACATTATTTGTCACAATAATAACTATGTAGTATTTTTAGAATTCGCATGACTGTCAGGATGCTATGACGGCCGTTTGATTGTGTAGACCTCGAGATAATATAGAAAAAGATAGGGGGTAAGTTTTGAGGATGTGACTAATGATTGTTTGATAAGCTATAAATATAGACGATACTCAGTCACTAACTAATCAAGATATCTCGAAAACTAATTGACCTATCTACGAAAACACGCTGATCGCTTACTTAGTTAAGCTAGCTAGTTATTATTTTGGCAGACCAATTGTGTACGGATTATAACAATTTTATCTCCTAAAGGGGTAATGTCAGTACCCATTAATGACCCACTACAGGGTCGGGTCTCCTCTCACAATGAGAAGGATGTAGGCCGCCGTCCACCACGCTGGCCTACTGCGGGTTGGTGGACTTCGCATGCCTTTGAGAACATTTTTTTTGTGAACTCTCAGGCATGCAGGTTTCCTCACGATGTTTTCCTTCACCGTAACAGCAGGTGATATTTAATTTCATAAATCGCACATAACTTTAATTACAAAGTCATTGGTGCGTGCCACTGGGATTCGAACCAGGATCCCTCGATTCGAGGTCGAATTCTAAGCCACTGGGCTATCACCGCTGCTAGGGGGTAAAACGTTTGTCAGATACATTAGAGATCATTTGGGAAAACGTAGAACTATAGAACCGTTCCTCATTTTTGCTTTCCGGGGAATCGAACCTAGGACAAAGAACCCCATGTCATAGTCCCGTGGAAACACCTCGGGTGACAGATTATTCCCCATTTTGCTTGCTGAACAATCGAACCTAAATAGATCTTTAAATATTTCATATATTAATTCCATAATTTAAAAATTAGATACATTTAACGACAACATAGATTTTATCAAAACATTCTCCTTCTTAACGTTTTAATTTTAATTGAAAATTATTATCAAGTTAAGAATTTAAAGCTGCCGTCGGTAGCTCTGATTCTAGGATGTCGTCTTAACTGCATTAGCGTTAACGAGCAAGATACTGGATACAGGCTAGATTTATCTAAAATCAACACGCTGACTCGCCTCATTCGATTGCTTTTCTAGAACTAACATTTATGTGTATTTCACTTTAGCAGCAAGAAGAAAAAAATGTTGCCTTCAAAGCGAGATTTCTGATGCTGTTTGACCATAATTTTCATCGTAAGTCGACATCAAACACTGTTATGAATAGAACATTTTAAATTTCTGAGGAAAAAAAATATCTATCTACATTTTAAAATTCAAATCTCGTGTTTGTCCCTACGAGAGAAAAAACGGTGTGTGGCAAATCAAAATCTTGGATCAATAGGTCATCTTTAAGCCATAATTGAATAGATTCGTTCCAGCTAGGAATAAAATTATCCATAGTACAATAACACTTATCCATTTACAATAATCACTAGCTAGGGAGAAAGAGAGAGATGCTCGGTACCTTATTCTCTACGCGACACAGTCCGAGACGACGAAATCCGTAGAAGAATGAAAGTAACCGACATACCTCTCAAAGTTTGCAAATTAAATGGCAGAACAGTGTTTTAAAATGTTGTAAAATGTAGTGTAAACTTGAAGTTTTCAATTGAATTTCAAAAAAATTCAAAAACAATACAAAATTGGTCAACCTGGGCCATTCGGGCCGTGTCAATTTGCTTTCTATGGCAATTAAATATACTCGTATCTACTCGATAGGCCAAACTGAATAGCAATTGAATATAGCAGGAGACGTTCGCTTCGGGAGATGTATGGGGCGTAATGAAATGGGCCATTAACGCGATTTATGCGACGCGGCGACGGCGGGAGATACGACGCGTTGCTGTATCGACTGTTGTAGGCACTTGATCGTTGATTTAGTCAGCCATTTACAATTCAATACCAAAACAATCTTGATCTTGAAGTTTAGAACATACCACCTTTTGGGCTGCCTAGGAAGATTTTATCGCCAATCCTATAAGAACTGTTTAAGAAAGGTGAAATTGTTACACAAAATTTATTTAAAGTAACTTAGATATTTCAAAGAGTAAACGTCTTAGCGGGACGAAAATACATTCTTACGGGATTTCAAACTCATCCCCTAAGGGGTTATTGCATGAAAGTCGACATTTCGAAGATCGAAGCCACCCGCGCTAGAAAAACAAAACACTGAATAAAATTAAAAACAAACTGAAATTTTATCTTCCTCGTGAAGTGACAATAAAGTTCAGTGCACCGTCCGAGTGACGTCAGTTGTCATAACGCTGTCATCACGGATAGGGCTGCCAACTTGCTAAACATAGAAACAAATAATTTTATTGTAAATGGAACAGCCAGTAAGTAAGTCAGACAGATCTTATGACACTGTACTAAGCGTTATTTGATTAAAGACTATTGTGTGTTTGTGAAATGAGTTCTGAATTGTTTCTACGAATACGGAACATTATTAGTACCTACCTCGACTTCACATGCCTTTGAGAACATTTTTTTTATGAACTCTCAGGCATGCAGGTAACAGTAACAGCAGGTGATATTTAATTTTATAAATCGCACATAACTTTCATTGGTGCGTGCCACAGGGATTCGAACCCGGACCCCTCGATTCGACTATCACCGTTGCGGCCTGTGTGGCCTATATTATGTTTGGTGAAATACCGATGGGTGAAACACCTGTCGTGGTGTTAGTTACTAAGTGTTAAGTTAAGGTGATAGCCCAGTGGCTTAGAATTCGAACTCGAATCGAGGGGTCGAATCCCAGTGGCACCAATGACTAAAAAAAAGTTATGTTCGCTTTATAAAATTAAATATCACCTGCTGTTACGGTGAAGGAAAACAGAAAGTCAAGGAAAACATCTCACCTCTGTCGACCCCAACATGACAACAGTATCCATGTAGGATTTCCCCACGTAAAAAAGGGTTATGATAATCTGTGTACCAAATTACATCCAAATCTCTTCGGCCATTTTTGCGTAAAACAGTAACAGACATCCATCCATCCAAAATATCTCGCATATAAAATAAGTAGTAGAATAAAATAACAGTAGGATGTCTGACAACCCTATAGCATACTGGAATGGACGCAATTACGAGCTAAGTACAGAGCCGAGGAAATAATTATTTGTTTTCGTAATCTATTTAATTTAATACGACTTTAGTTTATTCGACTCAATGTGTGGACGGATGACTGAAATTATGAATGAAAGTGGGCGGATATTAAGTAGTTTAATGAAATGAGATATTAATGATGTACGAGTATGGCAATGGAGACTGAATCATTGTTTAACTGCCCCGGATTTCTATTTATTCCTTTCCAGTTACGCTTCTCAGTGTATTTAGGGTAAGGTTGCCAGTATTGGACCACTTAACTTTAAATTGTCATCACTGCTGAAAAATGATAAGAAGCGACAACGTGATTGATGATTTTAATAAGCCTTATATACAAGAACTCACTGGTGTCATTTAAGATTTTTTGCCCAGACCATATGGCGGTAAAATATAAAAATCGAGTTTTGTAATGGTTGCTTTCTTTGGACCACTGTTTCTTTGATTGGACCAGTCAGTTGCTATGATTGGACTTAGAAAATTTTCTCTACTGGTCCATTCAACGCGCCAATGAGAATTCAAATAAATAAGAGAACAATATTTTTTAATTCTTTATTTACTTACTTATAATAATTATAAGACTAAATAACAGTTATAAGCGAAAATAAATGATTTTACTTAAAATATTTATAAGCGAAGATTTGACGACAAAAATTTAGTGTCGCTTTTGGTATTCCATACATCCTTCTTGCCTCATTTAGAGCAACTTCTTGTTTATTTAAAGCTTCTAAGGCCAGTTTCATGCTTTCTACATTCCATGAATAATATTCTCCGCGTTTCGCCATGCTGAAATAAAAAATAAATAATTCAAAATAAAAATAAATAAAAATAAAATTTTATAAATAAAATAATGATTCCAAACCACTGTCCTGCGGCAGGGTACCCAAGATGCTGGCTGCATTCCCCCTTTGGATAGCAATACTTATCCTTTGTCCAAAGAAGGATCCAGCTCTTGGGTCCCCAGTACCGTGATTTAACCGAAAAGATAAGTCTTTAAATAATAAATAGATAATCTTTATTTTTATTCAATTCCTTTTTTTGTTATAAGATATGTAAATAGTTGTATACAAATTGTTCATCTAAAATGTAATAATTCCATATAATTTATTCAAAATACAATTTTTAGAAGTTCCTATGATTGGACCAGTCCAATCAAAGAACTCCGCACCGGTCCATTGATGGCAATTCACTCATCAAGCACAAACATGATAATAGAACAAAAACTGTTAAGTACTCAGATAAATAATAATAAAATATAGTAGGACAAATGAATAAGGTGTGCAATTATTAAAAAACCATATTCAAACCCTTAATATAACTGGACTTACATGGTAAAGTGTGTCGCGAGATTTTAACATCAAATGCGCGCGAAACTCTGTGCAGCTCGTCCTTCCCAAATGAATCCCCTGGCGACGCTGACGGGAGCAGGGGTGGGTACCGGTTTAAATAGGCTCCGATTCGGCACTACGGTTGATTTTTAAAGCTGTTCGTTACCAAGAATCCGAAGCGGTCCAATCAAAGAGCTGGTCCAATGATCGCAACCTTACCCTAGGCTAATTCTTGAGAAATTTAACTTTTTAAAGCGTGTACCCAGTGGCCACTAATATTTTTGTTAATTCTTGAAAAATTTAATTTTTTTAAAGCGTTTTTAATCTGCATTTGGCCAGCGTGGGTTATTAATGGGTTAAACACAAAGCGTAATATCAGTAGAACTAGCGTCAGGTTTAACCAATTTCCTCCCGGCTAATAATTTGTAGCAAAAGACCACCAATTTCTCCACCAATCCGCATTGGAGCAGCGTGGTGGGGTACTCTCTGTACTCCCTGTACTCCCTGTTCTGGGAGAGACCTGTGCCCAGCAGTGGGCCATAAAAGGGTTGCAGCCAAGCCCATAATTTGAAGAATGCTTAAGAGAGTAAAAATAAGATGCCTGGTGATCGTCATCTGCGGCTCCATGGGTGGGTGAACTGCTCTAGCATCGGTTTCCAAAGTATGTAGTTTTTTTTATTCAATTCAATTCAATTCAATTTTTTTTATTTTCAAGAATAATGTATAAAATCAGAGGGGTTACTCTTGAAATAAATTCCGATCGATCGTCATTGGAATTGTTGCACACTAGCGCCTTATTTTCCTATATTGAACGGATATTGCAGAACTAAATGAAATTGTGTAATTTCGTTGCAATCTTCTTAATGCCAAAGAATAATGCCAATTGCGTTCAAGAGTACGAAATCATGTGACAGTTCAGATTGGATCGGAATCGGAATTGAAATTGAGATTGTTTTCAAGAGTAAGGCCACAGGTCTTAACTAAATAACATTGCTCTTATTCCCTCCAGTAAAGTTTGCAAATGTTTTATACAAATATTAGAAAATAGCATTAAATACATTATTTTTATCTTATTCTAATCAGCCTTGCTTATTGACATTAGTGATTTTCTATTGAGCTCCCTTCCTATTGAGATTCTATGCGTTTTCCGGGAGAAAACGATTGGTCACATTCGGGACCGGACATGTCTAAAAATCCCGGACTAATGATTTCCTTATAACTCTAATTGACTATACAGCTGGCTCTATTTCAAACCGACTTCTAAACAATCCAATTTCTCAGATCTGTCAGTAACCCATTAATGACCCACTACAGGGTCGGGTCTCCTCTCACAATGAGAAGGATGTAGGCCTTAGTCCACCACGCTGGCCTAGTGCGGGTTGGTGGACTTCACATACCTTTGAGAACTTTTTTTTCTGAACTCTCAGGCATGCAGGTTTCCTCACGATGTTTTCCTTCACCGTAACAGCAGGTGATATTTAATTTTTATAAAGCGCACATAACTTTTTTTTTACAAAGCCATTGGTGCGTGCCATTGGGATTCGAACCCGGACCCCTCGATTCGAGGTCGAATTCTAAGCCACTGGGCTATCACCGCTATTAAGATCTAATCTTGTTTAACTGCTGGTAAAGTATACAATATACAAAGCTACTAGTAGGTAGGTATGTGGTAGTGGATATACTGTGCCAACTGTATGTGCCAATTTGTTTTGGCTACACACCATGTTTCTAACAGTTGGGATATAAATTCAAGGAATTTTTGGCCACATAGAATACATAGGTAGACTGGTAGTTAGTTGGAAAAGAAAAGAAAAGAAAAAAAAGGAAAATGCGTTTATTGTTGACTGTTACATGAGAAAGATGTTACAAAAATTATAACAAGATAAGAACAGTCTACCCTAAGCGGACATACAATAATTACATATTTATGTCTTAAATAACTAGTAATTAGTTTTAATATAAGTAATTTAATAAATTTACAAAATCACCTAAAATTCGGAAATTGCCATTTTTTGGTAAAAAGATTTTTACGAGTAAAACATCTCTTTTGAATAGCGCATGGTTTTACGGGAAAGTTTACTTTCAGTAACTTCTATAAAAGGCTTCTATGAATTTCCTCTAAGGGTTGAACCTAATTACCACGCCCTGGCACCCCACGTAAATGTAGTTACACTGCAGATTAGCCCACTTAGTGACTAACTCAGTTCAGTTAACGGACGGTTAAATTATAGTGCACTTAAGATTAGTTTGAAATTTACTCAGGTTTAAGTTGAACTATTTTTGTAGTTTTTATTAACTATGGATTGCTTTAATGATGCGTTTCCCCTGAAATTGTTGACAACTTCTGTGTTTCCAACATGTGTTTATATCTAACACAGAAGTTAGCAATTTTATGGCATTAAACATTAAGTTATACTATATCTATATCAGATACTATACTACATTATACTATATCTATATCAGATACTACTATAGCACAGACAACAGAAGATTACTCTAATCCGCGCTTAATTATAACAAAAGCGGGTTTATATTCCGCTCCGGAGCCGTAAGAAACAGAAATATTTTAATTACGCGATTCCATCACACTGCAATGGCCATTGTTCGCTTTGTCTACAGCAGATGTTATGTATTTAAATGAAAAATTGCTGTATTAATATTTCTATGTATAATTCATTTCCTTCTCTCTTCCTTTTAGCTTCATAGTACACTGCTAGACATGGGCTTTGCCTAATCGACGCCACTCCGTCCAGTCCTGGACCCTTCGACTCTATACTCGACTCTATTCGACGGTATACGCCGTCTTCTTCTAGTCATCAGTCCATCCGTAAGCTACCCGTTAAAAGGCAGCAGACTATAGGAGCCCCACCCTCCGATCAGTTGCACTGACCTGAAGAAGACAGCGGGAAATCGTTGAATTCAAAAGGCCCCGGACTGGGGACTGGTGGGACGACGAGTAGGGGAGGCCCATGTGGAACCAGCAGTATACTAAGAACAGCAGGAGAAAAGGAAAGGGCATTTTACCGCATTAAAGTTAAAAAAAGTTTTATAATTTTCTCGTGATCTGGTAAAAACAATTATCCCAGCCTTCGCCCAGGCAAGTGAACATCAAGCCAGCCCAGTGGGTTGCGTAATAGATTCAGCTCTGAGCGCTGTCTAACATTATTCCGTACTTTATCTGCGAAATCGTCCGGAAGGAACCTAGCCAAGTGAGTTTGTCATTACAACTTGCTAACGGGAATTATGGCCGTTGGTTTATCAGCGGGTACAGTGCCGTTGCTTTTGAGATGGCGTGAGCTCAGACCAATACAGAAGTGATAATACCAATAAATGATTTGTAACAACTCTTTACCTATATTTGTGCAAATAAACGTTTTGTCTTTGTCTTTGTTAATATTAAAATAAATTTCATTCTATTCAACCGATACAAATAAAACAAAATTCTACATAATAATAAAACTTTTCACCGTAGTATATCTCTCCCACTTGGGAGTAGCAACATCACAACGCTGGCAACATTTTTCTCCAGTACACATTTTAGCAAATCTACGATATCTTACACCGAGTTACGCACACGAAGCCGAGAGACTTGCTTCAGTTATTTCGTCGCGCTTGTCTATACTTCTTTATTGGTCTGAGTAGGTGAGGTACAAGCAACAAAAAGAGATTGCGAAATAGAAGCGGCCTGGAGCATAGGTATCTACTCCACCACACTGCTCCAAAGCGGATTAGTTTGAAACATTTTAATTAACAAACAATCACTAATAAATCTGTATAGGTAACGATAATAATGTCGTATATTAAAGAGTTACGGCGACATGCCATTTCCTCAAAAGCCAAATGTAACTGAAATTCTCTATATTGTGTCACCAACATAATACTAACCAAATTAGCATAATATTATAGTTTTGTTGTCATCAGTTGTTCAATCTAACTTCAGGCACCCGTTTCAGGAATCACTTCGCGTAAATAATACATACTGTACCGTTAGTGATGGGCCGTTTTATAGAACGAATAATGAGGTAACGAGTTGTATTCGATTTAACAAGAAAGTCCGAGTCAATCGGAGTAACCTATACAAATGGTGGCGATAATATACTAGTTAAAAGGGTAATTAATCGGTTTCTTACTCCAGAGGTCCTGGATTGAATTTTAGTGGTTTATTGTAGTATAGTATGTAGTTCAGCAGCGGTGTCCACCAACCCGCACTAGGCCAGCGTGGTGGACTAAGGCCTACATCCTTCTCATTGTGAGAGGAGACCCGACCCTGTAGTGGGTCATTAATGGGTTACTGACAGACAGCAACGGTGATAGCCCAGTGGCTTAAAATTCGACCTCGAATCGAGGGGTCCGGATTCGAATCCCAGTGGCACGCACCAATGACTTCGTAATAAAAGTTATGTGCGATTTATAAAATTAAATATCACCTGCTGTTACGGTGAAGGAAAACATCGTAAGGAAACCTGCATGCCTGAGAGTTCATAAAAAAAATGTTCTCAAAGGCATGTGAAGTCCACCAACCCGCAGTAGGCCAGCGTGGTGGACTAAGGCCTACATCCCTCTCATTGTGACCCGACCCGACCCTGTAGTGGGTCATTAATGGGTACTGACAATGACAACTGTAGTACCCTGTAGTGGTTCATTAATGGGTTACTGATATGACATGACTAGTAACTGGTAATATTTTTCGGTTAAGATCGAATAAATTGGAAAGTGTTAGCCCATCTCTATTGATAACGGTTGTGTGAAACGAGCCCAGTACGTGCGCCAGATATAACGAGTTAATACCCGATCCCTTCCCACGCGTATGTTATGGATATTACAGTAATTATATCACGCGTCAGGTTACGGTACAGTGACCACACATTCGTGGATTTTGAGGACATTTACTCGTACTTATCGAAACTAATAACTGTGGTGTCATATAACTTCAAAATACTCTCGTTTTAACCCGTTGAAGCAGACTGCAGATTGAAACACAATAAGTGTTTCAATTAGCTGTTAACAATTTTGTGTTTATTTTTTAAGTCAGCAATGCCCGTTCTATCAATCTTTATACTCCTAAATACCTATGGGCAGCAAAAAACATCTATTTATTAAGACACTGGATGTAGTCAATAGTCCGTTTTGTTATACTAGTAGTTTTATCTATAATATTGCTATAACAGTCGCTACACTAAGTCTGAACACACAAACAATTAAACTTGACGAGAGGTCAGATACTTCCAGCGTGTATAAATAGTTTCAAATTGAACAATTTTAATAAAGTTTACTTTCCTCCAGTAGTTTTACCAATAGGTACACAACGCTGAGTGCACCATACTAAAAAATATGTCTCAAATATCCGAATTCCATTTCAAGAGCAGTGAACCTATTTCCAAATATTAAGGAGGGAATTTGACGTACAAGTACAAATAGTTCACTCCGACCGGCGACCGCAATGCGACCGCCTTTTGTGACATTCACAACGCAAATAATAATTATTAAACTTATTTCAGGGATGGTAAAAGTTGGTGATAGCCCAGTGGTTAAGAACTCGGTCTCTTACTCGAGGAGGCCGGGTTCGAATCCCAGTGGCATGCACTAATTATTATCTTTAAAAAAGAGAGTTATGTGCGCTTTATAAAATAAAGTATCAGTAAGTATATAGCCTACATCCTTCTCATTGTGAGAGGAGACCCGACCCTGCAGTGGGTCATACTGGATTACAGACGGACAGGCAAGTTGAAGTCAGTAGGCAAGTAGTCCACATGTGTCCATGGACTGCAGTGACTACCAAGACTACAGCCCGCATGCTCGTTTGCTAGTCATTTGCCAGACCAGTCAATAGGTAAGTGACCTACAAAGATTTTATCAAAGACATTTTAAGCCAATCTCGCTATCCACTCGCGCCTTAAATCAGATAGTAGAGATTTATCTATCAGACGCTGATAAAAGTCGGCCATCCGTGAAATAGGGTGACATTAGAGACGTAGTTTGCAAAACGTCAACTATTTTTAAGGCTGAAAAATACATTTGCTTTTAATGGGATATTAAAAGGGGATGAGATTATTCAGATCTTTAATATTCAGTGCCAAAAGCGTAACCTTATTTTCGTATAGTAATCGTATCGAGCTGCCATTAGTATGGATGATGTCGAGACACACTGACATATAACTTGCTTATGACTAACGTTTACTGTACGAATCCTTAAGACAATATTGTTCATGCTAACGACACAGATCTTTAATATTCAGAACAGCCTGTAATTAGAAGCCAGGTTTTAAACCAATGTATTAAACATTGAGTAGATCGAGTAGTATTGGTTAAGACTTCATCGTATTTCTCTAAACTTTTGATTGTCTTGCTTAAGTTTATACTTTCATACTTTTTCACGGCTCTAACAGTATTTCATCCTCCAAGCGGTGATAGTCCAGTGGCTAAAAATTCGGCCTTTTATTCCATTTTCTGTGTTCATCGTCATCTTTTGAAGTGGTGAAAATATCTGCTCATAGCAAGAATTTCCCAACTATGACGATTAGCCATCTCATACAGATAAAGATTCCAGCATTCTCACAAAACGAGAATAAAGCGACGAAAGCGGATACGGAAGCTGCTGAACGCGTAGGTAGGAAATGGCGCCAG
Organism: Erynnis tages; assembly: GCA_905147235.1. Taxonomy (NCBI): domain Eukaryota; kingdom Metazoa; phylum Arthropoda; class Insecta; order Lepidoptera; family Hesperiidae; genus Erynnis; species Erynnis tages. The sequence continues at coordinate 7,181,573 of LR990095.1, read as the reverse complement.
TCATTTGAGAGCTTAGTACTATATCGGCTTCAAGATGGGAATCTTAAGAGTAAAGTTCAAGATATTAATGGCAAACATGAGAAAACTAGAAACGATAGAATAAATCAATAATTTTGAAGATGAATTTACTATTTTATTAACCTACTGAACGAAACAAGAGTAATTATAACCTAAAATACTTAGTTAGTAAAAATCTTCACGCAAATTCGAAAATAGACTGAACCTTATTCAAAATAAAGATGATTTAACAAATAATTTCGCAACGTACCAACGTTAATTAATAAAAAGAGAACTGAAGAGAGATGAAATTACCTCAATTAACCTACTTAAGGCAACTGTGGGAATAATTGGCATCCCAAACGCCGTGGAATTTACTTAAGAACCCTGAAGATGCTTACTTTACCTCAAATAGTTTAAGCCTCTCAAAACAATTTAATTAACTGGAAATTTCGCGTTCAATCGCTAACAAAGACAAAGGTAAAAGGTAAAAGATACAAAGGTAAAGCAATAAAGGTGGAACGGCTTAAAGTTGATCAAATTCTTTGCTTGTAACGCAAAATCGTTCGTAATTAGCATTCTTTGGATGCGTTCATCAACGGAGCTGGTACGTAGAGGTTGCGGAAAATTTAGGTACCTACCATTTTCTTTGTTGGCGATAGTACGTTTCATCAAAATCGGTCCAGTAGTTTCCGTGATATGCACTTAAAACTGAAAATTACGAAAAAATAATAATAATTTAAAAAAAATTAACCGAGACATCAAAAAATGCCTGAAATAAAATTTGTTAGAAAGTTTAGACCTACAATTTTAGAGGTTAGTGCCAACTGCCAAAATTTAACAATAGAAACATAGTTATTATTATTATTATTAGCCTTTTTGCTGATACTAAACAATGAATTACACACAATAACAAATTGTACTTGTCTACTACATCGGGTTTCCCGGTTCAGTGGTCCGCGTGTCCAGTGACACATAGGCCTCTTCCAGCTGCTTCCATTCTTCTCTCTGGCAGCTTTTCTAGACCAGATTTTCTATATCATCTGTCCATCTTTTAGCTTGACTGCCTCTTTTTCTTTTGCCATCACGTGGCATTCTGTTATAATACTAGTCCATTTCATTCTGCTTTCCCTTGTCATATGCCCTGTCCATCGCCATTTTAACCGTTTTAATTTCTTCAGTACGTCTTCCACCTTTGTTGTAGATCTAATGTCTGGTGTTCTTTTGCGGTCTTTTAGCGTCACGCCCAACATACTCCTTTCAATTCTCCTTTGACACAAAAAGATCTTTAAATTAAGATCGTGTCAAAGGGGAATTGAAAGAAACAAAACACTTGATACTAAATACACCAACCTCAAAAAATAGTTGGCTTAAAGTCTTAGTATGTAACAAAATTTTGACAGCAAAATTTATTACCAAATTTTTTTGTCTTCCCGTAAAGTTATCCGTTTAGTCTATGACGCGAATATTCATGAAGACGGATGGGTGTTTGATGCCGTCTCACGCAATAACTACTGAATGAAATTGGATGAAATTTGGTACACGTTACATAGTGAAGGTTGATGAAATATGTACGTGCAATTTCGGTAGTCAAAGGGTCGGTCTTGTGGGAAAACTGGTTGGGTTAAAAATAATAGCAAAGAGAAAATGAAAGCAACCCGTATAAAGAAACGACATTTTCGACAAGATTTTTTTATAATAGAAATAGCAGGCCACCTCATGTTATGGGTATATAGCCACTGAAATATAATACGCCAATCTACGATAAACTAACTTCAAAAAGGAGTTAAGTACCAATTCGACACTTTAAATACACTTTATTTACCTTAACTTACAAGTTGATTTAAATATTTGTGTGAAGATACTTGACCGGCTAGAGAATGTGGAGAATCATAAGCTTTTTTCTAATGTGTTTGTTTGTTCTCCTCAAACATCGAAACAACGCGGCAGATTGTTACGTATTTTTGTGTCGAGACGTTTGAATAATTGGACGGTGTCATAACCTACTTATTTAAAATGTTTGTTTGTTTTTCTTCTACGTCGAAACAGCGCACTGGACTGTTACAATTTTTTGTGTGAAGATGCTAGACTGATTAGAGAGTGTCACAAGCTACTTATTAAACGTTTGTTTTTCCCTCTTAAAAAGTTTGACTTTATTTTACAGCGAGTTTCAAAGAAGACTCTTCATTTTAAAGCGTCAAAGGCAGCGTCCACTTAAAGTTTCTTACGTTCACTACTTCTAGGCCAAGTAAGTAGCATACAGTACCAACAAAGAGATGTTGGAAAATGTATAAATCCATCCAATCTTAAGCCGAAGCCGTTTGCTTTTCGCAAATATTTCCCCTGCCTTCGCCGCGGAAATCATAATCCCGCTCTTTGTCGAACATTGTGTGACGTGTTGCATTTTTGAAAAGAATTTCGCATTTTGTAGTTTACTTTACTGTGGAATACAAAATACGTTGTAAGATTTATGCAGCAGTCATTTAGTCAGAAATGGGGAATTAAAAAAATAAATTTTATATAATTACCTACGCATAGGTTATAATTGATACATGAATTTTTATATTTATCGTAAGTACTCAAAATAAATGGCAAATTAAGAGAAGGTAAAAAATAACTTTTTCCGAATCGTTATTCTGTAAATGTATCAGATCCTGAAGCATTCATATCCAAAATTTTATAAGTAAAACATAAAAATATACGGATGGATGGCCGATGAATAAATAATTGCTTCCAACTTATTCCATTCCATAATTAAATAAAGGTATATATCTCAAACCTACACACAAGAGCGGTGATAGCCCAGTGGCTTAGAATTCGACCTCGAATCGAGGGATCCCGGTTCGAATCCCAGGGGCACGCACCAATGACTTTGTTAAAAAGTTATGTGCGCTTTATAAAATTAAATATCACCTGCTGTTACGGTGAAGGAAAACATCGTGAGGAAACCTTCATGCCTGAGAGTTCACAAAAAAAATGTTCTCAAAGGTATGTGAAGTCCACCAACCCGCAGTAGACTAGCGTGGTGGACTAAGGCCTACATCCCTCTCATTGCGAGAAGGAGACCCGACCCTGTAGTGGGTCATTAATGGGTTACTGACTGACACACAAGAAATTATTTGATTAGTTCATTCACGATACCTTACCATCTGCGTTGCGTATCCGGTGTCTTTTTCCCCCAACAAGTTTTAAAACACGGAACATCTCCCATCACCTAGGGAATCATTCCTGGGGAACGGCCGAGCTACTATTACGTCATATCCGAGCTTTGTATATACATATACCAGCGACGTAAAAACATCGATAGCGTGATTTAGGATACACGTGGCGCGTTCTCTAGACAAGTGGTGAAAGCTTACAATAAAGTCACTATAACCTCTCGTCTGTGACATTCATAGTTACGATTGAACGCAAGAAAGAAATATTTTAAACAAGCTTCTGGAAACTATAACAAGGGAAACAACTAGCAACTATTCGAGACGTGTTTGTTATCTATGAGTTTAACAGCCGCAGTTAGTATGTACGGTTGTTAGTTTTGTTGGTTTTTTATTTATTTTAAAAAGGATAGAAAAATTGCGCTTTTGTTAGCCCCCTATGTCGTATTATAAATATGACAGATGTTTGTCGTCTGCAACCCATTAGTGAATTACTGGTTTGGCTTTCTCATAATGAGACGGATACAGGCCTTAGTCCACGTCCTGACCTAATGCGAGTTGGTGGACTTCAAAAAACTTTGACAATATTTTGGAGAGCTCAAGATATATTATATTATATTATATATATTATATTATATAACTCCAGACCCGAGTACCTATAGAATACTATTTTATGACATGCATTCATTCACGAAACGCGCCAAAATGCCGATACAAAAAAGTACAACTTTACGCACGGAAAACCGTGGCCGAAGTGCTAGTTTATGGAACACTGTGATAAAAACATTCTCTTGTGCAGCAATTAAGCATGTTTTACAACTTTAGTGTGTAGATGAGCGCTAGACGTAGACGTCGCTCAATCGACATTAAAGTACTTCACTCGACACTAGGCCTTCTCATCTCCATAATGTGAGACTTGAACGTGAGTTCACGCGAGTTAAGTGTTAAAACTTGCTAGATACTGAGCGGTTCCTCAAACAGTCCTAATCTAATTTGCAAGTGACTTAACTCGGAACGTATACTTTGAAACAACAAAGTTTTAAGCTACGACGCAACGTACACTGTTCGATTTCTGCCACTTCAAACTTTGTGTTCCTACCTTGTGTTGAAAGAAGACAATTTATTTGTTCTTTAAGTACTAGCTCGACTTCTCGATTGTATTACTAGTATTACAGTATTTTTGCAAGAACATACGAGAACGATTACTAAATTAAACGCTATTGTAGTTGTAGTATAAGATAAGCGCCATAGATATTACAATGAACACTTGGTAATGTTTGGGTGGCGACAAAATGGGACGCTTGCGTCAATTTTCATCGAATTGCGTCGATTAGGGGAGGTCCATGTCCAGAAATGGACCACGAAATGCAGAAAAGGAGGAACGAATATTTGCCCCTTTTTTGGTGATTTCCGCCACTTGTCAAGAGATGGCGCCACGGGTATCCTGAATCATGTTATAGAAGTTTTCTACATTACTGGCATGTCTAAAAAAATCCGACACGAAGTAATCTGTGCTCGGCCGCTTTCCAGGCATCATCACCTAACCTCGTGGGAGAGCTCTCTAAGCCAAAATTTAATAAGTTTATTTAAGTAACTTTAAAACCGTTCATTGTAAACTATAGGAAGAAAGAAAGAAAGAAAGAAAGAATACGTTTATTGTTGACTGTTACATGAGAAAGATGTTACAAAAATTATAATAAGTTTAGAACAGTCTACCCTATGCGGGCATACAATAATTATGTCTTACATAACTAAAAACTTAATTTTACTTTTTATGATTTTATTGCTAAATTATTAATTTTGTTCAGCAGTCCAAATTATTTATTAATTTTAATATTTTCTCTATTCGAACTCATCGATCATGCAATGTGCCACCCATTACTGGGCATAGAGAGAAAAAGCCGGAGGAAAAAGCTCTCTATACGGTTTTAAATCATTTACGAGTATTTTGTTATTTAGACGCGCGTTACTACATTCCTTACAAATCTTACACTTTTCTTAAAGCACTTCCAATGTACTTCCTACCAACTGCTTGAGAGTTGAACGTATACTTTAAAGTTTGGAACTACAAAGCTTAAAGCCGCGGGTTGCAATGTGTATGTAGGTACCTACCTCGATTTTTGCCATTATAAAATTTCCGTTCTTTCTTCTTGAGGGGACATTATTATGAGGAGATTCGATGCTCCTTTTCTCCTGCTTCTATCCACCAACCCGCAGTAGGCCAGCGTGGTGGACTAAGGCCTACATCCCTCTCATTTTGAGAGGAGACCCGACCCTGTAGTGGGTCATACCTTTGAGAACATTTTTTTTTTGTGAACTCTCAGGCATGCAGGTTTCCTCACGATGTTTTCCTTCACCGTAACAGCAGGCGATATTCAATTTTATAAATATAAAGATCTCCATAACAAACATAAAAATAAATAATCAATATAAAAATAAATGTAACATAGCCAAAATTTAACAATAGAAACAAAATACTTGATACTAAAGACCTCAAAAAATAGTACGCCGAAAGTAATTAAAACAAATAAAAATTTTTAAATTTTTTTTTTAAATTTTAGACGTTTCTGAAAGCACTTTTATGGGAATTACCTACATTTAGAAATTAATTGTAAATTGTGTCCACATCCCAATTAAAAAAGAACATGAAGTAAACGCTGCCTTATAACGGCTTGAACGCCAGCTATTCTCTTATTCTATTGTTCCTTAAGTGTTCTTCATTCTTCACGGCCGTTTTCGTCAATTACGTAACATAATACTTAATTTTTTTCCTCATTCCATTAAGGGGATAGAGGCGCAAACATCGAAGGAACAATAACGCTAAATATAAAAGCAATGTGAACAAAAATGTTGGCAGTCAGCCTCCGATATTTTGGCGACTTTTTGGACGGACACGATAAATTATTCAGGCTCACTACATAGCAGGTAACATTCTTTTCAGAGCATTTGGATACGGAAAGGGAGTAAGGTTATTTTGTTGGAAAAAGTCGGATAGGGCTGTGTCAGTGCACACGGCCGTCGGTATTAGCGTGATAATCTATAATATCGGCGTCGTTTACCGCCGCCCGCCCACCCCGATGCACACTCAAAGTTTTAGCAACGAACTACCTATATACGCTAAATAATGACACTAAATTCATGTTTCTACGATGTATCGTTTTGTAGTTATTAAGGTCAGACGATAGGACCAATTCGTCACGGTTCGGTTTTCTGACATGGTGCCCTGTGTATGGTAACGATTTTAAAGACGTTTCACGTCAAACATATTTTTATTTACTCCGCGAGCTATAGTTATTTATTCCCGCAATTCGAATATAAATCAACCCGCCTATGAGGACTTTATAAAAAATATCGCATGGAATCAATGCTTTGTCGATACATCACGTAAGTCGTTAGCGTCAGCAATGATCAGCGATCAGCTGATCGTTTGTTCCCGAGCAGTCAGCAACGGAGCGGTATCGCGCTCACACCTCACCGCTCACATTCACCTCACGTGAGGGACTATTATAACGTCGTTATCCAAAAAACCTGAGGATGTATATTATTTGAGGCGAACTCAGTAGAGTAACGGTCCACAGTAGTTACAACAGTAGGATCTACTGATCCACCGATTATGCGATCAAACTAAGAATAGGAATAAAAATTACCTTCAAATTAAATTCCTTATCTGAAAGTAAGGTTTGCAAAAAATATTCGAAATAAATAACGTTAATTATTTATTTCTATAGGAGATCTCCCGCCAGGCGATGTTACTGGCTACTGCCTGGGGACCGCGGTTCGAATGTTGTTAACTTAGGACCATTTGTACCTAATATGCACAGAGATTTTATGGAATTTTGATAGCGCGTTTGAGGATACGTCTTCCGATTGGCCAGTTCGGTATAACGCGTGTGACGTGTACTGCGATGTTCTATTGTTTACTACATTCGCTGCTTGCGTCGTGCGTGGTCAGCATTTCACGTGAGGCTGCTCATATAACTGTACCCTTAGTCTGAGTTTTAGCAGTTCCGAAACGAAACGCACACATACACAGCTTACCAGACGAAAATGCACAGTGTAATAACCAACAGAGGAAAAAGATTTTTAGAAGAGTTAAAAAAATAATAAAGCATTAGATAAATCATCACAAAAATTGCTTTATTTTTAATTAACACTCTTTCAATGTTTAATAATATTAATGAAACATAATAACCGTGAATTGGCCGTAATGCACTGTAAAATTTCGAACGAATATCATCCTGTAGGTATTAAATATTTGTTAGTATTATAATGTCTAACGATAAGTATTCATATCTTTCACTCCATACAAAAATTTGATTTTAAATTTTTTAACTCCTCTAAAAATCTTTTCCCTCTATTTGTTATTACACTGTGGACTCCTGTGTAGTAAGCTGAGTATGATTTACGTATCTATCCGAAACGAAACGCACAAACGTTTCGTTTCTGTATCGCTAAAACTCAGACTAAGGGTACTGTACGTAGGTATCGCGCCGCTGCATCCCAATTACAATATGCATGCACTAAAGTCTTACTCTAAAGCCTTAGAGTTGCAGCAAAGCTGACAAGGATTTGGCTGTTTGTCTAAGTGGACAGTTTAACTCCTATTTATGTAAGTTCGTTTGATGAAGCCGGCTTAAAGTTATATGCTACGTTAAATGCAACCTAACTTCACTTTACAGATGTTGCCCTTTCCTGAATATAGTTGGTATAGTTTGGGAAACGGTATTCTATTTCTTACTTACTTGACAAAATGCCAACTTCAGTCAAAGCTTTTTTTTGTGAGCATGCAGTCTCAGGCATGCAGGTTTCGTCACGATGTTTTCCTTCATCATAACAGCAGGTGATATATTATAGTTTTATAAAGCGCAAACAAAGTTGTTGGTGCGTGCCACTGGGATTCGAACCCGGATCCCTCGATTCGAGGTCCAATTCTGAGCCACTGGGCTATCACCGACCCTGTCATTACGGTTCGGTTTTGTCACATCGTACGTCAAAAAAGTACACGGTACCCAAGGTAACACATTATACGGTAATCATCATTCCCCTGGAACCGTCAATGCCCGTCACTCCCCTGTCAGATAAAACGTCAATACACGTTCGGATGCCAATCCGTTAATTATCACAACTGAGTTGCGAATGTAAATCTAGTAACCTTGGGAGGGTTTTCTTCCATTGCCGGTAGCTAGTATTTTACAGGGAAAATGGTGTCAGATATTAATCAGTCGGAAAAAGAAAATGTGGAAACACTTAAAAATGATTTGCGACGATGTTTTTTTGTGACGAAAATAAAATCTTTAGTTACCTATATTAAAAAATATGAAAATGATATTTAAAAACCATTGTCGGCATCTATAAAAATCATTATTTTTTATTGGAATTGGATAGCGTTCATTAAGTAGGAGAGAAAAGATTTTAAATTTTATTTACCGAGCTTGGAAGTCTTACCTAACAATCAAAATAGTCAAAATAGAACTTTCTAAACGCAAAATAATACTTTTGATTGCTTTGGATTGAAACAACACGAGATCTAAATACATAACTCAAAACACTTATATATCTCTTTCTGCTACTTACAAGATCTAAATACATAACTCAAAACACTTATATATCTCTTATGTCGCAAAAATCAGTCCCCTGTCACATAGTAGGCACTGTATTGCGTATCTCCTACATCAGGCTATAGATACCGCATGTCATAGCTTCTACTACAAAGAAACAACTCAGTCAAAGCATTGAGGTGAGTGCGAGGAAGAAAAATAACACATCGTGATTGGGCAATTCACAAACGCGATCCCATTTGTTTAATTTTTATTTGAACTAGTGATAGGCGTGTTACCAATGTAAGATGAGCTCTAAACAAATTTGATTACAGCTATGTTCCTACTGACATATTTGGGTAATTATGTCGAATCAGGGCTGCAGCTCAAAAGTGCTCCAAAATTTTTTTCCATGTTTTTTATCATAAACCGATGGTAGCCCATGTAATTTTATGGTGGGGGACGCCATGAAACCTCATAAAAAAAACATAAGAAGTTTTATTTTTTTATTTTTATCATGAGGAATATGTAGCTGTAAAATTTTGGAGCACTTTTGAGCTGCAGCCCTCATTCGAGATTTCCGAGGCGCCAAATTTTGATTTTATTTTGGGCTAAATATGAAGACTGCAAAAAAATAAAATTTCTTATGTTTTTTTTTATGGAGTTTCATGGCCCACCATAAAATTACATGGGCTACCATCGGTTTATGATAAAAACATGGAAAAAAATTTTGGAACACTTTTGAGCTGCAGCCCTGATTCGACATAATTACCCATATTTGAACTTGTTACGAGCGTAGATGTGTACGTGTCAAAGAAGTGGTCGTTACTAGCATAGATTTCACGCTCTTACTCCTGGACAAGACTTATAAGTCTCGTGTGTTGTCTGAAAGCGATCGCCTAGCATGAGACGTCTATTTGGATGGAGTCGTTGGTATCGCGTATCTGCTAATTAGCGCCGAAATGTAATCTCTGTGTTGTCAAAGAGCTTTCACTGGCATTATAATCTGACTGAGAGTGATTACGTTTTCCTATGGCTTGGAATAAGATGGATTGGGGTTTTCATTTGGATTAATCTTGTTTGACAATATTGATGAACGTCACAAAACAGCGCGAGTTTTTGGTAGCGATAGATAAAATAAAAATGAAACTAATATTCTTGATACTTTAGTTCGCTCACTATTAATAGTTTGTAGTGAGCTAACTTGCTATATGCCTATAGCTAGAATGCCAAAAACGGAGATCCTTAGGTACATTGTATTTTTCAACTCTAAAATTGATTTAGAAAGAGACGGAGAGGGAGAGAGAGATAGGTAGAGAAGCGGGAGACAAAGACAAAATTAGGGAAAGGGAGAGAAAGATGAGGAAGAGAGAGATAAGAGAGGGGTATGCACTTTATTCCCGATCTCTTGAACACACACACAAACTTTATTCCAATAACTTTCCTTAAAAAATAAGTCTCCATGAAAATTTCCTTACTTGTTATCTATTTAAGCAATTTAAAGTTCGTTGACTGACAGTTCCCTGTCTCGAAACGATAAATACATGTTGTGATTAATTAATTATTCGTCGGGACTAATCTTTGAACGGTGTTGATAAGCTTCTCAGACATTCAAAGCCAGAAGTGATTACATTTACCCGCGGGTAATGAGATGTGTTTAGGCTCCCGTTTGGTTTCAGGATCAGGACTGATTATTACCTGATTTATCTTTACATGACTGTAACGTAAAGGAATTTCCTGTCAAAGACAATTATTATTACAAGAGTGACTTGTATTGTATGACTTGTATTCCTGCTAAGGGCGTGTAGATAAGATGAAAACAAATCGATTAACGCCCGATATTAATAATCAATCTTCGGATTATGGATCGCCGAAATGACATTTGGTTGCCTTGTCATGTGATGTCTTATACAAAACTGACACTTGTAGCTTCAATAAAAATAAAAAGTAAATTTATCGGTGCGCAATTGACATCACTCACAACAACCTCAAAAAAGAAAAGTCCTTTCGCAGGTTGTGGGAGTTGTGACTGATGTATTTCCAAAATGTCGGCTTCATAAAAAAGCCGGTCATTTATGGGAATGTCCGTGAGAATATATAATAAAATTCCAATAGAAATTCAATCCCTGCCTTTTCACAAATTTAAACAAACTATCAAATCAGTCCTGTGCCGAAAGGCCTATTATGAAACTAAGGACTATTTAGAAGATAAGAAAGCGTGGGATTGAATAACTTCACTATAGGCTATTTCTATACACTATGTAACAATATTTATTTGTGAGCGGATGGCAATGGGGCGATATTGACACACACGATAGCTGTCACGTGTGTTCCTTTATTGGACCTAGCCATACTGCATTATAGACTAAGTTTTATTTACTTTTAAAAGAGTGCTGGGAGTTTTTTTTCGCCCGCTTTTTTCTCCCAGTCTACGTTTTGCCTGAGGGGCGATCAAAGCGGATGAATGTAGAATGTATAATTTATCTGTATGACTTTCATTAAGTGTGCACAAATTGTACCTAATAATGAATAAAAGCTTTTGAGTTTGAGTTTGAGTTTGAGTTTGATGGGAACTCAGATAGATACCTCAAATAAAGTATCCCCGACAACAGTACTATAACTCTCCAAACGAAACACAAGATGTGAAATACATGCTCTACCAACTAGCCATAGTAAACACCAAACATTCGGTATCTCTCTGTAATTAAATAAATAATTCTATTAGGTAGGTATACCTGGAATAATTATTATACAGTTGCCGTCATGAGTGGTGAGCAGAACTTTCATTGGTCGGTTTGACATTGACTGCGCTGCGGTGCACACGATTGGTTCGACAGTCGTCAGTTCGTCAGTGTGCGTCGTCTATTGGTGCAGCACGTTTTTTCGGCTACTGTACATTGGCCGAAAGTGTACAATATCCCTACCACTGATAATCTGTGCTCACGACTCATGACGGTTACTATAATCAACTTGATATTTCTCAAGGTCCGGACAATAAAACCAAGTTTTTTCGTAGCACTAACGAAACAATTTTTCGAGCAATAAATGTCAGATTAAAAAAGACCTTTAGTTCGTCGTCCACTACCGGAAACCCTCGCCTCGATAGCATCAGATATTATTAGTTTTATGACGAAGTTTTCCGAGTTGCCATAAAAATGTGGTGAACTCTCGAAATGTTAATAAAAACATCACATTTACGAGGATTGATTGACCGGAGAGCGCATAACATGATTTGAAGCGTGCCAGTTTTCAAACGAACCTATGGAAAGAAAACTTTTGCTTTTCCTTATTTATGTGTTTTAACAGCCGTAACACACAAAATTAATTCTGTAAACCCAGTGACGTATGAACTCTATCAAAACCAAAGTTTTATAATTTCTCAAAGCATCGCATAGTTAGATGTTTTGATACTTTTGGTAAACTTTCAGGGATAATACAATTTATAGCCACGAGATGGCGCCACAGGTATTATCCTGAATCACGCTATCGTTGTTTTTTGAAACATTTGGTACACAGTGAAACAGTTAGTACACAGTGAAGCGGTGTTAGGCCAGTGGCTAAGAATTACTCGAGGGGTCCGGGTTCGAATCCCAGTGTCATGCAAAAATAACTTTCTTCTACAATACTTATATAGTTATGTGCGGTTTATAAAATCAATAATCGCTTGCTGTAACGGTGAAGGAAAACATCGCGAGGAAACCTCCATGCCTGAAAGTTCATAAATGTTTTCCTCAAAGGTATGTAAAGGCCACCAACCCGTATTAGGCCAGCGTGGTGAACTAAGGCCTACATCCTTCTCATAATGAGAGGAGACCCGACCCTGCAGTGGGTCACTAATGGGTTACAAACAAGGTTATCAACGTTTCTATAGTATATGTACACGTGTATGACTGAATAAAACGCAAATATTATAAGTGCTGCAAACTACTTTATTTTTCTCCGAATGTGTTATCTACTTCTAAGATATCAATCTTTCTAAGATATAAATCTTTTTCGAAATATCATTGAAATGAGATTCTGGATATCGTTATTGAGAATTGAATTGGAATTTATGATATTTATTGCCTAGAGGATCTGTTTCTATGTTTCCGATATAGAGGTCTGGAAAAAGGATATTGTGATTTTTATATTCATACTAGCTGACCCCGCAAACGTTGTGTTGCGATATAAGTTATCGAACACCCATCAAAGCCAATTACGTCAATTTACGTCACGTCTCAGTAAACGCATATTATACGCGATCTCTGCATTTTTTACTGAGCCGTGACGCAATGACAGACGCCATGACACGGGCGAGCGTTTTGGAATGAATTTGAAACTTAAAATTTAAATGTACTTTTATGGCACAAAAACCTTAATTTTCTACAAAAATATGACATATTTTAGACATAATCGAAACTTCTGAATATCATAGAAGAGATTTTGAAAATTAGTCATCATGCCTATTATTATAATAATGTTTAGTAGGTAATCGCGAGCGTAATCCGAATTTGTTTTATTATTTATTCATGAGTAGGAAACAAGTATGTAGGTCACCTAATTTCAATTAGTCGCTGCAATCTGTGGAATGTTTTGGGTAGGTATTAGTTATAAATGCGAAAATAATGCAATTACTTTACAGATAAGCCGATTTTGATGATTTTCGATAAAATAGATAAGATACCAGGAAAGGATATAGACTGCCTTTAATGACCGACATGACATTTTTGAATAATGCGAATCGAATTTTGAATGACATTGGTGCGTGCAACCGGGATTCAAACCCGAACCCTCGACTCGAGGTCGAATTCTAAGCCGCTGGACTATCACCGCTTTGGGTTAAAACATCCAAACTTATCCACCCTCTATAGCTTATCTTTACAATCACTAGTAAATAAGAAAACGATAGAGTCCCTTCCCTTATTCAATGGACCTACAAAACGGAATTGCCTGTACATCCCCTGAATAAGTGAAAGGAACATTACATCTGGGGTAGAATACAGAAGCCCAAATTATAGTATACTAGATGTACCCGCGACTTCATCCGCGTGGAATACTAAAATAAAAGTAGTTTCAGTTACTCCTTATTACACCAGTAGACTGGCAGGTACAGTCAAAGTCCCGTCAAAATCGGTCCAGCTATTCCAGAGATTAGTCTTTCTTTCTTACTTTTTTACTTCGTCAAACGATAAAATAACACATTCTTGACACAATTATAGTGTGGGTCTAGGAATGTGTAGTGTTATTTAAAGTTAAAAATGGCTATCAAACCATACAAATTTCATCCAAAACTGTTCAGCCATTTTTGCGAAAGAGTAACAAACATACATCCATTCATCCCTAATTATTACTTTATGAGAGTAGGTAGTAGGATGATAAAATTTTACATTGAATTTGGTCCATTTTCCATTTTAAAAAGATCGATTTTCACGTCAAAGATACGAATTTGTGCAATATCAAAGAACGGAACGTATCACCCATCTATTAGTTAATTGCCACCAACCGATTGCGAGAGACGCTTGCAGAGAATCAATTGGTGTCTGAAAACTGGGTGTGTATTGGAAAATGCGGCGAATATTCAGAAAGAAACGTTATTTTTGAGAGCGTTGAAATCTAGATCGTTGTGAATAAATTAAAAAATCGTTTGGTTTACGGTTGTCTCATACCGACAATTAATCATCCTATAGAAACAAACAAACACAGAAAGAAAGTTAGAACGAAAGAAAGAAAGAAAGGCACATCAAAGTTCATAAAAAAGTTTCTCAAAGTCTGTGAGGTCCACAAGGTGTGAGGTGTGAGTAAGTCTTGGTGTCCCGTTTTTTATACTCCATTTGCTTTATAAAAGTCTTTGGTTCTACCTTTCAAAAAACTAAACAAGCAGCGAATTATATTAGAAACTTACGACCATCACAAAAAAAATTATGACTAAATAATATTATAACTTATTATAATAATATTATTATGATCCCTGAGCAGCTTATCGTATACTTTTTATCCCGGAATAAATTTCAGTTCTTTGCACCCTCTTACTGCAAAATAATACTTCGCTATAGCAGGCTCGAAAAGGTGGAGAAAGATCGAACAAAATTCTTACGAAAGAATTTAGGGAGGCAAGGTTCACTTAGCTACGATAGTTTTATAACAAATCCGCACAACCATACAAATATCAGACATTAAAATATGGCTATCGAACAATACAAATATCGGAAATTAGCAGAAATGAACTCGAAGCTGTGACGTACTCGTATACACGAAGCTCGCCCTTGACCATTTGGCCTTCACAGAGCCGCGAAGTGGTAGGCATGAGCATTTTCTTCTTCATTTCAGTAGCGATGTCCAACTTAACTGTTAGCTCAATAATTCAACTCATTGGATTACTATTATCAACGACCTATATGGGACAGTGGTCACTACAGCAAAGTTGTGTGAAAATTGTGTGTCATTAAGAAAAGAAAAGAAAGAAGACAAGAAAAGAATACGTTTATTGTTGACTGTTACATGAGAAAGATGTTACAAAAATTATAATAAGTTAATAAATGTTAATAACAGTCTACCCTATGCGGGCATACAATAATTATATCTTAAATAACTAGAACTTAATTTAACATTTCATGGCTATTATTGCCAAATTATATTTATTTATTATTTTGTTCAGCAGTCCAAATTATTTGTTTATTTTAATATTTTATCCATCCGAACTCATCGGCTATGCAATGTGCCACCCATTACTGGGCAAAGAGAGAAAAAGCCGGAGGAAAAATCTCTCGACACAGTTTTAATTAATTTATTTAGTTATTTATACGCGCGTTACTACATTCCTTTTTATAATTGTTTATAAGCGATTAACCCACTACCGCGCATCACGGAGCGTAGTGCGGGGGTGCGTGTCTATTTGTATGGAAAACGCATCTACGCGCGTACGCGTGTTCTGTGTGTTGGACTTACATACAACGCATTCACGCATTCCCGCGCTACGCTGAATGATGCAAGGCACTGTGTTAATCCCCTTAAATGTGTAATGCGTGCGTGCATGCGTGCATGCGTTCGTGCGTGCGTTCGTGCGTGCTGCGTGCGTGCATGCGTGCGTGCGTGCGTGCGTGCCTGCGTGCGTGCGTGCATGTATGCATTGTATGCGGGTGCTTCGCTACTCATGGATCCATACCTCCTCACCTCCACACCTCCCCAGCCGAAACACAACACATGAAGAACATGCTGCTTGACGTCGGGTTAAGAGGCTGGCGGTAAGAGACTCTGAACGAACTGCCATTGCGTAATATACGACATCAATTTTCAATTTACCTTTAAACAAAATCTATTTCATAAAAATTTGGTATTCTTGTTTGGAAGCCGTAATAGTATGTCTATTACGGCGTATGTCAGTAACCCATTAATGACCCACTACAGGGTCGGGTCTCCTCTCACAATGAGAGGGATGTAGGCCTTAGTCCACCACGCTACACTACTGCTGGTTGGTGGACTTCACATACCTTTGAGAAAAATTTTTTTTATTGTGAACTCTCAGGCATGCAGGTTTCCTCACGGTGTTTTCCTTCACCGTAACAGCAGGTGATATTAAATTTTATAAAGCGCACATAACTTTTTTTACAAAGTCATTGGTGCGTGCCACTGGGATTCGAACCCGGACCCCTCGATGCGAGGTCGAATTCTAAGCCACTGGGCTATCACCGCTATTATTATGGCGTATAATACGTAAAAATTTTGCCTTTCTGAGAATATTACATACATACGCGTCCAATTGATAGCCTGCTTTTATCCTGAAGTCGGTAAAAAGAACCGCATCCTAATCTTCTGCTATCACCAACCACACACCCAACCTATCGAAGTTGAATTTAAAATGTGAAAGGGTCACAAATTCACATTTATTTAGAACATTCTACCTCCGTTCAAAACAAAGCGCTAACCCATTTTGGTTTATCAGTCCGACTCAGGCCCGGCTTGCCTGTACTGAACTGCAGACAGACAATACGGAATAGTTATTCTCGTAAATACTGCTAATATGAAAGTGGTGATAACTCAGTAGCTAAGAATTCAGCTTCTAACTCCCGGGGTTCGAGGCGCGGTCGCAGCCTGAAATTTTGGAGGGGTTATTTTTTTTTTTTTGCTATTATGCCATCGTACGTAGTTCATAAAAACACCACTAGATGTCAGCAAATTATAAATTTATCGCTGTTAGGGGATAGCTAGAAATTTCCTTTTATTATTTGGCAAATTTTTGAGATTTCTCAATTTGATCTTAAGTTTTGGGGGGGTCATGCCCCCTGTGACCCCCCCACCCCTTCGGACCGCGCCTGGGTTCGGCGAAGGTTTGAAGTGGCATGCACCAATAGCTTTCTATAAAAAGTTACGTGGAAAGTTGCATGCCTGAGAGTTCAGGCGTATGGAATCTGCCAGCGTGGTGGACTAAGGCCTACATCCCTCTCATTGTGAGAGGAGACCCGACCTTGGAGACCGACATTCTATACTATTCTGATCTTTTAATCTGTTTAATGATTCTGTTTCCATATTTTCCAAACGCTACGTCTTACAAATCGTACCGGTCGATTCTTCCTTCTCAATATACCTACTAAATCCCTCCGCCGACCTTCGATTCTTTGTGTGTATTTCGCTTTAAAGATCATTTTATTCCTTCGTTCTTCCTTTATCGTACAGCTTCAATAGGCTCAAGAATACATTTAGTGATGTTATATTTTTAAACATTTGTTTTTTTATAGAATCCTTTTAACTTACTCGAACAAGTGAGTCTCTATAGAAGGTTTTCGTGTCTTCGTACTATTTTTTGTAACCTAATAGGTAGTCGGATCGCTTCTCATAATAAGAAGGATGTAGGTCTTAGTCCACCACGCTGGCCAATTGCGGGTTGGTGGACGTACTAATCATTTATACATATATTTTCTATATTCACCAATGTGAGTGGTGATAGTCGTCCAGTGGCTAAGAATTTCGCCTCATATTCGATTCGATTCTTAACTGCTACGCTGTCTTCTGAATCACATGTGATACACACCCATTGTTTAACAGCTTTTGTGTCTACTTTTTGGACCGGCAGTGTTAAAAATTATATGAAATGAAATCATTTGTTTTCTTTAAGGATTACATAATGCGCTTTAAAAAATAACCTCCTTCTGTTTTGAAGTCAGCTAATTTAATTTAATTTTAATTTAATTTAATTCAGCCCTTGAAATGGTGAGGAAAACATTGTGAAAGAAGCTACATGTCTGCGTTCTTCATAATGTTCTCAAAGACATGTGAAGTCCACCGACCCATACTAGCCCAGCGTGGTGGACTAAGGCCTACATCATTTTCATTGTGAGAACCGACTCTAAAGCGCGTGACTAATGGGTTAAAGACAGAATCTAGATTGAGATTCAAGTACCAATGACACCAATGACTTTTGCAAATTATGTCAGTTTTACAAATTTGTGTAGGTGTCTATCATTTCGATAATCAAACTGATTTCAGGCTATTTATAGCGGAAACCGAGAGCCTAAGCGCAATATCGTGTTTCCTTTCAAGGCTTCGAGGAAACCCATCAACTGCGGTATTGAATTACATTCACGTTAATAAGAGATGGATTATCTTAAATATCTTTTATTCTGTCTAACATGTCATGTCAGTACCCATTAAAGACCCCCTACAGGGTCGGGTCTCCTCTCACAATGAGAGGGGTGTAGGCCGCCGTCCACCACGCTGGCCTACTGCGGGTTGGTGGACTTCACATGCCTTTGAGGACATTTTTTTGTGAACTCTCAGGCATGCAGGTTTGACTCACGATGTTTTCCTTCACCGTAACAGCAGGTGATATTTAATTTTATAAATCGCACATAACTTTTATTACAAAGTCATTGGTGCGTGCCACTGGGATTCGAACCCGGACCCCTCGATTCGAGGTCGAATTTTAAGCTACTGGGCTATCACCGCTTTTAGCGCGCGCTGTCTAACCAGTTTTTGATCTACGGAGGACTGCAATGGGCTTAGAGATCCCGGTAGGTCTTGTCTCAGAATGAGACGTAGGTTATAGGTAGGCTTTAGTCGATCACGCTGGCCTAATGGGGGTTGGTAGACTTCACATGCCTTTGAGAAGGTTATAGAGAACGCTCAAGCTTGATGATTTGATCATGATTTGAATGACGAGTACTTTCTGGTCTGGGTGTTGTTGGCTTGTGTGTGTTCATGGCACAGCGACGCAATATGTTTGTCTATGTGTACTGAAACTTATCTGTTTTGATGTTTACTTTATTTATTTCTAATGCATTTTATCTAAAAATATCAGAAATCATGCATTCTTCTCCATATAAATTTGAATTGTGCCAAATTTCAAACTGATCCGTAACTCTGTAAATTTTATCAAAAAATTTCGCTTTACGTATTCATTATTATGATTTTTACTATCCACATCCGGCTATAATACTGCCCAAAATGCTTTGATCCCAAACAATTAAATTTCTAAGTCTCCCCGCAAAATTCATTTGCAGTGTAAATTAATATTAATTCATTATTGTCAAGCCCTCTGAATATTGAATAAATTTTAAGCCGATATTAATTCTGCCTACAATTTTGGAAGCCAATGTCAATTATTATTAATTTTGGGTCCTCCTTACTTTCTTTCGTTTACTCAAGATATTCGCCATCCTGGATTATGAATATTGATTTAATATTATAATGGACGCTACTTCGATGTTTGAGTTCGAATTTTTATTTCTTACGCTTTTCAGAATAATTCGTAATTTGAATACTAATATTTAACAATATCTATTTTTTTTAATCTTATTACTTCAATATATTTATTTCCTAGAACATGTCATAGTAGGTAACAGACGGTCAGTCAGTTAATACATTGTTAGTGTCCAGAATGAACTTACGCAGTTTCGTATTGTAATCGTATCGAGCTGCCATTAATACGGTAAAATGTTAAGACAGACTCACATATCAGTAATCCATTAATGACCCACTACAGGGTCGGGTCTGGGTCTGCTCTCACAAAGAGTGGGATGTAGGCCTTAGTCCACCACGCTGGCCTACTGCGGGTTGGTGGACTTCACATACCCTTGAGAACATTGTTTTTGTGAACTCTCAGGCATTCAGGTTTCCTCACGATGTTTTCCTTCACCGTAACAGCAGGTGATATTTAATTATTAAAACGCGCATAAATTAGAAAAGCGATTGGTCACTATGATTCAAAACTGGACCTCTCAATAAAACATAAATTAGGCCGTTTTGTAATCAATATCTAAAAAAAATTGTTGAACAAAGTTTCGAATACATTAATGACCTATTAATGACCCATTGTCGGGCACTGGTACGCTGCGAATTACTTTCTCGAAACCCGAAAACTTTTCGAGATTTCTTTGAAATTTTCTTAAGTAGCTACTTAGCCGACTCGTGTTTTGTATTTTTAAGATTTTTATTAAAGGAAAAGCATTTAATGTTAAAAGTTCGGAGTTACTCAAAACTTTGAATATTTTGGCATTTGGCTGAGTTAAAAAAAATAGGAAAAGGACCGATCATTTAATAGTTTTAAATTTGTTAAGTACAAGTTTATTACTCTGTAGAATCAAAACATACTATTACTTTTACGATTACTACAGAAATCTCATTGGTTAGTTAGTTAGTAGTAACCCATTAATGACCCACTACAGGGTCGGATCTCCGCTCACAATGAGAGGGATATAGGCCTTAGTCCACCACGCTGGCTTAATGCGGTTTGGTGGACTACACATGCCTTTGAGAAAATTTTTTTTGAACTTTCAGGCATGCAGGTTTCCTCACGATGTTTTCCTTCACCGTAACAGCAGGTGATATTTAATTTTATAAAGCGCACATAACTTTTTTACAAAGTCATTGGTGCGTGCCACTGGGATTCGAACCCGGACCCCTCGATTATGAGGTCGAATTCTTAGCCACTGGGCTATCGCCGCTGTACTGGGCTATCGCCGCCGTCTCATTGGTATTTCAGTGTAAACATTAAATTATAATATCTAATAGCTTCTAGGTAATTAGTTTATCTCACGTTCACTCATTTACTTTGTTGCAAATAAATGCCTTTTCTTTCTTTCTTTCTTTATATTAAAAAATTTAAGAGACATTGTAAAGCGCACTCATAACTTTCAATTGCAATTCAATCCAATCCAAATCTCCGTTGTGTTCAGCAAAACCTTTTGTCAGACGCCGAGTTCTACTTGTAACGAACGCGACTAGTGTCCATTCAGGAATTCTTTTATCAATATCTATTTTTAAACGAAGCGCCCTGGAGCTACATAGACAAGGTAAGGAATGTAGTTGGTTGTTATAGCACTTATTTTTAAACGAAGTGCCCTGGAGCTACATAGACAAGGTAGGGAATGTAGTTGGTTGTTATAGCACTTATTTTTAAACGAAGTGCCCTGGAGCTACATAGACAAGGTACGGAATGTAGTTGGTTGTTATAGCACTTATTTTTAAACGAAGTGCCCTGGAGCTACATAGACAAGGTAGGGAATGTAGTTGGTTGTTATAGCACTTATTTTTAAACGAAGTGCCCTGGAGCTACATAGACAAGGTAGGGAATGTAGTTGGTTGTTATAGCATTTATTTTTGCAGAAGAAGAAAGAAACACAATATAAAAGCCACTTGTGTGTGTCGTGATGTTTTGATTTTCATGTATTTCTAATTCATTTTATTGATAAATATGCATTATTCGTGTATTCTTCTTCATATAAACTGCTCCGTGCGCAGTGAGCTGTGAATTGACGCTTCACACTCATAGCCCCACACTAGGATTCCCTGTGTCGTGGGCGCCATGGACACACACAAGACAAGAATACAACACACCCAGACCAGAAACAGAAATTCAAATTCATCATTCAAATATCTGCTCTGCTGGGAATCGAACCCAGGACCTTCCGCGCAGCACACCGGTGTCTTAACCACTGTGCCACTTGGGTCGTCCCCAATTGTACCCAAAACTTTCGCTTCACGTATTAATATGTAAGAAGATGTTTTAAAAAAACAACAACAACAGAACACTTATGGAATTGCCGGATGAAAATTGCGAATTATTTCTTGTTAACCCGTATAATTATCACCCTCAGACGTTGTTTTAAATAAAAAAAGGTAAAAATACACCTGTAGGAGATACGTCGTTTCCATAATTTATGATCCCGCCGGTGACTTACGGTTTTCTGCGGATCGTAAATCCACAAAAAATACATGCGACCGAAATTCTGAATTTCAGCCGGTCCTTTTTTAATCATACATTTTTTATTTTTTCGCGATCCTTAAACGCCCGAGATGACCCTTGTTACGGCCCTCATTATATCGGGAGGACACTTAAACTCACGGCTTTAGGGATCCGCAGGCAGTGTGGTTGCCCGGTAGCTTTCGTAGCTTAGAATTCGGCGTGTTACTCGAGGGGTCCGCGTTCGAAACCCGACGGTATGCACCAGTGACTCAAGTTATGTGCGCTTTACAAAATACATATCATTACTTAGAAATTAAATAAATCTATAACGCTTCACACTCATAGCCCAACACTAGAATTCCCTGTGTCGTGGGCGCCATGGACACACACAAGACAACAACACAACACACCCAGACCAGAAACATAAATTTAAACTCATTACTCAAATCCCTTCTCTACTGGGATAATTATTATGGAGAGAGTACCGATTTCTTTTTTAAGTAAGTGAAAAATACTTGTGCTTCTTTCAGACAACAATACTATTAGTGTTGTGAACGTTACGAATTAGTCTTAACTCTCCTAGAGAAAACATGATAAAAATTTTGTAATCTTTGATGGTGATTTGATGGTATGCAACCCGTGAACTTTGTAAAGGAAATGATTCTAGAAGGTTCGTCTAAATTAATTTAGTTAAACTTTGTAGGATGTTTAGTTTGATTCCCAGGATGTCCCATAATGCTTTGAATGATTTGATGATGAGGCTAGTTTACACGTGGCGAGCGAGCGTGCGAGTCGATGTGCCGAGTAGCTGCAGTGCAGTAACTCGCACTGTTTAGAAATTACTTAGTAACGAGTAACTCGTACGTGCTTGGCCAAAACTCGTATCCGGCTTACTTAGACTTTTCTTGCGTTCACTCCCCTACTTGCCCGCACCAACTTGCACATGGCAACAGCTTGGTCGTCACTCGCATTGTTTGGACGTGTTCAGCAGTAACTCAAACAACAAATCGGTCGATCACCGATGTCGCACGACAACTTCATTGCATATATTTGTCGCATGTCAGTACGTATTGTCAATTAGGACATTTAAAGACCTGTGTTTGGATTTTTCCGCGTTGATTGTGGTGCGTCAGATCATTGGGACCAGGCCTATGACTAGGTAGCAGGTACTATGTGTCGTGTAGATAGCTGATGTCGAGCTTCTGGCGTACAAGTCGACGAGCCGAGTATCTGTCTACTGGCCAGGCAGTAGCTCGCACTATGTAAACGATCCATAAAGACTCAGCTTGCTCGTTACACATTGCGGTTTAATTAGTTTCGCTTTTAGTTCGAGATGAGATACCTACTCATTTACTTTTGTTTATTACTTAGTTGGAGCTCTGTAAATATGTATTAAGAAATAATATCATACAGGGGTTATGTTGTATGTCTGTAAATATGTATGATATAATGTAACTCAGTGATATTGCGATGTTTGTTGGCAATAAATATTAATAGATAAATTATAACGCGTCACATTCACAGCCCCAAATTGGGAATGTAGGGGATCATTAACACAATCAGACCAAAGATAAAATATGAAAAAGAGACATTTACTCCTTACTTATGTGTTTAATAATCTTTAAAATTTCTATCTGTTAGGAATTGAACCTGGAGATGGTGTACAGATGAAACCCTTATTTAAATCCAATTGTAATCTACTGTAGGGTCCGATCTCCTTGCATAGTGAGAAGAATATAGGCCTTATTGACTATTGTAGGCTGGCCTTGTGTGGGTTTTTGGACGTCACACGCCCTTATCATTATGGAAAATATACTGGCATATAGTTTTTTTCAAATTTTAATACACCGTTACAGCTGGTGCTGATGTGATGTTGTAACACACATAATTTAAAAAAAAACTAGCATAACTAATTCTGCGATTTAAATAAGACTCCGAATATCGTGGACTATCACGCCGAGTTTTCTTTTATAAAAAAACGAAAGCTTTGTATTCATCTCTTGAAGTAGCATGTTATATTTTATGCAGGAAAATAAAATATAATACTTGTGTGGTATTGAAGTGAAAATAATAATCTGGCAGACGATGGCAGGTAATTACGAGTCCGAACAATGCTGCGAGGCCACTCTACGGCGGCCTTCCCCTATGTAGGGCGACTATCTATTGGTGGGAATATCCAAGGATAAATCCTGTTGTATTTTAACTGGCTAAAAAAACTATCATGAATCTCAAAGCTAGCTCACTGAAGTGCCAGTGAACTGGAAATATCGTTCAAATCGAGATATCAAAGGCTAAATCCTATTGTATTTTAATTTTTTTCTTGAATTAACAAATAGTAACAAATATATTTTTTGTTTATTATAATATTTCAGGTATTCCTGTTTTTTTTTGTCGAAACTCATTTTTGTTTGTAATTCACGTGTTCCTGACATTTTTAGCTACAACTTGGCTTCTCTAGCAATACGTGAATTATGCTGCCTTGTGTTTCTAAGTAAGCCACTAATTTTGGCAGAATTTTCGCCGTCACGCCGCTATTCACGAACATTTTTCGTGTATTTTCATGCTTTTCAGAATACTTTTCACAAACTCCTGTTTGAGGCTGCATACCTGTGTTTTTGCGGAAATTATGCATTACTTTACTATAAGCAGTCTGAGTTTTGCCTTGATTTTATATCCTACTATAGGATATCAATGTCGCTTTGTTTTGCTTCGCCGTATCTATTTTTGGAGACCGTTGTGTAAAAAAATAAATTATCTTTTGATTGAAATAAATAAAAAAACCTTTTTACGACTTTTTACCTTTGAAAATTGACAAAATTTCCTTTTTTATCCGATAAGGGTAACATTAACTATCTAATAACACCTTTTTGATCTCTGTGGAACATTCAGGTCCAGAGAAATCGAAATTATCTTGTGGACCCACAAAAAAAATTAATACCAAAATCAAATGGCTGTCATTTCAAAAGGAAAAATGGGGCGTTTTTCCGGTGACATTTGGTATATTTTATGCCCTTAAATTATTGCTAGTTCGAAGCCAAACGCACTGTACATATGTACTGTACATATTCCTTGTAACTACATAGTCTCAAAGTATTCAACACGATCTCATAATTTGCACATTCAGAGCAAGACCACTCGTGGGACTGACGTGTGAATACCTGCAATCGCCTCCAAGATATCACCGTAGAAACTGACATAAGTACAGTTGAGTTCTCAAACGTAGCTTAGTCTCAAAAGTCCACTTTTGTTCTCAAGTCGCACAGGAAAAGTCTTCTGTTTCCAAGTCTTATAGGAAAACTGTAAGATTTTCCGGGATTAACGGCCGCACTCAGAGACGTCATTAACGTAATGTTCATTAACAAACAAATTCAATCGTCTTTATTCGTATTGACATAAGTGCCACCTTTATTTTCATAATGAACCATTAACGTTATAATGTCTCTGAGTACGGCTGTAAGAGAGGTACTCATTTTTGTACCTACCATTTGGTATTATATCTATAGTCCTGCACGACAGAGGCCTGGAGCATACTCCACCACGCTGCTCCAATGCGGTGCGGTGGAGAAACGGGCTAGTGGCCAACCGGCCATATTGCCCAGCCCCGGGGTTTGCACCTGCTCTTAGCAGTGACTATACAGGATTACCCGTAAAACATGAGCAACTAACACCATAAGCAACAACTTTTGTTCTACGACTTTTGATAATTTGTTAATTTTTAATTTCATACAAAAATTACCTATACAGGTTACGCTAAATAATGACACTAAATTTATGTTTCTACGGTGAATCGTTTTGTAGTTATTGAAGTCAGACGATATAGACCAATTCGTTACGGTTCGGTTTTCTGCCATGGTACCCTATGTATGGTAACGATTTTAAAGACGTTTCATGTCAAAACTCTTACCGATAACTATGACCAGGGGGGCTACCACAAACTCCGAAAACCATCATAAAGCAATGATGTTTTGTTTTAATTTAAAACTTGATGTTTTATTTTAATTTAAAACAAAACAAAATTGCTTTATGATGGTTTTAGGAGTTTGTAGTAACCCCCCTGTTCAATGGCAGGTTATAATAAGTCGTCAGACGTCAATGTGTCGCCGCGTTTAACGCAATGTAAAACACGATTTTCGGTCGAAACTCGAAACACGCAATCCTACGTGTTACTTTGAATAATTACAGAGTTAGAACTCTAATAATAGACCGGTGGGGTATTTCGAGCGATTCTAATGGTCCCAGTTTTGATTAAAAGTTTTTTTAATCGCCTAAGATAGCCTGTTGACATGACGACCTGAGTGTCGCAGTGGGTCGGTGTGCTGGGTGGGCCCTGGGTTCGATTCCCAGCGGAGCAGAGATTTGAATGAGTTTGAATTTCTAGTGTCTACGATATAGGGAATCCTAGTGTCGTGTCGTGAAGTGAAGTGTGAAGCGTTACGTATTTAACTTTAAGGTTTTTGGGATGATTGTATTTATTGAAGCTTTTTTATTGGAATTCAGAAGCCAACGAGCATGCCACCTGATGATAAGTGGTTCCTGTAGCCCACGGACACCCACGCGCACCCACGTACGATCTAATGTATGATAGAAATTCAATCTGATATCGTACGTAGGTGTGTTCCTACTTATAACTACTGAAATGATCGCCTCGCATAAAGTATCTCAATACATGAACACAATACATGAACACAATACGTGAAGAACATGCTGCTTTACGGCGGGTTAAGAGGCTGGCGGTAAGGAACCTCCCCGACGAGCTACTACGACTTTACCACCTTTAAAATCGGCGGGTAATAATAATTATCAAAAAGTTAGCTATTATAAAAATTATAGAAATGTGTCCATGCGCATATAACATACAAATTGTACGGAAATAAATTCCGATTACTGCCTCATATCAGAACCTCATCAACTAATTTGTGTTTGACCTGTAATATAAGTGGTTTCAACCCCTTTATTACACGTAGAAAGTGGTCAATATTAGTCAGGTTGTTAAAAATGTTACAAATTATTTTCGGAATTAGTTTTATAGCATGTTTTATAGCTTTCTTAATAGCCAAGAACATACCCAATTCTAAGAAACGTAACAAAGGTTCCTTACTGGTGGCACTGATTTTTTAAATTATTTTTAATCGTTTTGAGTTTCCATTTTTAAATTTTATATTTGTTAAAGTGATTGTTTGTTCTTCTTACATGTCAAAATAGCGGAGCGTATTGATATTAAGTTAATAACGCTTCACACTCATAGCCCCACACTAGGATTCCCTGTGTCGTGGGTGCCATGGACACACACAAGACAACAACACACACACCCAGACCAGAAACAGAAATTTAAACTCATCATTCAAATCTCTGCTCTGCTGGGAATCGAACTCAGGACCCTCCGCGTAGCGCACCGATGTCTTAACCACTGCGCCACTCAGGTCGTCGACATTGTTTTGTGTGGAGCCCCGACCCTGGAGTGGGTCATTAATGGGTTACATACAGACACTCAAAGTTCAAGTTCAAAGTTAGTTTAGATAATATAAATACAGTAACATTTCCAAGGGAACACAAGGCCGTCCACAATCGATACAAGCCACATATAGCTATGCAATATGAATTAAATATACGCGCATCGCTTGTTGGCTCATGAGTTATTGGATAAACATAATTATTTTTTACTAAATCGATTTGAAACCGATTCCAAAAGTAACCCCGTGTTATAATCTCCATCGCGGAGCGTAGTGCGGGGGTGCGCATTTATTTGCAGAGAAAACGGATTCACGCGTGTACAAGCAGATGCATTTACTGTGCGTGGTTTCTATACAAATGGAAATACTTATACAACGCTAGATCACGCATTCCCGCGCTACGCTGCGTGATGGAAATTATAACACGGGGTTACTTTTAGAATCGGTTTGAAATCGATTGTCAATTTGTAAAAATCGCCTTAAACTCATCATGCAATCTCCACTCCGCTAGGAATCGAACCCGGGAGACCCCACGCAGCGCATCGCGATCTTAAGATGCAGATAACCTCTGCGCAACGCAGATCGTTAATTAAAAGTAGCAAAGCATGCTGGCTACGTTTTCATTTTTCCATGACAAAAACCAGGACGAATTTCAAATTTCAAATTCTCCCCTCTACTTCAGAACGGCGTCTAACATTTTTTGTGAATAGTCGGTACGTAATCTTATTGTCTATTAAACTTCGATTGCCAATGTACTTTAACAAAGCCATGAAATTGAATGGTCATTCTGAAACTCCGCAATGGACTTTAAACTTTTTAATCTCGCCTTGTGATCACTATTTGGCACATCTCCAGGGGTCTCGGTACAAGTTTCTGTCGAGATCCTTGTAGAATTACTGCGGACTTACTCGTTCCTACCTACATAAAATTCTGAGCTTAGAATTGGAGAGAATAATTTCCTAGCGGTGATAGCCCAGTGGCTTAGAATTGGACCTCGAGTCGAGGGGTCCGGGTTCGAATCGCAGTGGCACGCACCAATGACTTTGTAATAAAAGTTATGTGAGATTTATAAAATTAAATATCACCTGCTGTTACGGTGAAGGAAAACATCGTGAGGAAACCTGCATGCCTGAGAGTACACAAAAAAAATGTTCTCAAAGGCATGTTCGTCCACCAACCCGCACTAGGCCAGCGTGGTGGACGGCGGCCTACATTCCTCTCATTGCGAGGAGACCCGACCCTGTAGTGGGTCATTAATGGGTACTGACTGACCGACCTATAGCTAACATAGCGACGCACGCATAGCCCCGCAGCTTGAGTACAAGCGATTGATAAAGTTGCTACGTCGGGCGCGGTCAGCACCTGACCGCTAGTAGCAAATGAAATGTCAGCTTCCGAGTTGGGGGCGCGTTAAGCCGTCGGTCCCGGTTGCTGTCTAGAAAGGCAGTCGTCGAATCTTATCGGAGACTCTATACGCCCTTTGAAAACATTCGACAAGGTTTGCCACTAGCTAGGAGAAACGCTCCACCAATCCACATTGGAGCAGCGTGGAGTAAGCCTAGTTCAGCTTCAGGCCTAGTTCATGCTTTTAAGAAAGTATACGCCCTTTGAAAACATTCGACACGGTTTGCCACTAGCCCGTTTTGCCACCAATCCACATTGGAGCAGCGTGGAGTAAGCCTAGTTCAGCTTCAGGCCTAGTTCATGCTTTTAAGAAAGTATACGCCCTTTGAAAACATTCGACACGGTTTGCCACTAGCCCGTTTTGCCACCAATCCACATTGGAGCAGCGTGGAGTAAGCCTAGTTCAGCTTCAGGCCTAGTTCATGCTTTTAAGAAAGTATACGCCCTTTGAAAACATTCGACAAGGGTTTGCCACTAGCCCGTTTTGCCACCAATCCACATTGGAGCAGCGTGGAGTAAGCCTAGTTCAGCTTCAGGCCTAGTTCATGCTTTTTAGAAATTAATGGAGAAATCCTTATACCTACTTATTCAATAAATATCCTGCAGGAATTCTTTTTGTCATTAGAGAAATCCTTGCCAAATATTGGGACAGATAAAGCCTTCAAGTCAGCCAAACAAAAAATCGGATTGAATAAAGCAATGAAGTTGAATAAAAATTTCATTTACTCGTTCACTGACTAGAGCTAGGGTTACCAAGCGTTTCGACGTATCGAGGATTTGTCTTTTTAAAGTAAAATTCGGTGAAACATTAAATTCGCTAAGAAGTCAATAAAGTCGCTTAATATACGGATTCTGGATTAAATGCCAGTGGCACGCATCAAAAAGCTTCACTCACTTATGTTCCTATGCTGTATTTTTTTCTTATTTTGTCTATAATTTCTAGTTACTTTCATTATTATTATTATCATCTGTAAAACTTTAGTGATCCACTACAGGGTCCAGTCCCCTCTCAAAATAAGAAAGATATAGGCCTAGTACAGGTTGGTGGACTAATCGGCTTACGAAATCAAATATCCTTCTGGGTCGCAGTCACTTAGGTACCAGCAGGTGACCCGTTTGCCGAATGTCTGGTTTATTCTTTTTTTAAATACGAAGGCACCCTATCAAAATGTCTGGCACGCAGCCAAGTATACCGACACGTCACAACAGTGGAACACGCGCGCCAGGGGTGCCATGGTTATATACCCACTGCGCTGGCATTCATCAAGGGAATGTAGGTTTGTTGTGGCTTGTTTATTCAATTTGTATATTTTTTACATCAGGGGTGTCGTTTAAAATCACTATAAAAATCTACGGGTGGTGTCTTTGTCATCCGCCAAATATCAATCCAAAATGGCCGCCGCAACAAAATGGCGGATTACGTATTTTATTTTTTCTAGAATACAATTTATGATAAAACATTAATCAACATTATGTTTTGTCCTATTTGTGTATTGTGTCTTCTATTCTGTTTGAATCTAAAATGTTGACTAATGGAAGTGTAAGCACCCTATAGAACGAATGTCTGGCACGCAGCCAGCTATCCCGACACATCACAACAGTGGAACAAGCGCCAGGATTGCCGTGTTTGCTATCCCGACACATCACAACAGTGGAACAAGCGCCAGGATTGCCGTGTTTATATACCTACCCACTGCGCTGGCATTTGGCTGACATTTTTATGGGAATGTAGGTTTATTGTCGCTTGTTTGTGGATTCATTTTTTAATTCAATTTGTAGATTTTTTTGCATCTGGAATGTTTCCTAATTTATGACGTATTTTATGGTGGTATGACGTATAAGGTGGTAGTTTACTTGACGGAAGAGCCATAGTAGTTCGGAGTCTCTTACCGCCAGCCTCTTAACCCGTCGTAAAGCAGCATGTTCTTCATGTGTTGTGTTTCGGCTGGGGAGGTGTGGTTGCCGAGGATACTTTATATGAGGCGAACATCTTAGTCCTTATGAGTAGCAAAGCCTCCCCACATAACCTCATAGAATTTTTGCCGTGTTTATATACGCACTGCGCTGGCATTTGGTTGATTTTCGTCATGGGAATGTAGGCTTATATTTCTTATTTCTTTTTCGGTACAATTTGGCTGTGTTATGTCATTTTTCTCATACTATGGCCTATTGCGTGTTTGTGGTCAAAATATTATGGAGTTAGCATACAGGTTTCCCAGTTTCCTTTGTCGTTACGTTCGGTGACATTGAATATTGAAACTGGTCATTATATAAAAAAATAATTCCTAGGATTTGAACCCGGACCTCTTGAGTAAGAGAATGAATTATGAGCTGTAAATAACTACCACTACTAATAGGACATGAATAGGATTTAATCCTATCAGCCACTCATCACTTAGCCATAAGATAGATATATACTAATAGGATTTAAGAAAGAAAGATAATACAAGCCTAATAAAACTCAATAAAACTCAGGTACAGGGGTAAAAGATAAACACATGCTATATTACTTAATATTTATTTCAACAGAGGCAGATATAAATAACATTCACGTATGAAAGCTCCCACAAAGGTATCAGACGCGATGCAAAAACACCAATGATTAAATCAAAATTCTCATTTCGTTTTAATTAACCTAAAAGGATTCCCGTTTCAAGTTTTATTTGTGCTGTTGTTGCAGTGATAGCGAGAAGCGATGCTCGAATCATTAAACGTTCGATCCGGCTCGAAGGACCAGTTTATCCGAGTCCTACAGGCCTGTGTGGTCACCGCAATCAAAGGAGGCCCGGCTCCAACCTTAAATGGAGAGAAAAATGTATCTGCTTGAGGTTACTATTATTAGTACATCTTCAATGACAAATTTTCTAGAACAGAACTGTCTAGTTTACGTAGAGGTCGTTAAAAGCATTTGACTATAAAAAAAATATTATCTCTTCAATTAAAGTTAAAAATGCAACAAAAAATATTTAAAAGCATTTTCAAGCAAGCAAAGTTTATTTCATATACACATAACAGACAGCCGGGATTTTTTACTCAAACAATAAACTCTAAAAAGAAAAAACAAACAACAATGCTACTGTCACTGACAACGATATTCAAACTTCGATATTGTATTTGCAGCAGTGTTATTTACGCAGTTACTTGAATAGGTGGGTAACTGGATGAAAAGCGATTCAATATTTTTCATCCTGTGGTTTTTTTATTGTTTTTTTAACGACAGCAAACAACTCGAAATGCGACAGTTACTCGTAGTTATAAGAACTTTGAAATATTGTGTAATTTATGAACTTTAAAGGGGTGACGTAATTGGATTTTTGGGGATTTATAAGGGCCGATTGTTTAGGTACATGACCTTCAGGTATCACATGAATAATAATAAATATTTATTTTGAAGATCACATGTTTTACACGGCTTATGTTTTAATTAAAACGTTAGGAGGGATTAATTGTAACGGATTACGTCTAAAATACACAACATGTTTTCAGTTTAGGTACGCTTAAAAAGGTAGGTATTATCTTGTCTGGGGGTACGGCTGTGAACCCGCCAAGTCTGGCAAAAAAGCGGCACGGCTGCGGCTGTACCATACTTTTCTCGAAACAATTGAGGCTATTTTCAACCCCTTATAACTCTATCGTGAATAAAACCAGGAGCCTAAATTCTAATCAGTAACCCATTAATGACTCACTACAGGGTCGGGTCTCCTCTCACAATGAGAGGGATGTAGGCCTTAGTCCACCACGCCGGCCTACTGCGGGTTGGTGGACTTCACATGCATTTGAGAACTTTTTTTTTGTGAACTCTCAGGCATGCAGGTTTCCTCACGATGTTTTCCTTCACCGTAACAGCAGGTGATATTTAATTTTTATAAATCGCACATAACTTTTTTACAAAGTCATTGGTGCGTGCCACTGGGATTCGAACCCGGACCCCTCGATTCGAGGTTGAATTCTAAGCCACTGGGCTATCACCGCTTATTCTTACTAGCCACAAATCACAAATCCAATGACAAACGAATCATTATGAAATAAGCGAATATTTTCAAAAAAATACTCAATAATAACTGACACATCAAGTGGTCAGTTTCGATCGGGTGAGTTGTAATTGAAAAGCCGGTCAATGGTAAGGTCTCAACCAGTTCTGATCCATTTCATACTCCGATGGCTCTCAGACTATTCTTAATTAAGACCAATGGAATTTATTTATGTTTGCGCTGCAAAAACTATTGACAACAGAACAAAATGATGTACTACGGGTTTGTAGGTCTTATTAAGATCTACAAAAAAGTCCGCGAGAGCACATATCTAACTATCATAGTTTAGTCACAATAACCGCTTTTACTTTTTACTTCTCTGCACCAAGTACTAAAATCCACGCGGGCGAAGCCGCGCACACAGTCTAGTGTCTTGCATTTCGGTTGGGTTGTGATTCCTGTAACCTTAGTCTGAGTTTTAGCAGATCCGAAACGAAACGCACATATACACAGCTCACCAGACGAAAATGCACACTGTAATAACCAACAGAGGCAAAAGAGTTTTTAGAAGAGTTAAAAAATTAATAAAGCATTAGATAAATCATCACAAAAATTGCTTTATTTTTAATCAACACTCTTTCAATGTTTTATAATATTAATGAAACATAATAACCGAGAATTGGCCGTAATGCACTGTAAAATTTCAAACTAATATTATCCCGTGGGTATTAAATATTTGTTAGTATTATAATGTCTAACGATAAGTATTCATATCTTTCACTCGATACACAAATTTGATTTAAAATGTTTTAACTCCTTTAAAAATCTTTTACCACTATTTGTTATTACACTGTGGACTCCTGTGTAGTAAGCTGTGTATGAATTACGTATCTATCCGAAACGAAACGCACAAACGTTTCGTTTCTGTATCGCTAAAACTCAGACTAAGGGTACTGAGGTACAACGGCAGCAATGACCACTTAAAATCAGGTTGCCCGTTCGCTTTTCATAAACAATAAAAAATGTAAATAAAAAGTAGAACAGCCACCCAAGTGGTCGTTCCCAGAAACGTTTCACCGGGGAGGCGTTTCAAAAATCTCGTTTAAAAGAAAGATTGTCGGTAATTTGTTTAATTGTTGCCCTGAAACTTTTATAGCCCAAGTTTCTGTAAAAATGCGCTACATTTTTTATTTAAGCGCCATATTTATGTTGAGGGATGGGCGATTAAAGCTGTCAAAATTGTGTGAATGAAACAATTTTGGACATGAAATATGATACATATTTGAATGTTTGCTGTTTGATATTTATGACAAACAAACAAACACTCGTTTAACTAAATAACGTGCTGATCGCGCGCCATTTTATTTTTTTCACGCTTGTGATCTACATAAGCCTGTGTGCATCATTAATGTCTAAAACGGTTGAAAGCCCAGTGACTATGAATTTCAGACTCAAGAGGTTCCTTAGGCCAAGTTCAAGTTTCGTTTTTTATTTTAGTTCAAGTTTTTAGTTTTCATGACTTTTTAAATATATCGGTGCAATAAATCTGTTGAATTAAATGGCAAGATTTGTTACGGTAATGCACTGACATACCGTTAAAAGGCGATGACGTGTTACGATCAGGGAGCTTATTCTGTATGACCATTCAGATTTCGTGCCGATATCGTGTGTCATCCAACCGTATGTCATTCCATGAACTCGGCAAGACAAGGAACCTTAATGTCTTTTCTATAAGGCACACAATAGATTGTCACGATATTTCACTTTCAAGCCTTTTTTGACTTTTTATCACGGGCAAGACACGACATTGCCGCGATACGAGTGTGAATGGTCATACAGAATCGGGCCCCAGGACTCGTATATCTATCTCGTTCTAACATACACATTCTTAGTCATTTCTCTTTCACATTGCCAATCTCTAAGTTATAATACGTCGTCAGTAACCCATTAATGACCCACTACAGGGTCGGGTCTCCTTCTCACAATGAGAGGGATGTAGGCCTTAGTCTACCATGCTGGCCTACTGCGGGTTGGTGGACTTCGCATACCTTTGAGAACTTTGTGAACTCTCAGGCATGCAGGTTTCCTCACGATGTTTTCCTTCACCGTAACAGTAGGTAATATTTAATTTTATAAAGCGCACATAACTTTTTTACAAAGTCATTGGTGCGTGCCACTGGGATCCGAACCCGGACCCCTCGATTCGAGGTCGAATTCTAAGCCACTGGGCTATCACCGCTTGCTGCTCTGCACCGCTGCAAGTTATAAATACATCTACGATTAAAGGTGCTTTAGTTTCCAAGAAAGTGTGGACTAACCCTAAACCACCCTATCGGTTCTCAAAGTAATTAAAGTGTCGGCCCAGACAAACATACACACGCCATTGGTTTCGCTTCCCCAATGGATACAAATAGAACATCTGTTCAGGAATATCTCGCTTAGAAATCTATACAGATGTATTAAATAAAATTGGAGTGTCTCTTTGTAATATAAAAATAACCGCTTTTTACTATAAACCTGCATATCGTAGTTTCGTTTTAATGCTCTCAAAGGCGAGTAAAGTCCACCAACCCGCATTAGGCCAGCGTGGTGGACTAGTAGATTACAGACAGACTTTCTCTCGGCAATACTTCATTTTATTCCATTTCTTTTTGAGCGTAGCAAAGTTCAGTCCGTAATCGCTAATGACTAATGGCTTTACTTAAAAACAGTTAAAAGTACTCGTAAGTTGTTAAAATTGACAAAGATTAATTGGTTGTTCAATATTTTTAAGAGATTTTAATTACTGACTTCATTATGATTTAGACTATTTTAGACTAACTTAAGATAACGTTGCGTCGTATATTGTAATGATAACGAGCGGGTATGGTCGACGGCAGCGCGGTGGACGATGAAGATTTGATGATCGAAGATTGATTTATACAATCTTCATGGTTTCGTTGAACGAACGTCTAACGTCGTATTAATAAATTCTTGTTTGTACTACGTCGCGGTCGGTGCGCTCCATGATGTAGGTAGTTGCATAATTAAGCTTCATGTCGGTGTCTTTATTATTTCCTTGCCAGAGCGAGAGGTCGTGTGAGCGAGGGCGGCGACGTAGTACCCACATCACGATGGATATCGTGATATTTTATCACGCTGGTCGGCGGTATCTGTATTGTTGCGCTTGCCGCTACATATATGTATATAGAATTCAGTCTACGAGTAACGTATCCACATGCGAGCTAATAAAGATTGAATTGGACGTTGGTGTCCATGTTTCACATGGATTGCAGTGACCACTTCATAGCCTCCGAGCATGAACACAAGTATTCGTACAGCAAACGTCAGTCATTAGTAAATCATATATGTCGGTCTTTCTGACATCTTCCCATACTACTGGCATACGTTAACTAAATACTTTTACGATAGTGTCCATAATTGGGGCACAGGTGGCATGCCTCATAAACTATTCCTAAAATAGACAGTAAAATAAAACACCACAAAAAAGAACCAAAGCTGGTTTTGCTTCGCCGGGATTCGAACCCGCAACCGGGTATAATTTATACGGCTAAATCAGAAGTTCTGTAAACCAATTAGTGAGTTAAACAGCGCTGGGACAGTTAATTAATGAATCGAGAGCCTAGCGGTGCGAAGCATGAGCGGAGAGCGGAGAGTGTAGCGATTAATTATCCTGCCATGTAAAATAGTTCATATACGACGTGCACTCGTACAAGCCAGTGTTAGTACATTGCATTTTCGGTGTTTTTTTTATTATTATTTCGTATTGAAGTCAGTTATGTCCTAGAATGTTTTTGAAAACTGTATGTATGTAGTATGTAGAACTGTAAAACAAGCTTCTTTTTCTGGAATTAGGTAGCAAACAAGGATATCTTCTTCCAGCTTCAAATAGTACAGAAATTTTATCTGAGTAGTTGAAAAAATTTAATATAAAAATTTTATTTGCACGAATAGACCCTCTATTGTCGTGTAAAATCCTAATTAGTAGCGACCTTCAACCATATCTTTAACACATGAAAATGATTTTATATAAAATTTATAATGCTTAAAAAATAAACTGCCTTAAAAATCCAGTTTACCCTAAAAATTCACAGAAATTTCACATAAATTCGAAAAGGCCCGAATGATATTGATCAAAAGAATTTATGACAACTCTATATCTATATTATTCAATAAATGTTTTGTCTTTGTCTTTGCAAAACTGTCCTGTAATTTAAAAAACAACGAAAGACGCTACATGCTTTTACTTGAACCGCTCCATACTCCACACAAGTGAGTCAAACACAAATGCTATCTATCAGCGAGCCCGCACGAAATGCCCAGATTCACAATCCGTTTGTGTTTGACTTCGCACTGTCCCACCCGGTTTGAGGTCTATCTAAGCCAAGCATTTAGCTTTATTTGAGGTCTATTTATCAGCTTCAATATATTTGTGTGTGCGAAACTCGGTAATTATTATCAAACAGTTATCTTGAAAGTTTCAAGCAAAAATACAATTTAAAAACCCTGTTATTAGGAAAGACAGGAAGCAAGATCTCCTTTATCAAGTGATCAAAAGATGAATTTTTACTAAAATCTATATTTTCAGGCCAAATCAACAATGCGCCCGTGACGCCCCGCAGGCGATGAGCGGCGCGCGAACGCGCGCGCTGTCGCGAGCGTTGCGCGTACCATGCGCGCGCTAAACGTGACAGCCTGCGCGGCGTTGCTCGAGGACGTGCGCTGGGACGAGCCGGCCAGCGTCGCCAGCCTTGCCGTGCTCGCGCTCATCGACGTGCTGGTTATTGCCGGTGAGTTATTGCTAGGTAGTTATTACAGTTATTATGTTATTGCCGGTGAGTTATTGCTGGTTAGTTGTTTCGGTTATAATGCTATTTCGACACTCTAAAAGGAAGGAAGAGCGACAGTCAGTACGCGCGTTTAACGTGAGTAATTGCTGGGTAGTTATAACGGTTATTAGGCGATTAGGTTATTGCCAGTGAGTTATTACTGGTAGCAAAAACTTGAAATTCACAACAATGAAGCAAATGAGATTGCATTGATTTTTTTTCCTTCTCACTGTGAGAGAAGACCCGACCCTGCACTAAAGGGTAACAGACAAACAAATAAGTTTATAATCCGTATTAGAATTTAAGACACTTTCATCATTTTACCAAACTCAATTTTGAGTTAAAACTCAAAAGAACATTTGAGCGACAAAACGAAATCTACATTCATTACTCTCAAGTCTATCTTCAAGTTCAAGATGGGTACGTAATCGATTGTATAGTAATAGAACGTCCTTCAGATATCCCAGCAGCCTTCAATGCAGCTGAGTGGCAAAAGGCGGAGGCGTGTTCATTTACTCCGAGACTCCAGACTCCATTAGAAGATTACACGCCGCGCTTCTAATTCAATGTGTATTCAGCCGGAATACATTCACAACATTTATTTTTATATTCCATTGATCAATTTTAAATTAAAGGCTGCTTTTGTACACTATTCGTAATTATCAACAACAATACGAACATAAAACTCTGTTTTATTTCTGTATCTGGTCTGGGTGTGTTGTGTTCTTGTCTTGTGTCCATGGCGCCCACGACACAGGGAATCCTAGTGTGGGGCTATGAGTGTGAAGCGCTATTTCTTCATTTATTTATTTATTTATAATAGGTGGATGTCGTCAAATAGTTGGCAGTCACGTAGGTACTCACTGTCGCTTGTAACCTACCATACGGGCGTTTTTTTATTCACCATCTTCATAATCTCAGCCTGTCGTAGTCCACTGCTGGACATGAGCTTCCCTTTATCGACTTAATCAACTTAATCCGTACTTTCCTGGGCCCTTTGAATCCAACGGTTTCCCACTGTCTTCGTCAGGTCATCAGTCCACCAGCTGATCAAAAAGAGTACACTTGTGCTCCTTTTGAAAAAACGCCATTCGATTACCTTTCTTCCGCACTGACGGTCGGTCTTCCGAATGATGTGGTCAGTTCACTCACTTTAAGTTACGAGTAAATTAACAGTGAGAGCTCCGTTGGTCACTCCTGTTAAAATAAATAGGCTTGCTGTGTTTCTAGATTCAATCATTCTTATATCGGTATTGGATGTGTTTTTTCACCTGGCACTTTCTAATGGCGTTTTTGACCATTTCCCGTTCGGAAGGGTCTATTATAAGACCCTCCATCAATCTCTTTGTCCGCACACTAACGCAATTTCCGTTAAGATGATTCCCACTTATTCAGGACCCTTTTTCCTAAATAAAGGACCCGTCAGATGGCATTTAAAGAACTTGGAATGGAATTCGGACACAATTTTAATTTTTTTATGCTTAGTCATTTTGTACTTGATTTTTCTCACTTATTTTACATTCCATGATATATTAAAAATTCACCTGCATTGTCTGTTTATAATGGGATTTATAACCCATTTTTACATTTACATCTATTTACAATAGTTGTTTGGTTCTCCAATTAATTATGAACTTTTAGAAATTTTCTAACGAAGAATTTGTTACACGGCTCACAGTAGTCTGACAAGAATTGTCACGAGGAAGGAAATAGCGTAATGGTCTAAGATCCGGTAAGATATTTTTATGTTATTACTTTTATTCTTTTCGTGTTATTCCTTCATCAATTAAATAATCTTCATTCCTTTTGTTAATTAATACTGCCATTTTCGTCTTTCGTTCCTTGGAGCCTTTAAATGTTTA
Organism: Erynnis tages; assembly: GCA_905147235.1. NCBI lineage: Eukaryota > Metazoa > Arthropoda > Insecta > Lepidoptera > Hesperiidae > Erynnis > Erynnis tages. Next base: position 7,142,212 of record LR990095.1, on the reverse strand, counting down.
AAAGATGACCCCAGGTCAGCATTAAAATAAAAAAAACTTCATTTACCTTACTTTACTTTATGCAATTTAGTTGTTTTTCATCTTCCATCCCTGACTTCTGTCTGTACCGTGAGCATGGATACTATCGGGAAAGTATTCGTACGGTAAACATCAGTCAGTAGTATACCATATGCCAATTTGTCTGACATCTTTCCATACTAATGGCGCAATTTAACAATACAAATATTTTGACGGTAGTGTTCGTGGTCGAAGCGCTGATCACTCCATTCGATAGTGTTTATTTCTCTCTTTTACTCTCCATCAATCTCTTTGTTAGCAAGATGATTTTTTATTCAACCGCCTCTTTCGGTAGTGTTTATTTCTCTCCTTTTCTCTCCATCAATCTCTTTGTTCGCACACTAAAGCAATTTCCGTAAAGATGACTTCCACTTCAACCGCCTCTGTAAATAAAGGCCCGCCGCCCGTCAGATGTGTGCATGATTTATAGCGTATCGAATAAGTTCGGCTTCGTTTTGAACTAGCTTTATTTAATAACTAGCTGACCCGGCAGGCTTCGCTCTGCCAATTAATTTGACTAATATCAAAAGCTTTTTTGAAACACAGTCAACTTTCCACCACCAAGTCCATTGCGAAAACCAAACAACTTTAACACGTTAGTTACAACGAAAAATATTTGGATAAGGATTTAAGCAAAAGTATGAATAACAGAAGTAACAGATAGCCCAGTGGCTTAGAATTCGACCTCGAATCGAGGGATCCGGGTTCGAATCCCAGTGGCAGACACAAATGACTTTGCAAAAAAAGTTATGTGCGCTTTATAAAAAATAAATATCACCTGCTGTTACGGTGAAAGAAACCATTGTGAGGAAACCTGCATGCCTGAGATTTCACAAAAACAAATGTATATGAAGTCCACCAACCCGCAGTAGGCCAGCGTAGTGGACTGAGACCTACGTCCTAAGTGGGTCATTAATGGGTTACTGACATGAATAACATGGTCTAATTTTGGTCGGTATTTCTATTAACTTTTAAACTGTAAAAAGTAGTTATTGTGACATAATGATAATAGTTGGACATAATTATGGTACCGCGAAGTTTTTTGTGAATATTTCTTTAATATTGTACCGCATACTTTTGTTCTATCATCAATAGTTTCCGCAGCGCTTGCGACGAAAGACGTTTTAGGGCACTTTTTTTACACCTTGGGTTGGATTACGTTACTTAAGTTTTAGTAAGGGTCCTTGGATTTTAATTTTTTTATTGTGAGCTCTATTCTACTAATCAAGCCCTTTCATTTGATACCCATCGGCCATCTCGGATTTTCATTTTTTTCATAGTGAACTCTATTCTACCAATCAAGCCATTTCATTTGATACCCATATTGAGGTAGGCGCGGAAAAAATATGTAACCCAAGATTTTGTGGCGGCGGCCATCTTGGATTTTCATTTTTTTATTGTGAGCTCTATTCTACTAATCAAGCCCTTTCATTTGATACCCATATTGAGGCAGTTGTGGAAAATATTTAATACGGCACTTTGTTACGGCGGCCATCTTGGATTTTAATTTTTTCATAGTGAGCTCTATTCTACCAATCAAGCCCTTTCATTTGATACCCATATTGAGGTAGTTGCGGAAAAAAATATGTAATCCGCCATTTAGTGGCGGCGGCCATCTTGGATTTTCATTTTTTCATAGTGAGCTCTATTTCACCAATCAAGCCCTTTCATTTGATACCCATATTGAGGTAGTTGCGGAAAAAAACATGTAATCCGCCATTTTGTGGCGGCGGCCATCTCGGATTTTCATTTTTATAGTGAGCTCTATTCTACGAATCAAGCCCTTTCATTTGATACCCATATTGAGGCAGTTGTGGAAAATATTTAATACGGCACTTTGTTACGGCGGCCATCTTGGATTTTCATTTTTTCATAGTGAGCTCTATTCTACCAATCAAGCCCTTTCATTTGATACCCAAATACAGTTATACGTACACTAAGACTTCAGAATACAGTTTATTTTTTAATTTTTTTTTAACTCGTGATATCTTTTGAATGGATTGTCAGAATCGAATAATTCAAAAAGTAATATAAAGATATTGAAGCAGTCTTAAATAATACATCATTTATTTTGATAAGGGTTAATACCAAGGTACAAATAAAGAGCTTTTTGTAGCGGTGGTATTTTAATTTCTTTTTTTCAATAAAAAAACGCTTATTGTGACATGACTGTAATAGTTAGAGATATGCTGCCGCTGATTTTTTGTAGATAATGGTGTGTTCTAAAAAAATGTAGTATATCATTTTGTTCTATCATCAATAGTTTTCGCAGCGCACGCGATGTAAGGTAGTTTTTTGATATTTTTTTCACACCTTGGATTACGTTATCGTAATTTTAGTAAGGATGCCTATTTTTTTTGAAAATGAAATATAGCCTATGTCACTCAGAAATGATGTAGCTTTCCAACAGTGAAAGAATTTTTCAAATCTGCCAAGTAGTTTCGGAGCCTATTCAATTCATACAAACAAACAAACAAACAAAAAATCAAACCTTTCCTCTTTATAATATTTGTATAGATAGAAACAAAATACTTGATTCTTTAGTATCCAGTAATTAGTACCAGCCTCAAAATATATTAGGCTGTATAGTAACTATGTAGTAACAAATTTTATTTCATACTTTTTGGAGTCGGTTTAATTTTTTTTTTATTATTTTTTATTCGTATTTTAGTTTTAAGTCCATATCACGGAAACTCTTGGAGCGATTTTGATGAAACTTTTACCATTCCCTAAGTTGAAAATAAGCAAACAAACTATAAAAGAACGATCAAGATCCGTTAATACTAGTAAGTATCGGAGTTACGCGAGTTACGCGGAACATATAATATTATTATTATGTAAATATTATGGAGTTCGGTCACTATTACATACATACGTGTCGAATTGATAACCTCCTGTTTTGAAGTCGGTAAAAAGGATTTTAAAATGCATTTTTGAACCACCTGTGATCTGTCAAAGGTTTCTGCATGCGTCTGGCTCGGTGCCATTACCGTAGTTAAGTGCCGCAAAGCAGCAAATGGTTGGCAACTGTATTGAAGTTCTACTCTAGTACGAGTAGGTTTGTACCTCGAAGCAAAAATACTATAGTCAAAGTATTCGTATAGTTAACGCTTGTCTTTAGTAAGGGAATCGTCAGACAGACTGGCATGTCAGTAACCCATTAATGACCTACTACAGGGTCGGGTCTCCTCTCACAATGAGAGGGATGTAGGCCTTGCCTAATAGTAAGTGAAAAAAATGGACTATACATTACCTTACCGTATCTTTAAGATAGTAAATTCGAAAGCAGAAGCAACAAAATGAAGTCAATAACAGCGGTTTGTGTGGGAATTTATATCACGAAGCGGTTCAGATAATAATATGTGTAGGAAAGCGGCCCAGAGTTATGGCCGCAACTTCGGTAACTCTGGAAATAATGTGATTTACATTCTAGCGCGGAACTGAGAGAGGCTTTTGATAGCGTTACGTTGTTTTATATGTATCTACTCGTAGCTAGTAGTAGCTACAGGGGTTTATTTACGTTTCCAATATTAATGTGCCTGATAATAATATAGGTAATATAATTTTTCATTAACATTAGAGATATCTTAATGATATATACTCGTCCACGTGATACATACTCGTGTGTTTTTTGTCCTGTGGGGATATCTACTCGTCCACGTGATACATACTCGTGTGTTTTTGTCCTGTGAGCCATGTGTATAGTAATGGTTGTGTTTTGATTACAAGAACATCCTAAATATATATTTTTTTGCTACGCTTTGAAATATCAACACTGTTGAAAATTTGAGATTTAAATATGTTTTTTTTTTGTATATCATAAAACCACCATAGGTATCTACCGCTGTTCCTACAATCTGCCATACAGGATATATTATATTTTCATCTCAGCCACTCTTTAAAATTGCGGTGTTTTGTATAAAATTTGGCTTTTATGTTCATAATTCTTGCTTCCTTTTAACCTTTAATTGTGATAGATCACCAGTAAAAATGTCGGGTAAATTGAGATATTGTAGTAATGGTCCATTATTTTAAAATTTACGCAAATGTTTACACTTTACATTTTTGGATATAAAGCTGGAACGTGAATCACGAAATAGAATTAATTACCCACACATTTACGGCAGTGGTGATAGCCCAGTGGCTTAGAATTCGACCTCGAATCGAGGGGTCCGGGTTCGAATCCCAGTGGCACGCACCAATGACTTTGTTAAAAAAAGTTATGTGCGATTTAAAAAAAATTAAATATCACCTGCTGTTACGGTGAAGGCAAACATCGTGAGGAAACCTGCATGCCTGAGAGTTCAGAAAAAAAGTTCTCAAATGCATGCGAAGTCCACCAACCCGCACTAGGCCAGCGTGGTGGACTAAGGCCTACATCCTTCTCATTGTGAGAGGAGACCCGACCCTGTAGTGGGTCATTAATGGGTTACTGACTGACCCACACTTTTTAGATTACCTGCCATACATAATTTTGTATCTTAACATAATTTGTTTCTAATAAGCCAATACCAACTAATGCGATTTAGAACTAGCGGAGTATTTCAAATTCCATTTACGAGATGAACAAAATTAACTTTAACAAGAATTAGCTGAAACACCAACAAAGGATAAGTTACTTGCAGCGGCGGCAAAACTCTCCCTTGTGATACGCCCCAGCACTTTGTATGAAATGATTATCTACGAGTAGATGACGGTATTAGAACTTCAGAGGGTACTCGTAGAAGATATTTAATTTTAAAATGTCATAAACTCAAACTCAAACTCAAAAGCTTTTATTCATTATTAGGTACAATTTGTGCACACTTAATGAAAGTCATACAGATAAATTATACATTCTACATTCGTCCACTTTGATCGCCCCTCAGGCAAAACGTAGACTGGGAGAAAAAAGCGGGCGGAAAAAAACTCCCAGCACTCTTTTAAAAGCAAATAAAACTTACTCTATAGTGCAGTATGACTAGGTCCAATAAAGGAACACACGTGACAGCTATCGTGTTTGTCAATATCGCCCCATTGCCATCCGCCATCCATATTGTAAAGGATAAGGTTACAAACAATAAAACATGATCATATAGTAGTTCACGTACGCTGGTAATTTATAACCGATCTTCAGGTTATGGATCGCCTAAATGACAGTTAGTTGCCAGGCAACACTTGTTTTTTCAAGGAAATTGTGTAGTGAATTTTGAGTACTTTGAGCAACCAAACAATATCGACGGTTCCCGGGCTATTTGTATTAAGCGACATTTTGGGCGAAATTGACTTATATACATATTCGGAATCAGCGAATTTTTCCGCGTCGTTTGAGCGGGGTTTGGTGACGATCTGAGCACTTTTTTGTCGCTTAATACAATGGCATTTTTGGAGCCCATTTTGCACTACGATGTATGAACCGACACAAAATTTTGACAAATTTAGGAACTGTGTACTTAAGCTATACTATGAAATACCAGAGAGTTATTTAAACCAATTAGCCTCACCTGATAAATATTTTGAAATGTCGCTTCATACAATTAGCTTTACCTTATAAATACATAAGAATGTCACTTCATACAATTAGCTTTACCTTATAAATACATAAGAATGTCACTTCATACAATTAGCTTTACCTTATAAATACATTAGAATGTCACTTCATACAATTAGCTTTACCTCATAAATACGTAAGAATGTCGCTTAATACAATTAGCTAGATACTTGAATTTGCTAGATGTGGCGAATAAACCCATGTTCCTTAATATTTTATTAAACTAGCACTGTCGCTACAGTCACTACAAAAATAAAATTGTAGTACTTCAAACAAATTTAATAATAGCAGTATACACTTAATACAATCAAACTTGACTATGGATTGACTATTGAGGCGTCGGTTAAAACATTGGTTTTAGCAAGGGCGCGCTGGCGGCGCGTCCATCTAATACGAGCGTCTAATAACAGGGCGACTAGTTTTAGAAATTTAAGGGGTCTAAAATTCTACAAAAGGCGGACATTCTAGCGGAACGGTTACGTGGGGCGCTTGGGGACATGGATGTCAAAATTGCCCATCCCACTAAAACCGGAGAAATAAGAATATTGAATTTGGTGGAATCCGTAAGCCGCCAGGAAATTATGGCGGCGATTGCGGACCTGCGGTTGCCCTTGGAGGACATAAAAGTTGGCGATATTCGTTTCACCCTACCGCACTGGGAATGGTATGGGCTCGTTGTCCACTCACTCCAGTTAAAAAACTGGCTAGTGAAAAGTACATCCGTGTTGATTGGATCAGGGCAAGAGTTCAAGTACTAGCACCACGCAAGCTGCAGTGCTTCCGATGTTTGGAGTTTGGACACGTGCGACAAAAATGCACGAGCTCTGTGGACAGAAGTTCTCGCTGCTAAATGTGCGGTGAAAAAGATGACGATCACAAAGCGAGGGAATGCTCAGCTAAGTCACCTAAATGTACCGTATGTACTGACATTGGCCTACCTGCAGACCACCGAATGCGAGGTAAAAAATGTACTCCGCCTTGAGCAAGAGCTTGGCTGGAAGTTCTCAGGATTCTTCTAACCCATCTCAGGATTGACATAGAAAGTCAACTAACGACTGAGGAAGCAATGGAGATTTAGAATTCACAGGATTTCGGGTCCTCCAGGGCAATCTGAATCACTGCCGCGGGGCTCAAGCTTTATTGTTAAGGTCCTGTGCGGAGTGGTCGATTGCCATGGCAGTGGTGGCAGAGCCGTACGATGTGCCGAAACATCCTCTTTGGTTCGGGGATATCGATGGCTCTGTTGCCATTTACTGGGGTGGAAAGAGATACCCTTCGTACTCCCTCATTGATGGAGGGCAGGATTAGGCAGGTGGAGTGGGGACCTCTCGCATTTGTAGGCTGCTACATACTCGTATCTCCCAACTGTGGAATTGGTGCCTATGAAGCATACCTAGATAGACTCGCAGTTTTTACCCTTAGATGCCTACCACGCCCTATTATAGTGCTGGGTGATTTTAATGCTCGCTCAAAAGCATGGGGTGACACAAGGGGAAACAGAAGAGGAGAAGTTATCCAAATGTGGGCGACAGGGTTGGAACTTCGGCTTCTCAACACTGGATTCATAAGTACCTGCGTACGGTGGCAGGGGGAGTCAATTGTGGATTTGACATGGGCTTCAAATGATATCGGGATGGAGAGTCGCAGAAGAGTTAGTAACTCTATCCGACCATCGCTACATCATGTTCGCTGTGACATTGCGACCCCCTAATAACAGACACGTTGGTCAAGCACGACGATGGTCTGTTAAACAGCTTAATAGGGATCTATTACTCGCTGCTACCAACGCTGGATTTTGAGCAGAAACCCTGACCTTTTCTGATCCCGAGAATGAATCAGTCTGGGTACGGGTAGTAATGACATCTATATGTGACGTAGCGATGCCCCGATGTAGGGCCTCTAATAGAAAAGAAGTATACTGGTGGTCTGAACACATTGCAGGATTGAGAGTTAGATATCCTTTGAAGCGGCAACAATCCTGACACGCTTTCCACCCCTCGACATCTTGGCGGACATGGATGACAAGATTTACCTGCAAAGTCGGGCAACTCTCCCAACGAGAAAATAACGATGAGCCAAGTCTTCTGCGAAAGCAGGCACATAGACGGGCTTGGACTGAATGGCGCCAACGTCTGGAGGAGAAGTATGCAGGTCAAAGAGCTGTTGGAACAATTCTGCCCAATTTTGACGCCTGGATGGGAGGGTAGTGTTACGTTCCGACTGTCACCGCGCATGGCTGCTTTGGTGAGCATTTGTGTCGGATTGGACGGGAAGAAAAACCCCATTGCTACCACTGTGATGGAGATCAGGACGACGCTCAGCACACCCTTGAAGCGTGTCCTGCATGGGAATATGAGCGTTCCGCCTTGGTTAGCCAAATTGGGGTTAACTTCGCTCCGTCTGCAATTGTAGCAAAGATGCTGGCGGAGAAGACAGACTGGAAGGCAGTGGTCTCCTTCTGTGAAGCCGTCATGGTAAAGAAAGAGGCCCTTGAGCGCACCCGGGAGATTGTTGACAAGATAATAATTCCTAGGTACCTTTAAATTCAACGATGTTTTAACCGCCCATTTCAGTAAACTTCATTACTCAGGCACGATTAGAAACAAATTAGTAAAAACAAATCTTCAATTTAATGCATTTAGCCTGGAGCTATTATTTTCAGTTCTAGGTGGTTAGGTCATTTAACCTGGAGCAAGAATTAATAAATCTAGGCGGATAAGTCAGTTAGCCAGGAACAAAAAATACTAATTGTAGGCGGTTAAATCATTTAGCCTGGAACAAAAAAATAAAATAAAAGGGTTATTTTGTATTAAACGACATCTAACTTCGTTAATAATAGGAATATCAGAAAAAAAACCTAATCAGATTATGCAGACTATGTAACCTTATCAATAAATATCCATCTTTTTCTAAAATTTTACAAATTGCGGAAGTTATGAATTTTTTTTCAAAAATCAAAACTTTAAACTGCTCTGGTGTAAAGTTTACAAAATGTCGCTTAATACAAATAGCCCGGGAACCGTCGATATGAATCTCAATCCTCAATCCGGAGATTGGTTATTAATTTCAGGCGTTAGAAAGAGATTACATCCGTGTCAGTCAGTCAGTAACCCATTAATGACCCACTACAGGGTCGGGTCTCCTCTTACAATGTGAGGGATTAGTCCACCACGCTGGCCTAATGCGGGTTGGTGGACTTCACATGCCTTTGAGAACACTTTTTTTTTGAACTCTCAGGCATGCAGGTTTCCTCACGATGTTTTCCTTCACCGTAACAGCAGGTGATATTTAATTTTATAAAGCGCACATAACTTTTTATAAAGTCATTGGTGCGTGCCACTGGGATTCGAACCCGGACCCCTCGATTAAGAGGTCGAATTCTCAGCCACTGGGCTATCACCGCTGTAACTCCGTGTAACTCGCCGTAAAGTAAGATTATTTCTTGTCCAAAGACAATTAGTACTTGGACTTCATATAAAACCTTAATGGTAATGTCATTTCATTATTGGACAGGAGCTGAAATTTTTAAGCCCATTAGTTCTGCTTTTACGTCAGTAAAGGGATAACAAATTGTTATTTTAAATACGACGTGAATTCAAAAACAAAGAAATAAATATTGAACAAATTGTCTCAAGTGAAAACAAATTTCATGATCCTTTTGTCTAATAATTCGAAGTACTTCTTGAATAAACAATCTCTTTTTGTCTAACATCTGAAAGCAATTCTTGAATAAACTATCCTCATTTTACAAAAGGCATGATGACAGTAATCAAGTATCGCCAAAATATTTATCTGATCTAATGAAATAGGATTCAAAGATTTTGAAACATGTATTTATTCTCTTATTAATGTCGAGATTAATAATTTATTTGTTAAAATAAATCTACAAAACACAACAATCCGCCATGATAGCTTAAACACCCATCAGATCGAATTACGTCAAATTACGTCACGTCTTTGTAAACGTCATTTTTTTCGTAAGCATAATTATACGCGATCTGGCATTTTTTACTAAGCCGTGGCGCAATGACAGACGCCAAGACACGGGCGAGCGTTTTGGAATGAATTTGAAACTTAAAATTTATATGTACTTTTATTGCACAAAAACCTTAATTTTCTACAGAAATATGATATATTTTAGACATAATAGAAACTTCTGAATATCATAGAAGAGTTTTTGAAAATTAGTCATCATGCCTATTCAACTTGTTGCTATTTCATGTTGAAACATCCTCGCTTCTAATACTAACGTCTCGGCTAGTTTCTGTTTGTTCGAGACAATTGCAATGAGTATGCGATCTCGGAGTTGGCTGTATGTTCCTGGGGTTATTGTTTAAGTTTCGCATCATATCACTGGAATTACCTATCTCCCAGTGTGTCTTGTTACCTTGGGTCAATTATAATTGTAAGTAACAGTTAATGACCCACTACAAGATCGGGTTTCCCCCACAATGAGAGGGATGTCGGCCGCCGTCCACCACGCTGGTCTACTGCGCGTTGGACTTCACATGCGTTTGAGAACATTTTTTTTGTGAACTCTCAGGCATTCAGGTTTCCTCACGATGGTTTCCAGGCCAGCGTGGTGGACTTAAGCCTACATCCCTCATTGTGAGAGACCCGAGTCTGTAGTGGGCATTAATGGGTCACTGACTATAGGATCGAATCGGAATGGTTCCACAACAGCGTCATATTGGTAAATTAGTAGTAAACGCCAACCAGCTAACGGTCTTTGTGGTTTCAATTTTGATTTAATAATAATAACAGATTTAACCATTTTATATTTTCCAAAAAAAATTCGAACGTCGCAGTCTTCAGTATTCGGGTTAGATAAATCATTTTTAATTCCAAACCGTAATGAGTATATCGTATTATACGTAATGAGTGTCGTTAAAATTTCATAGTGCATTTCAAACAATGCTTTCAAGGTACTCGCACATTCGGAAACAAAAAACGAATAACGAACTGTTCCTGCAGAACTCATAAAATAATAACGTAGCTAATTAACTTGAAACCAAAAGCGTATTTTCGGAATACTTTTAAAGTACTATGTCGCTCGCATTTTAATTTACGAGCACGATTTAATGCATGCACAAATATTGGAATGGCGCCAAATTTGAAAATATTAATGAAACTACTAACGAAGAATAATTATAAAACTTACCGAGTATTAATAAATTTGGGGATTTCGACGTAATAATTTTGTTCAAGAATGTCATTCGAAGTAACTTTGTATATTTTGAAGTAGGGATGACCATTACGATACGATATATCGAAATATCGATGCAGCACGACGACGACCATACTACGACATTTTTCTTACTTTTATTTGAAAATAACTCTAACATCATCGCGAAATGATGATAAATAGTGAATATTTTGTTATTCTTAATTCTTAATAAGAATTAAATTGTTTGCGTGTAAGAATTAAAAAATATCCGTTTTTATTTAAAAAAAACACACCTATTAAATAGCAAATCGCAAATCAATAAAAAGTATGTGATACGAATACGATACGAATGAACGATACGATATATCGATACAGGAACGATGCGATATATCGATACAACATATTTTTGGGCATCCCTATTTTGAAGCAGTAAAATCTTTTGCTGTGAAAATAGTTGAATTATTTGGAGCGTGTAAAGAGGATCTGTTCTGAGTGAAATGAAAACGACAATTTAAGCTGTTTGCTGATATCATGGTTACGTGGATACTATTATAGTCGTCGTTCTACAGGACTGTTAAAAGTTTTATCGAACGAACTTCTCGTTTCTCACTCATTTTCTATGGATTTGTGTGTCACAAGTTTTATTTCACTTGCTTTTACACGGTGTGGTGATATTGGTTCCTTCCCTTGAGCCCCTTGCCCTCTGCTGGACGTGAGCCTCCGTTGTCAGTAACCCATTAATGACCCACTATAGGGTCGGGTCTCCTCTCAAAATGAGAGGGATGTAGGCCGCCGTCCACCACGCACCACTACTGCCTGTTGGTGGACGAACATGCCGCGTGAGAACACTTTTTTTTTTGAACTCTCAGGCATGCAGGTTTCCTCACGATGTTTTCCTTCACCGTAACAGCAGGTGATATTTAATTGTATAAAGCGCACATAACTTTTTTACAAAGTCATTGGTGCGTGCCACTGGGATTCGAACCCGGACCCCTCGATTCGAGGTCGAATTCTAAGCCACTGGGCTATCACCGCTCTTCCTCCGCTAATCGACGCTAATCCACCCCGCTGTCCATCCGGGCAGTCTGTTCCTATTATTTCGTATACATCAAAACAACATATGAAACCTTATTTTGTGTCAAAGTTATCCTGAACGATTACTTCTCCATTTCGTTTCTTATTTCGAACAAAGTCTTTCCTGTCGGCTGAAATAACAAGGTGTTTAAGATTAATCTCGGTTCTATTTCCATCAATGCCGTCAGCATCCGAGCCCCAATTTGAGCCAACAAGTGTTCCACTCCCTCACTTATTTATTCAGAAGTTTTTCAATATTTCCCGGAGACGTGTCGCGCACATCTGTCGTCGGTTTGTTTTTGTGAAAAAACAAGCGAGCGGTCGAACGTTTCGTATGCTGTTTCAGGTGCCACATTTTCCTGCTTTATGTTAAAGAAAAACAAATGAATCTTGGTATTGCCACTTGAAATGGCCTGACCATTGGCTATAGTTTCAATTTCTTTCTGATAATGCTTTTACCATTCGTATTTTTTGGAACGAAAGTTCCTTACGACAGGTTTAAAGGAGATAGGGATTTTTCTGCGCGACCGAATTGAACAAAAATATACAAACGGAAGTGACTACCGCGTTATCCAACCCCGCTATTCAATCCACCATCACGCAGTACCTACTGTCTTAGGCAAGAACTCTCCGATTGCTAGATTAAGCAAAGAATTAAATAATTGGCTTGCTTCTGAGCCTAAGGATATATTTTCACTTAAGCTACAACAATTTCGCGAGCTCTTGCTCCGATAAATCCCCAACTAACATAAACAAATAGATAATTTTACACCCTAGTTTTGTAATAAATTGCATGCAGTGTTTGCCTGTAACTTGTTGTGCATTTAGACGATACATTTGTGTTATCTTTATTTAGTTTTAAGTATTGATGTAACAGCTGTTGGTGAACCAAATAAATAAAATAAAATAAAAATAAAGTGACGACATATATTTGAACTTCTTGTCTAAGCACGTTGTCATTGTCACAGACATTAACTATTTTGGTAACAGCACCATCTATTGGCGCTTGGTGGTATACAATTGATTTATTAATGTGGTTCTACTGCTTGTCCACAGATGTCGCTCTATTTAATGTATATAAAGAGCTGTATCGATCTTTCTAGAACATTTTTAAATAATACGAAAATTCGCAATTTGTTTTGTCGCAAGCGGTGATAGCCCAGTGGCTTAGAATTCGACCTCGAATCGAGGGGTCCGGGTTCCAATCCCAGTGGCACGCACTAATGACTGTAAAAAAAGTTATGTGCGATTTATAAAATTAAATATCACCTGCTGTTACGGTGAAGGAAAACATCGTGAGGAAACCTGCATTCCTGAGAGTTCACAAAAAAATGCTCTCAAAGGCATGTGAAGTCCACCAACCCGCAGTAGGCCAGCGTAGTGGACTAAGGCCTACATCCCTCTCATTGTGAGAGGAGACCCGACCCTATAGTGTGTCATTAATGGGTTACTGACTGACAATTTGTTTTTCTCATAGTCCGGACCCAAGTATTTCTCATTCAAGGATACACACTTGGTGTATGTATATTATCCAAAGGAACTTCGCTCCTTTCTGGTGTCATGACACGACACGACTCATTAAAGACAGCCTTTATTTTTGTACTACTGATGTATTATAAAAAATCATAAAGCAACACATAATAATATATTATATTATTCATCCCAGACACAACAACTTCTATATCGAATTACCATCAAAGAGAAACCAAGTCTTCCAACTTTAGTTTTCTTTGAGGTAAAAGTTTGAATTCGTCGGAGGCTATCTTGGCCGGAATACGAATTTTGAGGTCAAATATTTGCTTCCGTTATTAATTCTGACCCGTGAGTTTCTGTGACATTTTTTTATTGCGGAACGATGGAGTCATTTGAGTCTTAACTTTTTTAATACTTACTTCTTGGTCGCTGTTTCAAGATAATTGGTTATTATCATAATTTTTCAAAAGCTTTTTTGTATTTTAGATGTTACATTATCTTCTAGGTATATAACGACCGCACTGTGGGCCAAATTCTTCAGTCCACCACTCCACTGGGACGAAGTCATGGGCAGCGCTAGTATACATTAAACTATTCCACAACCTATTGTTCCTTATATAAAAGCTTCATTCATAGATAAAACCGGTATGATTGAAAAAGTATCGATTACACTTCAAATATCAGACTACTCAATGATATAGCCGCAATAAAGGCCCAGCCCGCGTAAAAGTATGACGCACGCAGTTATTCACTGCTATTATACTATATTACTTTGCTTGCTAGAGCGGTGATAGCCCAGTGGCTTAGAATTCGACCTCGAATCGAGGGGTCCGGGTTCGAATCCCAGTGGCACGCACCAATGACTTCGTGAAAAAGTTATGTGCGCTTTATAAAATTAAATATCACCTGCTGTTACGGTGAAGGAAAACATCGTGAGGAAACCTGCATGCCTGAGAGTTCACAAAAAAAAATGTTCTCAAAGGCATGTGAAGTCCACTAACCCGCAGTGGGCCAGCGTGGTGGACGGCGGCCTACATCCCTCTCATTACGAGAAGGAGACCCGACCCTGTAGTGGGTCCTTAATGGGTTACTGACATGACACTTTGCTACTATAAATAGGTACTTCAGAATATCTTCTGATTGTTACTACTAGATAACACTGGGATACGAGTACCAGGCAGTCGCTAGATAAATACTAAGAAAAAGACAAAATCTCTACTGTTCTAACAGTTTTCTCTATGCGTACCTATTTTGAACATCAGCCGTGACATTTTGTTCAACACAATTTTTCCCGCCTTATTACTCTCAATGGAGCTCTGGTTATTGTTTGTCGATATTCACGTTTTTCATGATTGCTCCAATACCTGATTGTTGTCTGCTATATAATCTGACTGTTTTAGCTTGATTACTATTCCCATTTCCTATATCAGGGTCTGTTTAATTCAGAGTATTAAAAGTAACTATTCTTCTAAATTATTGTTTGTTTGGGAATTATCTGTGCCTATGTTAACTATTAACTATCTAAACGTGAGTATTGTCTATCGAAAAAATAAAACTACTTAAACGATGGTGAAAAAACTTATTTTCACCATTATCAATCCTTCAGTACCAAGAACTATATCATCTGACAGTGTCTTTGTATTTCCACGGTCCGTTTTTGCTTCCTCTCGGCCCTTGTGAAGTTGTTAGTCCACTGCTGGACATGGGCCTCCCCTAATCGACGCCACTCCGTCCGGTCCTGGGCCCTCTGAATCCAACGGTTCCCCGCTGTCCTCTTTAAGTCGTTAGGTCTTATCAGCATCTAACAGTTTATAGCAGCGGTCCTGTGTTCCTCCAAGCTGAGGAGTGTGACCTTCCTTCCCTTCAGCCCGTGTTAGTCCTCTGCTGGACTCCCCTAATCAACGCCACTCCAACCTGTCTTTAGCCCTATGAATCTAACGATATCCCGTTGTCCTCTTCAAGTTGTTAGTCTCATCAGCATCTAACAGTCTCTTACTCTTTCCAGGGAACTGCCTGGTGATAGCAGCAGTTCTGTGCTCCTCCAAGCTGAGGAATGTGACCTTTCTTCTTCAGCTCTCGTTTGTCCACTACTGGACCATTCTGCCGTCGTCTCTTCAGGTCGTCAGTCCGCCAAAAGCATCTAATAATCTATTTCTTTTCCAGGGAACTGCCTGGTGATAGCAGCAGTCCTGTGCTCCTCCAAGCTGAGAAGTGTGACGAATCTATTCATCGTGTCGCTGGCGGTCGCTGATCTGCTGGTGGGCGTCGCGGTGCTGCCTTTCTCTGCTACCAGGGAGGTGTTCAAGGTAAGCGGTTTCACCAGACGCTCAGGCTCTTGTATTTACTACTTGAATGCCAGTGAGGATGCCTTCGGAAACTTTATAAACTAGGCTATAGGGGAAAAACAGCGATCATGGATGGCCTGGCTACCGCTTTCAGTCAAAGAGACGAGAAAGTCATAGAGGAAATTTTGTTGAGCCGTTTTGGCATGATACAGTAACAAACATGATAAGAGTACGATTTCCGAGGCGCCAAATTTTGACCATGCAGTCTTCATATTTAGCCCAAAATAAGAAGTTTTTTATAATATTTATTCTATTCTAAAAAATTCTATTTTTCGAAAAATATTGAGATGCGCCGGAAATACTTTGGCACACTTGCTTGTATTGTCCAATAGAAGGTCTCCACCAAATTTGAGCCAAATCGGATGTAAAAGTTATTCAGAAATGATAAAAAAACTTAAAAATTTCAAACCCCCGTTTCACCCCTTAATGGCAAAATGTCGATTTTTTTTACTCTTAAAAACATCTTATTTTGGGCTAAATATGAAAACTGCATGGTCAAAATTTGGCGCCTCGGAAATCGTACTCTTGCCAAACATTCATCCATCTATCCATCCTCTCAAACTCACGTTTATATACATAATTTAGATACCACAAGCTACTCGTATATTGATTCACGTATGTACCAAATCTCTCGTAAATCATTTCCGTACCAGAAATCTCATCCAATTCGGGCACATCCGTCCTAATAAGATTCTCCGTTCTCCATTAAAACCGAAGCACAAATGAATTGTGAACCTTTCGTTGAAGGTAAAAACCGCAATTTTTCGAACGAATAATTTTTATTTTACCCGAACTTTAACAATAGGTGCTTAAAGAGCGGTTTTCACGGTGCGATTTTGGTCGCAGCGATTTCAATACGATTCGAGTCTTATTTCACCAGTGTGAACAAATGTTTAGAACTCATAACTCTTATAACCGTAATGATGACAATGGCGAATTAATAAACGATTCACCTTAGAGATACCTACAACTATTTGCTATTTGCTATTCAAAATGCCCTGTAAAACCAATAACTAACCCATATTCGTGCAAATACATGATTTTTGATTTTGATTTTGATTTTGCGATTTACAGTTATCGCGCTTATAAAGTCGCACCGTGTATGTGACACCTTATTAGGTTCGTATTGTGGTTTTGTGCCACAATAGCCTTATGTTCCAATTGAAATTCATGGCAACTGTCTCTTGCAAGGCTTAAATAATACTATTATAGGTGGAGTATATTTTTTTTTGTTTAATATGCATTTTATTGATAGGGCTGTATTTCTTTTATGGCCCACTGTAGGCTCTACCTACAAACCGAGAGGCCTGGAGCATACGCTGCTCCAATGCGGATTGGTAAAGAAACGGGCTAGTGGCCAACCCGTGTCGGATGTTTTCAAACCGCCCATAGGGCTTCCGACAAGGTTTAACGACTGCTTTCGTATCAATAACAACCGGGAACGACAGCTTAACGCACCCTCTGAAACATGGAAGCGCGCATGTAATTCGACCGTAGCGATCACCCATCCAGGTACCTACTGTTTTATGCGCATAATATTTAATACTTATCAAGAATTAAGAATAACAAAAATGTTCAATAGCACTATTTATTATAATTTCGCTTAGATGTTATAAGAATTTTCAAGTTATAAAAGTAAAACAATGTCGTAGTTTGATACGATACGATATTTTAAAGTGGTAGGTATCTAAAAATATACTTATCGAAAAGTATCGTTTGATCAAAATATCGTATTAAATATCGATATATCGTATTGTGCTGTATCAAACTCAAACTCAAAAGCTTTTATTCATTATTAGGTACAATTTGTGCACACTTAATGAAAGTCATACAGATAAATTATACATTCTACATTCGTCCGCTTTGATCGCCCCTCAGGCGAAACGTAGACTGGGAGAAAAAAGCGGGCGGAAAAAAACTCCCAGCACTCTTTTAAAAGTAAATAAAACTTAGTCTATAGTGCAGTATGACTAGGTCCAATAGAGGAACACACGTGACGGCTATCGTGTGTGTCAATATCGCCCCATTGCCATTCGCTCACAAATGAATATTGATACATAGTGTATAGAAATAGCCTATAGTGAAGTTATTCAATCCCACGCTTTCTTATCTTCTAAGATTATCTAAGTCGATCGATATTTCGATATATCGTCTCGTAATGGGCATCCCTAAAGAAAAGACAATATGACAAGACAAGTTCCTATTTATGAACAGGTATAATATAATTTATTAGATCGATGACAGGTACAGGTACACGTGACCGCTGTGGGTTTCGTTAGTAGCCTTCTCAATGACGTCAGTAAGAAAATGGCTGATTACGTCAGCCAGAATAAAAGAGTTATATGCCAGTAACCCATTAATGACCCACTACAAGGTCGGGTCTCCTTCTCGTAATGAGAGGGATGTAGGCCGCCGTCCACCACGCTGGCCTACTGCGGGTTGGTGGACTTCACATACCTTTGAGAACATTTTTTTTGTGAACTCTCAGGCATGCAGGTTTCCTCACGATGTTTTCCTTCACCGTAACAGCAGGTGATATTTAATTTTATAAAGCGCACATAACTTTTTTACAAAGTCATTGGTGCGTGCCACTGGGATTCGAACCCAGACCCCTCGATTCGAGGTCGAATTCTAAGCCACTGGGCTATCACCGCTTGTTATATAAAAACCTAAAAATAATGTATTTTATAAGACTTCCGCGCGTCACTCCAACCCTTCTTTCTTTAGCTTGATTGTTTTTTCTTAAACTAAGTATGGGCGTGCAGGCTGATGTTTAGTGGTCACTGCAGCCCATGGACGCCCGCATCCAACCTCAAATAGAGAAGAAATGCTATCTGAGGTTGTATGCGGGTGCTTTGCTACTCATGAGGACTAAGACGTTCACCTCAAATAAAGGATCCCCGGCAACCACACCTCCCCAGACGAAACACAACACATGAAGAACATGCTGCTTTACGACGGATTAAGAGGCTGGCGGTAAGGTACCCAGACGAGCTACTATGGCTCTACCGCCTAAAATGTAATTTGGTTCATAGTAAATAGTTCTATTGAATCGGAGATTTGTTTATATGAATGAAAATAAAAGTTTTTCTGTCTACAGTTCTACACTAAACTCCTAAGTCTGTCTGTCGCATCGGTCGCCAGCGGAACTGCAGCTTTAGTCCTTAAATCTAGAAATTTATATTCAACAATTTTATTTCACGTTTATATTCCTTTGAATTTAACTTTGATAAAATAATCAAAGGCTTTTACGAGAGCATGAAGTCATCACGACCTCACAAATGCCCATCATTTCTGTAATTAGACTCTACGGTCCGCACTCAACAGTTGAAGGGTTGAACCCACCCCGCGAATAACACACAACCTTATTACTACCACATAAAGTCGAATTTGCTTTACAGATTAACCTCAACTCAGATGACATACACGAAACTACGATTTTGAACTTAATGACTTAAACAATAGAGTTTAATTCCGCTTACAGATATCCCGAAGTTCGGTAGAACCGCTTTGATGATTCGATTAATTCAAGCTAATTTAGAACTTAATGCTATAAAGTTAGGGTTGATTATCCTCTGCTGTTTTCCGTATGTAAAACTATGGGGTGACATTATTAAAGCGCCCGAGGCATAAATGGCTATTTCTGAAGCTTTTGTCTGTTTGTACGCCGGTTAATTTAATATGCAGTGTTTTGGTATAGGTATTCATGAAGATATGTATTCTGCTGACAAAAAGATATCAAGTAAATAAAAGAATCGAAAATACAAAGCATTTTGCTTGTAGGTTGTAAATCTTTCAGCCTTTGGTATTCCACTGCTGATCATGAGCCTAATAGACGCCACTCCTCCCGGTCCTGGGCCTGAATTCAATGGTTACGCGCTGCTTTCTTCTGGTTGTCATACATATTTGCAAGAGTTCATGGTGTATTTCTGTATTAACAGAAACTGTCGACGCATTTTCTAACGTTACTAGAAGTTATTTTAATAAATTTTATTGCAAGTAAATTTGTAATGTGTTTTTTCGCCTCTTACCTTTATCATGATAAGGCCCAACAAGTGCAACTAAATGCAAACAAAGGCTCGGCCCTTTAATAGATCTCAAATTCTCAATCATTTTATTGACCCAATACAGGCTCGGATCTCACAATGAGAAGGTCGTAGACCTTACTAATGCGATTTGGTGGACTTTCCATGCCTTTAAGAATATTTTTTGTGTACTCCGAGGCGTGCAAGTTTCTTCATGATGTTTTCCTTCACCGTTACAGCAAGTGATATTTTCTTTTAATTTAGTTGTACGTGTCACTGGGATACGAACCCAGACACCTCGAATTAAAGTGGCGGTAACGTCCACGGACGAGCTACTAGGGCTTTTCCACTTAAAACTATTTGATTTGGCATAGGTCTCTTGCCAAAAATAGGAAAAATAAAAAACTTTTGATCAATAGACAAAATAATAAATCACATGTAGGTACGAGTAGAAATGCCTATTCAACAGCCTTTAGCGGGCAGCCGTTTCATTCCGTTTTAGAATGCAGCCGTTTTTTATATTCACCTAAGTGCCCCTTTATGAGGAAACCCTTGCGGTTAATTCAAATTCAAATTCAAATTCAAAAGCTTTTATTCATTATCAGGTACAATTTATGCACACTTAATGAACGTCATACATTTAACATTATACAAACATCCGCTTTGATCGCCCCTCAGGCAAAACGTAGACTAGGAGAAAAAAGCGGGCGGAAAAAAACTCCCAGCACTCTTTTAAAAATAAGTATGAATTATTCTATGGTGCAGTATGACTAGGCCCAATAAAGGAACACACGTGACAGCTATCGTGTGTGTCAATATCGCCCCATTGCCATCCGCTCACAAATGAATATTGATACATGGTGTATAGAAATAGCCTAGTGAAGTTATTCAATCCCACGCTTTCTTATCGTCTAAATAGTCCTTAGTTTCATAATAGGCCTTTCGGCACAGGACTGATTTGATAGTTCTTTTAAATTTATGAAAAGGCAGGGATTGAATTTCGATTGGAATTTTATTATAAATTCTAACTGACATTCCCATAAATGACTGGCTTTTTTTATGAAGCCGACATCTTGGAAATATCAGCTTGTGGACATTCCTGGTTACAATACAATTAGATTTATGTAAGTCCTTAAACGTTCTGAATTTATTCTTATTTTTATATACATGCATAATATTTTCATAAATATATTGCGAAGCAAGAGTAAGTATATTTATTTCTTTAAATTTTTCTCTAAGAGATTCTCTATTCCCTATTTTATATATTGCGCGAATAGCCTTCTTCTGCAGTACAAAGACAGTTTGTATATTTGCTGCATTCCCCCACAGTAAAATGCCGTAAGACATAACACTATGGAAGTAACTGAAATAAACTAATCTAGCAGTATCTACGTCGGTAAGAGACCGTATTTTCCTAACTGCAAAGACCGCAGAACTAAGTCTACTCGCCAACTTACAGATATGGGGTCCCCATTGTAATTTAGAATCAACAGTGATTCCAAGAAAACAAGCTGTGTCAACAAAATTCAGTTCCTTACCATTAAGTATTGGTTTAGTATCGACTTGTTTAACATTAGGTAGCGAAAATTTAATACAATTCGTCTTTTTACTATTCAGTAATAAATTATTTACATTAAACCAATGAACGACAGTAGAGAGAGCATTGTTCACATCGTCATAACTATTTTTAGATCTAGGAACTTTAAAAACTAAAGAAGTGTCATCTGCAAACAGTACTATCTCATGTTTTTTCTCTACCAGGTGAGGTAGATCGTTAATATAGATTAAAAAAAGGAATGGGCCGAGAATCGAGCCCTGAGGGACACCCATTTTGACAATTGACCCAGACGACCGTTTACCATTTACCTCAACCCTCTGAGTCCTATCATTTAGATACGAAATCAGAAGACTGAGTGCGGTATCATGAATGCCATAGTGATTAAGTTTCCTGATTAAGGTTTCGTGTTGGACACAATCAAATGCTTTGGATAGGTCACAAAACACACCTAAAGCGTCGTGCGAATCCTCCCAAGCATCAATGATATTCCTAAAAAGCTCTACTCCCGCATCAGTCGTAGAGCGACCCCGTGTAAATCCAAATTGTTTATTATGTAAAAGCTCATTATTAGTGAAATGTCGTAGGAGTTGATTTAAAATGATTTTCTCAAATATTTTGCTACACGTTGGCAGTACTGATATTGGTCTAAAGTTAGTGGGGTCAGTAGTGCTGCCAGATTTAAATAGAGGTATAACCTTACTATGTTTCATAAGATCAGGAAACCTACCACTCTCAATACAATTATTAAATATTAAAGCTAGATGGGGTGCCATTACATCAATTATAGATTTAAATAATTTTACAGAAATGCCCCAAAGATCGGTGGCGTTTTTAACCTCTATTGTCTTAAATACTTTTACAATATCAATGGCGTCTATGGGTCTAAAACTGAAGGTACTCTTGCATTCGCTTACATTTTGTTTCAGCAATGATTCAGCCACGTCGGGAGACGAGCAGAGCGACTTAGTAACCGTGACTGGAATGTTACTGAAGTATTTTTCAAACTCTGATGCAACATGTTCGTCTGACTCCACACTGACGTTGTTAATTACAAGTTTGTATTCGCGACTGTGGGTCTTAGCTCTTCCAGTCTCGTTATTGATGACATTCCAAGTCGCTTTTATTTTGTTACTGCTCGATTTGATTTTATTCCTAATATGCAAAGATTTAGCCGCCAAGCACACTCTTTTAAATATTTTGGAATAATTTCTAACATGATTTAAGAAGGGCATACTACGATTATAAATACGACATCTCGTGATAAAGGTCATATAGTTTAAGCCTACTTCTATGTATTCCCGGTGTCGCCCAATCACTGAAAGATTTACAATGTTTCGGAGAGATAGTTATAGGTGTGAAGACAGTGTTATAGGATTTATTTATATGATTACACAATGAACCATATTGAATGTTTACACTAGCGTTAGACAGCAATGGCATTTTGTTAATAATATTATTTCTAAATCTCTCCATACGCTTTTCTGTAACTGGAATGACCACTTTATTCTTAAAAACCTGCTTTTCCATTCTATAATTGAAAATAGCCAACTGACCACTGTGATCTGAGCTAAGATTATTAATAATTAAAGACCTCGTAGGTGTCGCATTTGTGAAAATATTATCTATACAAGTAGACGTTGAATCTGTTATCCTAGTTGGCTCCAAAAACAGGTTAGTAAGATTGTGACATTTGAGACATTTTGCACATAGAATTATTGTCCAATAGATTAATATTAAAGTCACCGCACACTATAATGTCCTTGTTTGATTTACCACATAATTTAATTAACAATTGTTCAAAAACCGACTCGAAAATATCATATACGGCATTTGGAGGCCTATAAATACTTACAATTATACATTTAGTGCACTCCACACAGGCTATTTCTATAGTTCGTTCAATGGATAGGCTCACTATGTCTTTACGTTCCTTAAATATAAGGTTCTTATCTACAATGATTAACGAGCCGCCACGCATTGCTGTCTTCCTACTGAACGAACTGGCAACTTGGTGCTTATCAAAGTTAATAGCAATCTGGCAATCTTTCAGCCAGTGCTCAGTGACGCAGATGACATTGATATTGTAATGCCTTAAAAATAAATCTAGCTCAAGTTCTTTACCCGACAACCCTTGTATATTTTGATGCACCAAATTTAAACATTCATTATTACTTAATAAACTATCTAACGATTTATTAGAATTGTTGCAAGAGGTTTGTACCTCCCTTGTCTGAATACTTAATTTAAAGTATTCGGGACAAGTTTCAAACTATTATCTGCAGCAATACTACAAGTACTACTACAGTGAGTCAATAAATTGACCTGCTCAATAGGAGCACTAGTCTTAACATCTAAATAATTAAAAAATAAATTGTATGATAGCACATATGCTATCTGTTTTGTATAAAAGTTTGATAGAGTAAATCTATCATTTGTCAACAAAAAAATATTTCTAAAAACATTATTAATGTCAAGTAAATTAATTGAATTTTTATAATTACCAATTGTCAAATTGTTATGTCCAATCATATTATACATCATTACATTAAATTTATGTCTAATATTATTTTCTTTAATGTCGTTCCTAACATAGGGAAATGTAAATAAAATAACTTTTTTTACTTTTAATGTTTGCAGTTGTTGCATATAATATGTCAATTTACTTTGATTAAAATTTCCCCTCCTACCAAAAAGTAGAACTAATGTGCTGTTAGGATCATGGGTACTATTTATCACCTTGTCCATTATTTGTATGAATGATGCTCCGGGCATACAAAAGTTGCAAATATTTGCCCCGGAGTGATCATACAGTCTGGTGCCCATGTTTCTTCCCATTTCATCACTATATATACAAACTTGATTCCTACATGGCGCCAGATTAGAAGCTACTGAGCTGACATTAACACCTCCATAAGACTCCGTTACACTTGATGGCCCTGGCTGCTCTGAACGTTGGTCTTGAAGGTTATTTACGAGTGAATAGAAACGTTCTTCATTATATTTAGATAGTCGTAGGACTTCGTCCATGGCCACCACGTGATCGGCAATGTCCAGTTGAGCAGATTTGTATTTGTTAGACATGTCCTGCAAAGATGATTGAAGGTCTTTAATCATACTATTTAAGACGCCAATGTCAGCCTCGTAGCTTTGTCTATTTTTTTCTAACTCGATAGTAGATTTTTTACAATTTTCCATTAATAATCTATGCTTTTTACATAATGAAACATGTTGTCTAGTAATATTGTTCTTTTTTATCAGCTTCTTCGTTTTTCTAATAAATCTGTTTAACTTAATTAGAGTTAGAAGTTAGAAGTTAATCACCGCTTTTCTGACAACCATTGGTATTGCCGTTGGTATTGAGGCGGTGATAGCCCAGTGGCTTAGAATTCGACCTCGAATCGAGGGGTCCGCGTTCGAATCCCAGTGGCACGCACCAATGACTTTGTAAAAAAAAGTTATGTGCGCTTTATAAAATTAAATATCACCCGCTGTTACGGTGAAGGAAAACATCGTGAGGAAACCTGCATGCCTGAGACAAAAACTGTTCACAAAAAAAATGTTCTCAAAGGTATGTGAAGTCCACCAACCCGCAGTAGGCCAGCGTGGTGGACTAAGGCCTACATCCCTCTCATTACGAGAAGGAGACCCGACCTTGTAGTGGGTCATTAATGGGTTACTGGCATTTATAGCAAATTCGTACTGGATTTTTAATGGGCTTATTTTCTCACTAGTCCCAAAATAAAATACCACCTTTGAAAGCATGCAACAAGCATACGGGCCATCTCATGTTAAGTCGACATAATTGCTTCTTTCTTTCGTCTTACTTAAGAGTTCGTAATCATTTTTATTACTTAAGTGTAGCAGAAATCTGTAGACGAACGAAAGTGACCGACATAGCTCTCAAGGTTTGCAAATTAAAGTGACAATGGGCTGGCCACATCTTTCGCAGGACTGACAACCGATGGGGAAAAAGGTCCTCGAATGGCAACCACGTTTAGGCAAAAGGAGCACAGGCCGCCCACCACCAGGTGGACAGATGACCTGAAGAAGGCAGCGGGAAACCGTTGGATTCAGAGCGCCCACGAGCGGGTGGAGTGGCTTCGATTAGGGGAGGTCCATGTCCAGCAGTGGACTACCAAGGGCTGTAAGGAAGGAAGACTGTTTCACGACGGGTTGAAAAGTGGCGGTAAGCTACTCCACTGTACTAGTTACAGTAGATTCGTATTTTGAAAAATCCCACCCCTATTTACAGTGCCTATTCAACTACTTTTCTTAACAAAAGGTTTTAGTTACAACCCTCTTATGAAAAGCTTTGAAACGAAAAGTATAACTTTAAACACAGAACACGGCTCCTGCTAGTTTTCTATTGACTACCTACTTCACTGACATTTTGTTTTTTTACTCTGAAATACTCGGCTGGCGTGTGGTTTAAGGCATAAACTTTAGGTAAATGTAATATTGAATATTGAATAAGCGACCTTAACAGTAGGCTTCTTTCAAGAATGAAATGAAAATACATTCTACTTATATTCAGTATTATACTTACCTGAATACTATACCTACCTATACCTATACCTACTTTATATTTTAAACAAGACGCCCACGAACTATTTTAGAGTAAAAAAACACGACTGGACCGATTTAGCTCATTTTAGTTTTGATATATTTGTATAAGTCCAGGGGAGGTTTATACGGTAAAGAAAAATGTGGGGAAGAAGTAGAAATTTCCATATTTTGGTAGAACGAAGTGTGCCGGGTCAGCTAGTCTAAAATAAGGGAACTGTAACATGAAAATATTTTCTTGCACCAAACGCCATTTTCCCGCCCGATTGCGTTCTATATGTGGCCGCCGCCCGGTGCTCCAACCAACGATATTACACCAGTACTGAAGTGAAGTGGTTTTTTGTATTGAGATGTAAATCTGGAAAGGTATCTTCTGTATTCTATTTTATAAGGGAAGAAGACTGATTGATTCAAGGAATATAATATAACGCTTCACACTCATAGCCCCACACTAGGACTCCCTGGGTCGTGGGTGCCATAGACACACATAAGACAAGAACACACACACCCATACCAGTAACAGAAATTTAAACTCATCATTCAAATCTCTGCTCTTCTGGGAATCGAACCCAGGACCCTCCGCGCAGCGCACCGGCGCGGCGTCTTAACCACTGCGCCACTCAGGTCTTCGAATGAAATTAAAGATGTCGTAATTGGCATGTCGTACACAAAAGTTGCTCGTACGACAACGTCATTTTATACATTTTGTCGCATGTCAGTTTCAGGTTCAATTAGGACAGCTCCATATGTTCAAATTTATGTGTTCAAAAACTCTGTTCAAATTTTGTCGTGTTGGTTGTTCGGTTATGTCAGCCAATAAGAACAAGGTCTAAGTAGTGGTTTGGCCATTGTGTTTTATTAGAGTCCTGGGCCCTCTGAATCCAACGGATTCCCGCTGTATTCTTCAGCTCGTCAGACCACCTGGTAGGAGGGCGGCTTTTGCTCCTTTTACCTAAACGTGGTCGCCATTCAAGGACCTTTTCCCCCCATCAGCTGGCCACATCCTGCGAACGATGTGGCCAGCCCTTTGCTACTTTAATTTGTAAACTTTGAGAGCTATATCGGTCATGTTCATTATTCTACGGATTTTATCATTTCTGATTCTGTCACGTAGAGAAATACCGAGCATAGCTCTTCTCCATTGCCCTTTGAGCGACTCTGTGCTTCTGGATTGGGCTCACAGTAAAGGACCACGTCTCGGCACCTCAGGTCATCGCTGGCAACACACATTGTTCGATAACTTTCCAACGAAAGTTAGGTACGGACCCCTAAAATACGTAATGATGTCTTAAACTAAGTTACAAAAATAAATTAAAAACGAAAACCCTTCGGGGTTAACGTTGCAATTAAGTATGAAAGCAAATCTTGTCGAATTAATTTGTGTTCTCTGAAAATAGCTAGGGTTTTGCATAATTTGGGTTCTCCGAAATTTGGGGATAAACCCGAGTAAAAGATGGAGATTATTTCGAAGACTTACATTATCCCAAAAATCTTAATTCATCATGATATTTATCTCATCTCTCATGCCTTACAAAACTATTTTTAAGAAAATTCTTTAAAAATTTAAATTCCATATTTAACTTTTAAGATACTTCTTACAATCATAGCTTGTTGCGTTTAAACTCATACTCGGTGCGTTTAAGATACCTAATGTTTTTATTTTAAGAATAAATAAAAGAAGTTTTAAAGCTTGATCAAAAGGTCCAATTATGAAAAATTTGATTCGATTTTTGGTTCAAAACTATAAGCATATCTTTAGATATTTTTTTCATCGGTTTTTCGATACTTTTATTTGCATTCAAAAGTAATCATTGAACCTTATTTATTGATAATCATAAGGCAGTACCGTGACTCCGCCACGCTGCTCCATTGTTGATTATCACAAAACATCGATCACAAACATAGAGATATGAAGCAATCATATCTATGTTTGTGTCAGAGGCTAGCAATTGCCGTCAAAATATTTTGCCGTAAAACCTTCAAAACCGGTAGGCTAATATTTTTCCGAATCAAAAAGCAATAACTAAAGCTAAGAGTGAAAGCGCAGGGTCCTACCCTTTTGAAATATCACCCTTTCCTTTAAGCCTCTGTGATTACCGTAAATCCGAAGGTATGAAAAAGTGCCCGAAAAGGGCACTAGGGTCAGGTAAATAAACGACTCACTAAGATTTATCGGTGATAGCCCAGTGGCTTAGAATTCGACCTCACGAATCGAGGGGCCCGGGTTCGAGTCCCAGTGGCACGCACTAATGACATAAAAAAGTTATGTGCACTTTATAATTTTAAATATCACCTGTTACGGTGAAGGAAAACATCGTGAGGAAACCTGTGTGCCTGAGAGCTCCCAAAAAAATATTCTCAAAGACCTGTGAAGTCCACCAACCCGAAGTAGGGCTACATCCTACATACTCCTCTCATTGTGAGAGGAGACCCGACCCTGTAGTGGGTCATTAATGGGTTACTGGCTGAGACCAGATTTATCATTCCACCCTCAAATATGAACTTACGCAGTAGGTATTGTTTTTGTATCGTAATCGAGTAATCCAGTCCATAATCTCTGCTAGTACATTAAAAGTTAGCCAGAAATGGCTTGTACACATTAATTTATGTGTCAGTTCCGACAGAATTTCCCGCTCATCTAATTTACAAGGGACCGAAAAAAATATAATTTCGCTAAATTCACCCTCATTAATTTATATCCTGGACCTTCGAGCAATTTCGGCGCTAATTTTATATTCCACGCTTTGATTGCTATTGGACCTCAAGGACGGCTTTTAATGTCATTTCTGATAATTCTCGTTTAATTTTAGAAGGTCTGTGGTGAAGACGGTATTTAGTAGATGAAATCCGTAGAAGAACGAAGATGACCAACATAGCTCTTAAAGTTTGCAAAGTAGTATCCACATAGTTCGCAGGCGGACAACTGACGGGGAAAACGGTCCTCGAATGGCTACCACGTTTAGGTAAAAGGAGCACAGGCCTACCAGGACTGACGACCTGAAGAGTACAGCGGGAAACCGTTGGATTCAGGGGGCCCAGGAAGAGTAGGGCAATTAGTGGCGTCGATTATGGCAGGCCCATGGTAGTGGACTGCCAGGGGCTGAAAGGAAGGAAGGAAGATCATAGTCCACCACGTTGGCACGCTGATTTCGCCATTAGTTGTTCTAACCTGTCTAGCACTGACTGCGATCGAGAGCCAAACGTTTGTTCAGTCAAGATCTCGAAATCAAGCAGCAACTGAAATATTAGAGACCGTTTATTGATACTGCTACTAAATTTGATCGATTGTCCAGCACTACAGTCTGAATTTAGCCCCATGGTCACTACTATTAAGCAAGAAATAATAGCTAAATTTAGTATCAAATGACATAACACACAGTTAATCGTTATTGTTACCTTATAATATAGTTGGTAGACTTGTTGTTGACCATAGAAAAGTTATGTTATAGACCCTACGAGCGGTTTGAAAAACATTCGACACGAGTTGACCACTAGGTATCTCCCGCATCAGAGCACCAGGGTGAAGTATACTCCAGCGAAATACGTATACAAAGAACTACACTATACTTAGGGAGGCTGTTGTGAAGTCCTGCGCCCGAATATGGGGAATAGGAAGTGTTTGGAGGTAAAGGGGAAAGAAGTCAGTTCAGTATGTTATTGTTTACTATGCTCGCCGTCATTTGCCGTTATGTCGTCATGTCGTCATGCGTAGTGAGCATTTCATGTGAGTTGCGCGCTCTTATTACGCGGCTATTAGAGTCGCAGCCAACTCAACAGCAGTCATAGGTACTACTACTATTATTATGGCAACGATAGTTTGTGAGGATAGATGGATGTATGTTACTATTTAACGCTAAAACGGCTAAATCGATTCTGATGCAATTTAGTTTACAGATAGTTTAGAACATAGATTAATTTGTAGGATACTTTTTATCCCTTTCTGGATGAATTTTCAAAACCCATGCGGACAAAACCTCGGGCAAATGCTAGAATTAAAATCCATACGTCATCTGTTTCCAGCCAGGTTATGTATCTTTTTTGACAGACCTAGTGAAGATCGTTATTCAAAGTGACTATGAAATAACTGTCAAACTACAGTTATGGTATTATGTATCGACAGTGACCTTCGAAAATGACGTCATTACCACCGTCAGTCAGTGATCATCACCGAAACGCTTTTTGACAGCTGTTTCTGTATCGACATTTGTAATTTGGTACTATGTAAGCTAAGTGTACATCGAATTGGCGCAGATATGGATATTTGGCGACGTCTGGTGCTCGGTGTGGCTGGCAGTCGACGTGTGGATGTGCACCGCGTCCATCCTGAACCTGTGCGCCATCTCGCTGGACCGCTACGTGGCGGTGACGCGGCCCGTCAGCTACCCCAGCATCATGAGCCGGAAGCGCGCCAAGGCGCTCATCGCGGGACTGTGGGTGCTCTCTTTCGTCATCTGCTTCCCGCCGCTGGTCGGCTGGAAAGATAAGAAGGTGAGGGTTTGTTCCCAGGATAAGATACATTAGTACCGATGGGAGAAGGTCTACATCCAACAAAAGACTTCAAAGTAACTATGAAACGTGAAGGATCCATGTTTCTTTGTTTGTACAGCCGTTGCAAGGAAGAAGTTTCGGCTGGGAGGTATTATTGCCGAGGATACTTTATTTGTGGTTAACATCTTAGTTCTCGTACTCGTAAGTAGCCAAGAAACCGAGGGTGCGGTTGGATGTGAACATCTATGGGCTGCAGTGACCATTAAACATGACCTGCCCATTTGCTGTTTAATTACTATAATAAAAAACCAATTTTCCTCCACGACAAACATCAGGTGGCCTGCATGCACGTTTACTGCTAAATTGGTAGCAACCCTTTTATGGCCCACTATTGGGCACGGGTCTCTCCACAACAGGGGCGGCCTGGAGCAAACTCCCCCACGCTGCTCCAATACGATTTGGAATTTCATAAAAAACTGTTCCTCCTCAGCACCTTGCCTTCACCCTTTTTTAAAACAATCTATTTCTTTTCCAGTCCGATGAGTCAGAAGGCGTAGAACCAGACCCACCCTGCCCCTGGACGTGTGAGCTCACCAACGACGCGGGCTACGTGGTCTACTCCGCGCTGGGCTCCTTCTACATACCCATGTTTGTGATGCTGTTCTTCTACTGGCGGATATACAAGGCAGCTGTGCGGACTACTAAGGCTATCAACCAGGGGTTCCGGACTACTAAAGGTGGGGAATCTGCTTGTAGGGTGGTGAAAGCAATAATCGCACTATTATAAATGTGATGGGATAATTGGGAAGGCTTCTGCTTTAAATAATTTATTTTATACGTTGTTCAATGTCTAGCTTAAACTATTTTAGGGTTTTCAACAAGTTATAACCACGGTCCGCAAGTTCCATTGAAAGTTTTGTACAATAATTCCGACTAATTCTGGAAATATTAACACCTCTGTATCATCATTTTTTATGTTAATAAAAACGAAACGCTGTGAACTCGAGAACGGCTGGACCAATTTGGCTAGTTTTTGGCTAAGTTCGGAAATGATCGTGTCAGTCCAAGGAAAGTTTTAATTGGTGGGAAAATTTTATAATAATGCGAAGAAAATGCAAAAAATGTTTGTTCATCTTCTTCCTTGGAAGAGCGAAGCCTGTCGAGTTCATCATAAACACTCTGAAAGACAGACATTTTATATACTTTCCTTTGATTTGTTTATTAGACTTTTATGATAAATTCTTCATTTTCCAGTCTTCTATCATAAACTTCATTTTCTTAATTAGGGGCCTCGAAATAAGCCTATTTGTGATTGTACATAAAATATTCAGAAACTTGTAATTATAATCCTCGAGCTCTTGCGTTCTTCCGAAGAAATTTCGTTATTACCTACATTATTTATTCTGTGAAAAGTCGTAAATCACTGAACTCAATGGTTTTTCATAAGGAATATGGAACTTTAAATTATTAGGATACATTGTAGATATACATTCAAAGATTATTTAATTCCCTTTGATAGCCTATACCGGTCTTTCAATACAATTAAAGAATTCAACTTCATTCAAATCATCACCCATTACAGCAGGTGATGTTTTATTACCTATTTTAAGAAAGTCATTTTGCGTGCCACTGGGATTCGAACCCGGACCCCGAGTGAGAGGCCGATTTCTTAGCCACGGGCCACCACCGCTATACGTTTCCTTCGTCTTGTGTTCCGGTTGAAGAGGTGTTATTGCCGGAAAAAATTGTGGCAACCATACCATACCCACAAAGTCTTATTCCCTTTTATTTGGTGAACAGACTCGTCTCCACTTTTCCAGGTACAGGTCTCGGCAGCCGGTTCGATGACAACCGCCTGACGCTTCGGATACACCGAGGGAGGGGGTCCAATCGACCCCACGGCTCCCCGCTGTCCACCGCCTCTAACCATTCCACCAGCACCTCGCTCAGTGCTTCTCCGGAACGGCTTAGAAGGTGAGCGGAAGTTTCCAGTAGTTTTGACGAAAGTTTTGATGTATAACACTTTTGGGTTGTAGAATTCCTTTAGTTCATAACCATGCACGAATTAAATGTAAAGTGGTTAACTTAGTGTTTAGCTTATTGATAAGCTGGATATTTTAAAGTAAATTCAAAAGTAAATTATGCTCCATGTCTTCCCTATTGTATAGAAAAAGTAACAATGGTCATAAAAATGGGAAAAATAGCGTAATTTTACCGCTAAGATTTCTGAATTATGGCTTGCTATAATATGGAATCCTCTTTTAATATTTTAATATTGAATGTTGTTCTTTTGTATTTTCAGGCATTCAAGCGCAAGACGAGCCCACGAGAAGGTCAAAATATCAGTCTCCTACCCATCGTCAGAGCAGATCTGCCCAGCGCACGAGAACTCCAGGTCCCCCAGCAGATCCCCCAGTCCGTCCCTCTACGCGGTCCATTACGAGAGGGACGGGAGGGAGTTGACTGAGAGCAGACTGAGGGTCAGGCCTCCACAGCACCTGGCTCCGGGGCCTCTGTTCGACGAGTACGATGACAAGCCTCGGGCTACTAGACGCATGGGGAAGAGGAATATTAAAGCGCAGGTGAGATTGAAATCTATTACTACAGAATAAATATAGAATAATCTATGGAATAATCTATGGATCTATGGATATGAATAATCAGAATACTACAGAATAATTTATGGAGACTATGTACAAATTGACATGCTAAATGTTAGAATGAGGAAGGTTGTTTTTCTCAAATTGTCTTGATTGGATCAGTGCAGCTCATGTGTCACGACACAGGGAATCCTTGAGTTATTAGTGTGAAGCGTTTAAAATTGGGCGGAGTCTACCTTAAACTAAAACGCTTACCAGAAACTTTCTTTAATAGGAGTATTCTCTTGTTTTATCCAGGTCAAACGCTTCAGAATGGAAAACCTTCTGAAAAAAAAGTATTCTTCTTTTCTAGGTGAAACGCTTCGGAATGGAAAACCTTCTTTAACAAAAGTATTTTACTCTTCCAGGTGAAACGCTTCAGAATGGAGACGAAAGCGGCCAAGACCCTAGGCATCATTGTGGGCGGCTTCGTGTTCTGCTGGCTGCCGTTCTTCAGCGTGTACGTGGTCCGCGCGTTCTGTGGAGACTGCGTTACTCCTATCGTCTTCTCCATCCTCTTCTGGCTGGGCTATTGCAACTCTGCGATCAATCCGCTGATTTACGCGCTGTTTTCTAAAGACTTCAGGTGAGTGGCTTGCCAGTAACCCATTAATGACCCACTACAGGGTCGGGTCTCCTTCCCGTAGTGAGAGGGATGTAGGCCGCCGTCCACCACGCTGGCCTACTGCGGGTTGGTGGACGAACATGCCTTTGAGAACATTTTTTTTTTGAACTCTCAGGCATGCAGGTTTCCTCACGATGTTTTCCTTCACCGTAACAGCAGGTGATATTTAATTTTATAAAGCGCACATAACTTTTTTTACAAAGTCATTGGTGCGTGCCACTGGGATTGGAACCCGGACCCCTTGATTCTAAGCCACTGGGCTATCACCGCTAACTAGGTGAGGGGCTTAGCAAATCTTTATTGTGGAGTTGGATGTTATGTAGCGTATTTATCGGCAAGTTGGGCGGCGATGGCCCAGCAGCTAAGAATGTGGCCTTCTAGTCCAGGGGTCCGGGTTGGAATAGTGTCACCTATGGATTTCTTAAAAAGGTTTGTGTGCTTTATACAATTTAATATATTATCATCTGAGGACCGACGAACTAATGTCATGAGGAAACCTGCATACCTGAGAGTTCTTAACAGCAGTTCTCAGGAATGTGAAGTCCATCAACCCGAATTAGGCCAGCGTGATGGACTACAATGAGAAGTAAGACTGATCTTTAATGGGACTTTAACCTTATATTTTTTTCAATTCCGATTCCGATCCAATCTGAACTGTCACATGATTTGGTACTCTTGAACGCAATTGGCATTATTCTTTGGCATTAAGAAGATTGCAACGAAATTACACAATTTCATTTAGTTCTGCAATATCCGTTCAATATTGGAAAAATAAGGCCCTAGTGTGCAACAATTCCAGTGACGATCGATCGGAATTGATTTCAAGAGTAACCCCACTTGTTTGTGTAGTAGTTGTTTGTGTAGTAGGCTTTTTTATAGAGCCATGGATAGGTTTCTAAGATAGCGACCTAGTAAAACGGAAAGCAATATTTAAATTTAAGTATTTGGACGGTTACAATGATCTTCTTTATCTTCCAGGTTCGCCTTCAAGCGTATAATCTGCAAGTGCTTCTGCGCTGGTGGAAACTCCCGCCGAGACTCAGATGGGGCCCAAGACTCCATCCCGAAGAGGTGCCCTCGCCCCGCCCACTCTCACTCCCACTCCCACTCTCTCGATGACCACGACTCGTCTATGCATACTCCTAGCGCGGATAGGTGAGTTGATTTTCTAGAAAGAAAAAGATAAAATAAGTCTTGAATTAGTATGTACAGCTACTGATGACAACACTAGTCTAAAATAATAGGGTTGGAAGTAAAAAAAAATGCGTACATTAAACGTTCTAGGTCTAATTTTAAAATAATAGCTATTATTAACCAACTTCTTCATTTAGAAAAAAAGGAAATAATAAAAATTACGGTGAATACGTTTACGTTCCTTTTTTTAAATTATTTATTTGTGTAATAAACGATATTAAAAAGGAATAGTCGAACCCCAAAAATAACGGTTCTGTCAATATTTTTATCGGTAACATAACAGAACAACTGTTACTATTGCAAAACAAATATTTTGTTTCTAATTGTGTTCAGCTTTTTCACATGAATGTAACCCTGGAAAAGGAGACTAAACTCCAAGGGTTTTGTTTCAGTTCTATAGAAGTAACCGCAGTCGATAAATTTTGACAAACAATCTTGTAGGGCACGCTGAGCCATTGGAGAGATGCATAGTAATATATAAATAGTTTATCGGTATCACTTAAGATTGAATAACATTATTTTTGCTTATTTACAGGTGACGACTAAATATGCGACGGCAGAACGCTCAAATCCAACCTCCCGTCGCGTGTGCCTTGTAGCATTGCCTTTGCAATCGTGAATGGACTATCGATGAAGTTTAACGTGTGATTAAACTGTATTAGGTATTAAGTTCTTAGTCATAAGTTGATGTTTGTAAATATTATTACGTATGTCATAATATAACTCTTGCACAAAATACTGTAACTGTAATATAATGTAAATATGTACAGGGTGTTAGCTGTTTATGCATTAAGATTTGATCTTGTATGGTTATTCTAAATTGTTAAAGAATAAGGATTTTATCGATTTCATTGTTAAATAAAAGAAATTTATTCTGGATGTATCAGTTTATGTTTTAGTTTTGAGTTAAAAAAACATTTTCCTTCTATCAAAAAATAACGCCTTAATGTTATCTAACCTTTGAATATAAATATTATGTTTGTTTTGTTATGTTTACAGATTCACTTTTAGGGACGGTTTTGTTAAATTGTGAAAAATGGGAAGAAAATAAGAATAAAATCACGATGTCGACATTTTGCAACTGACAGTGTCAACTTTATTTTTTCTTAACTTACTTTCATCGACCTTACATAAGAGTATACAAATGCAATGCATAAAAAATAAAGAAACGTATCGGACATACCGCCTACCAAAAACAACAGTTTTTCAATAAATTCATTACCTATACCTACATTATATTTTGAATACAAACTAAAATTAACAATAGCAAATGGACTGTATACTAAATATTTTGTAACATAAACACATAATATAATTACACAACAACATAAATTCACTTCACTTTAAACACAAACTCTATTCTTGATGCACCGCCGCCCACCATGACTCAATTTAGATCTTTTGGCAATAAAATCAATTTTGATAATGGTCTCTTTAATTCATGGTCACCCTTGCATTGTACAGTTACCACTCTCACAAGGTTGTCTGAGCCAGGATGTAGATATTTTATTCTACCCAGTAACCATTTTGTAGGAGGCAGAAGTTCATCTTTAATAACAACCAAATCTCCAATGACCGGTGATGACACTGTGTCATGCCACTTGTGTCTCTGTTGTAATGTGTTTAAATATTCTGTTCTCCATTTATGCCAGAAATCTTGAGTTAATCTTTGAATCAGCTGCCATCTAGTGAGTAAAGATATATTCTTGTGTTCATAACTCAAATCAGGAACGTTGACTAGGGGTTCACCCACTAAAAAATGTCCGGGTGTGAGGGGAGTCTCAGTTGTGTTGTCTATTTGACACAATGGCCGAGAGTTAAGACATGCCTCAATTTGTGCAAGCAGAGTACTCATTTCCTCATAAGTCAGCTTTGTATCTTTGTTTACTCTCATGAGGTGTCTCTTGGCTGACTGGACTCCGGCTTCCCATAATCCACCACATGTTGGCATTCTTGGAGGTATAAAGTGCCAAGTAGTGCCATCATTTGCCAGAATTTCTGCGATTTCTGTGATCATAGTTTTCTTTTCAATCTCAAAAAACTCCTTGAGCTCTTTTGCAGCACCCACGAAATTAGTGGCATTGTCACTCCATATGTGCAAACATCGTCCTCTGCGCGCCACGAATCTTCGAAATGCGGCTATAAATGCTTGTGAAGTAAGATCTGTTACTGCTTCCAAGTGTATTGCGCGAGTAGACATGCATACAAATAGGCAAATGTATCCTTTGATGCCATGATGACCTCTTCCTTTGGATGTTCTCATTAATATAGGACCGGCAAAGTCTACTCCGCTGTTTATAAATGCTCGGTGCTCATTCACTCTCACCGCCGGCAATTGTCCCATGAGTTGAAACCTTGATTTGGCTTTATCAACGATACAGATCTTACAGTTGTGTATACATTTCTTAACACTGGATTTTAAGCCTATAATCCAGTATCTGGTTCTTAAATATGCCATCATTGACTGGATACCTCCGTGTAAGGTTTTTAGGTGAGCTTCATCTATGAGCAATCTTGTAATGTGTTGATTAGATGGAATAATTATAGGATGTTTAGTAGACTCTGGTATCGATGCGTTCTGCAGTCTACCTCCCACCCTCAACATACCCTTCTCATCTAAAAAAGGATTAAGAGTGATTAAAGTACTTCTCTTCTTGACAGCTTTATCTTTCTTCAATTCCTCTATTTCTTTCCAAAAAACTAGATTTTGATAGTACCTTATACATTCTTCTAAAACCTTTTCCATTTCCTTCGGTTCTAAGTATTTTCTTCTTTGTTCATTGTTATTGATTTTTAACATTCTTCTACAATATGCTAATACTCTCTTCATCTTTGTTATTGTTGAAAATCTTTCCCAGATTGCCGGTTCTTCTAAAATTAAATTCATTGTAATCTTTGCTTCTAAGTTTGTATCTGATATTTCACTCTTGTCAAAATTCAATGTTTTTTGTTGTAACCATTTTGGTCCAGTCCACCAACTCTCGCAAGTAGCTAGATCTAATGCTTTTATTCCTCGCGTTGCTATGTCAGCAGGATTTTCTGCTGATTGAACATGTCTCCATCTATCATTGTCTATAATTCGAGTTATTTCTGCTACTCTGTTTGCAACAAAAATTTTCCAACGACTTGGGTGTGATTGTAGCCATGACAGTACCACAGTTGAGTCAGTCCAAGCGAAAATATTATTTTTAGGGATCTTCAGAACTTCAGATATATCATTAATTAGTTCCGCGAGCAGTAGTGCAGCACAAAGCTCTAATTTTGGTACGGATAATTGCTTCAACGGTGCAACCTTAGAACGAGACGCAATCATCGTGACATGCACTGCATCATTCTCAACTATTCTCAGATAAGTAACAGCAGCATAAGCTTGAGTGGATGCATCAGCAAATCCATGTAGTTGTATGTTTTTATTTTCAGGTGTGATTTTAAGCCAGCGCGGGATTGTTATGCTTTGCAGGTGTATCAATTCATCTCGGTAAGTTGTCCATTCTTCACATAAGTTTGAAGGTAATTCATCATCCCAACCTGAACTGCAAAGCCAAAGTTTTTGAATTATAATTTTCGCAACGAGAACAACCGGCGATAGCCAACCGAATGGATCAAACAATCGAGCAATATCTGACAACACTGATCTCTTTGTTATAGGATATCTCATTTCCGGTAAGTTTACTTTAATTTTAAAATCATCATCTTTTCTATCCCATGTCAATCCAAGTATTTTAATAATTTTATCAAATTTTATTTCTACTGTATCTCTTATGCAATTATCATTTTGTAAATATTTCAAAATTTCTTCTGAATTACTTGACCACTTTTGCATTTCAAATCCTCCCCTCTTTAAAATAGTTTTAATCTCATGACACATCTTCTTAATGGTTTCTATGTTATCATTTCCTATCATTAAATCATCCATGTAAAATGACTCTTTTATTACAGGTGCTGATTCCGGAAATTCATGTGCTTCATCATCAGCTACTTGATTTAATGTGCGAACAGCAAGAAATGGAGCTGCCGCTGTTCCGAATGTTACAGTTGTCAGATTGTAACTTTCAAGTTCTTTACTGGGGTCATCTCTCCAGATAATGCGTTGTAAATTTGTGTGTTCTTCTGTCATCAGTATCATTCTATACATTTTTACAATATCTCCTACAACACAAATTCTATGCTTTCTCCAAGCTAGTACCAAACTTCTCAGATCTGGTTGTAAAACAGGACCTATCATCATGGCATCGTTGAGAGAGTGATTATTAGAACCTCTTGCAGATGCATCATAGACTACTCGAACTTTACTTGTTAGTTTGTCCTCTCTGATAACCGCGTGATGTGGAAGATAAATAGAATTATCATCATTGTCAGTTAGTTCTGATTTTTTCATATGACCCAGATCTTTATATTCGTTGATAACCTTGTGATATTCTATTTTTAAATTTTCAGATTTCTCTAATCTCTTCTCCATGTACTTGAATCTATTTATAGCTTGTTGTTTCGTTTCTCCACATAATTTTATTGTTTCTTCGATACTTTGTTTTAAAGGTAAGTGTACAATGTATCTCCCATCAGAATTTCTTTTAGTTGTTGATTTGTAAATTTTTTCACATTGTTCTTCTTCTTTTGTAAATAACTTCTTCTTTGTATATGATTCTGTTTCTATTTCCCAGAACCTTCTTAACATGTCATTGTCTTCTGTAACGATTTTTGTTACATGTAGTGTTGTTATATTGTGTCGGTTGCTACTCATTTCTCTTTCTTCTATCCATTGACCTGATAGTAT
This sequence comes from Erynnis tages, assembly GCA_905147235.1. Classification (NCBI taxonomy): domain Eukaryota; kingdom Metazoa; phylum Arthropoda; class Insecta; order Lepidoptera; family Hesperiidae; genus Erynnis; species Erynnis tages. Next base: position 7,102,700 of record LR990095.1, on the reverse strand, counting down.
CCACCCCAAGCTTGTTTTCTGAGCCACTACTCCTTGTGACATCTTAAGTAAACCATCTTCAATAATCTTACAGAAGATATCAGAGCCGAGCAACATATCAATTCTACCCGGCTTATAATATGTAGGGTCAGCTAATTCTAATGTTTGTAGCTCTGTGGTTTTAATCATTATATTTTTAGAAGGTAATATTGTTGAAATATTCTTCAGTACATAAGCTCGTACGGGAATTACCATCTTTGTATTAAATCTCGACATTATTTTCAGGTCAACTATGTGTCTTAAAGGTATTGTATTTCCTTCTCCCACTCCAGAGACTACACCGTTGATATTGGTCCTTGTTAAGCCCAACAGTTCACTCACTCTTGCAGATACGAATGAAGCCTCAGATCCCTGGTCAATCAAAGCACGAAGTACGTGTGTATTTCCATCAATTGACATAACGTGTACTTGTGCTGTAGCCAATAACACTTGCTGTCCAGGTTGTTCGTTAGAGAAATGTGCAGTAGTAATATTCGGTTCTGGTTGTGATTGCAAATTATTCATGTTCTTTTCATTCTGCTCCCTTGTTAGATGTAAGAGAGAATGATGTTTTCTTCCGCAGACTCGACATGATGTTTTTTGTTTACATTGGTATACATTATGATTCGGTATGAGGCAGTTATAGCATAGGCGATTATTCTTTACATACATCTGACGCTGTTCCACGGATTGTTTCCCAAATTCTTTACATTGAAATATATAATGACTACCATTGCAATAGACGCATGAGGGCTGTGAAGATTTACTGGTATGTGGTTGGCTTACATTTTTATCTTGTTCAGTTGTTACATGGAACAATTTGTGTACTTGCGGTTTCTCTCTCAAGTTTGATGTTACAGGTGCGATCAGTTCAAGTGTCCGGAATTTATTTTCAAGGAATGTTTTCAATGTATCCCATGCAGGTAGGTCATCACCCTTTTCCTTCTGTGAAAACTCCTCCCAGTCCTTGAGTGAGTCCGAGTCTAATTTCTGTCCAACCAAAAATATTATCACAGGATCCCAAGTTTCGGTGTTAATATTTAAATTTTTCAAGCTGTTAATGCATTCAGTTGTAACATCCAAAAGGTTCTTAATATTTGTAGATGATTGATTAGTTATTTTCTTTTGTCCAAATAATTTTTTCATGAGCGAATTTATTATCATTTTTTTATTTCCAAAACGTCCTCTAAGTAAGTCCCATGCCTGTGTATAATTATTTTCCAATATTTGTATGTGCCTTAATAAAATTTCCGCTTCACCCGATACACTTGTCTTTAAATAATGGAGTTTTTGTACGTTACTGAGATTTGTATTATGGACAAGTGCTGTAAACAAGTCTTGATAAGTGGGCCAATCTTCATATTTTCCCGAGAACGTAGGAAGTTGTATTCGCGGTAAATTGACAAACGTTAAGTTCTCTTGATGCTTATCGGAAGATGCTGAGGCATTGGACACATCCATTGCGACGTTTTGCGTGTTCATTTTTAATAAATGATCCGATAAATCGGCGTTTACGCACAAATAAAGATCCTCAACTGTGTAAAACTCATCATTAAGAAAGTAAGGTATTACTCCCCTTTGTTCTTGAGTAGTGCATCTTGTTAGGTTATTGTGTGCATCCTTAAATGTGTTCCAATAGTCTTCCAGAGTTTTTAACCGTGTTCTAATGTAACCTTCCGTAAGTCGTTGCTTCGGGCACTTTTTAACGTTTATTTGTGTTCGTTGAATAATATTTGCCACTTCTAGCAAAATTGATAAGTATTCGCTTTGTTCTTGAGTTGGCTTTTGTTCCTTTTGTGACATCGCGAAATTGTATAGGAATCTTCACATGTAATATTGCCTTTTTTACTTACTGACTTGTTCGCCGTCCCGTGTTTTAATCCGGCTCGTCGAAGGACCAAATGTTTGTTTTGTTATGTTTACAGATTCACTTTTAGGGACGGTTTTGTTAAATTGTGAAAAATGGGAAGAAAATAAGAATAAAATCACGATGTCGACATTTTGCAACTGACAGTGTCAACTTTATTTTTTCTTAACTTACTTTCATCGACCTTACATAAGAGTATACAAATGCAATGCATAAAAAATAAAGAAACGTATCGGACATATTATGATATCCCTTGATATTTCTTGATATTATTTTATATAATATTTCTTTTTATTTATGTCATAAATATTTAATTATTGATAATAAATATTGTTATATTATAATCTTTATAAACTTTCAATTACTTAAAATAATTTATTGAAAAGACTGTCATTAAATAGTGTAATTTAGATATATAATGGGATTATATCCTTTTTGTTAAATTAAATGTGGGTTTATGTAACAAAAATAAGTAAATCCAAAAAAATGGAATTTAATAAAAAAAATTGTTAACCTATCTTCTATGACGCTTTATATTTGCTAATGTGTAATTTGCAGTTAAAAGATTATATAATACACTATAATAATATAAAAAAACATGTAATTGAAGCTGGCTTAATGATATTTTATGAGTTGATTCAGTTTAATTATACGAGCTACCTCAAATATCTCAAATTATTTCATGAGCAAGTTTTATCTTTGTTTGGAATATAAAATACTCTCACTGATGTTTCAGTGTCGTACGATAAAAGTCAGTCATTAGTATGTCTGCCTGACATCTTCCCATTCTTCCTTCCTTCCTTTCAGCCTTTCACTGCTGGACATGGACCTCCCCTAATCGACGCCACTCCTCCCGGTCCTGTGCGCTTTATCGGTTTCCCGCTGTCCTCTTCAGGTTGTCATTCCACCTGGTAAGAGGGCGGCCTGTCTTCCTTTTCCCTTAATAAATACTATTAGACGAATATTATGACGATTGTCGATAGTCTTCATGCTAGAGGCACAGTTTTTTTAGCAGTTATAAAAGCAAAGCTTGATAATAACCGGTAGATATAAGTAGACGTGATATGCTAAGTGCACTGTATTTAAACCAAATATAAATCATAGAACATACTCTCAAAGCAAGTAATTAGAAATATTTCAATACAAATTATAGTCAGTCAGTAACCCATTAATGAACCACTACAGGGTCGGGTCTCCTCTCACAATGTGAGGAATGTAGGACTTAGTCCACCACGCTGGCCTAATGCGGATTGGTGGACTTCACATGCCTTTGAGAACATTTTTTTGAACTCTCAGGCATGCAGGTTTCCTCGCGATGTTTTCCTTCACCGTAACAGCAGGTGATATTTAATTTTATAAAGCGAACATAACTTTTTTACAAAGTCATTGGTGCGTGCCACTGGGATTCGAACCCGGACCCCTCGATTAAGAGGTCGAATTCTCAGCCACTGGGCTGTCACCGCTGTACAATACCAATACAAATTATAACTGATGCCTAAGTATAGCATAAAAGGAACTTTTTCAAATGGTGTATTACTTCTGTTTTAGTTTTGTGTTTAGTTTTTGTAATGATAATATAATGCAGTCAGCCGATTTGGGCATCCTAATTTTATATTTGAATTCAACGTGAGCTTCCTATGTTTACAATAATGTACTTATTTGGTAATATTTTCATGGAAAGGAAAAAAAGTGTCTCACACACACAAACACAGGAAATTTATGTATTTCATTATTTTAAATCAAGAAAATATTATGCGCTCTCAAAGTTTCCCGCAGATATCGCACAACTATTGTCATTGTAGTAAGACGTAATTGAAAAAATATAAAAGTATTTTTATTTAAATAGTTGCGTTGTAAGAAATTTACAAATTTAATCAATGAGAGCATGACTTTTTTTAACATTACCTTTTTCATGTTATCCAGTGTCCTTGATTAATGTTTGTTAGTGTGTTGTAAGTTTATGTGTCGATATGAATAATTGTGTACAAATATATGAGACGTTACCAAAACATAATTTCTTTTCATTCTCCCTTTTCATGTATACTCTGATTTAAAACCTTAAAACCTGCATTTTTTGGGTTTAGTAGTACTTATATGTGTCACACACTTATAAGTACTACTAAACCCAAAAAATTAAAAAACAATCATTTTAGGATATTTTTCTTTCCCGATCAGTTATTTCGTTATACTTATACAGTTTACTACACATAAAAATTATTGTGGTCGTCGACAAATTTGTCAACCAAAATAACCTTTATAACAGGCCCCATTATATAAATACGTAATTAATAGTATCTATAATATTAATATCGTGAAACGTTAATAACGTTCGTTACTATCGTTTTAAGTAACGACTTAAATGAAACCGTTATAACGTACCGTTGCGAATAATTGCACGCACTAGCTCCCACCGCGTAATGTCAAAGTTGTCAAAAATCAAATCAACCAGTCGCGCGGCCGCAGTCGTGGCTTGCTAACGTGTGTCTTGTGTTCATTTAATAAAAACCGCCAACTCGTGTTTTCGTGGTGGAGACCGCCCACGCATTTCCTGTATAAACAAACGGAAATCATGGAATCTACTATGTACTTCGGAGGGGTGGAAGGGTGAGTATATTTTTTAAATATAACAGCAGCATTCTTGTCGAAAGTGGAAAGGTTTACCTTGAGCATTCCTAGATGTGTTGTAATTTAACCAGCATTTCGTCGATACTGCACTATAGAAAATTATTATGAACTTATTTTATGATTTACGACTTTATTTTGATCGGAATAGATTGCAGATTGCAATAAATTGCGAGTTCGTATGTCATTAGCATTACTAACACATGAACTATATTGTTTATTTCTCTACAACAGGCGTGACAGGACCGGTGGATCCGGTCGATTAATTTTAAGCTTTATTATTACAATGATAAAGATCAATTTTAAATGTCACTCACTCGTTGGAATGCCAGGCATTTCCATTGGTCGTCAACCTTGAATTGAGTTTTTACGTTTACTTTCTGTAACAAAACATAATGTAGTTTTTCTGTGTGGTTGTTAAAACTTTCTTAAGTTAAAAAAAATCTAATATCTTAAACTAAAATTCATAGAAATTTTATACTAAAGGTTCATCTTTGAATGGCTGAAAACATTTTTTCATTAATAGGCACCGGCTTGCGGTTATAGTAAATATTTTCCTCCTATTTTATCTTTTCTTTACCGGTAAACTTTTTGGGATCTACGTGAAAATATCTCCAAGTTACAAAACTTATTGACCAGCTTTCTTTACTCCAGCTAAATGTGTTTGTTTTAGTGTGAATCGCTTCATAACTTGATGTTTGACCTCGGAAGTGTTAAAATTATAATTAATTTCAAACGATTGTAATTAATGACGTTGGCATTTAAATCTAATAACCATAATGCGTTTATATTTTATTTATAAAGAATGCCCGATTGGTTTTTACTTTTAAAAACCAGGTTAATCTTCCCACCAATTTTCATTTCTTCCTGTGATTTCTCTTTCTATGAGCAGGCGACAATTGCTATGTATTGAAAAATACATTACTTACTAGGTGTAAGTAAGACAGTAATGCACCTATCTTGGTTTTATTTATTTATTTTATGGTTTTGTACACGATAATTTGGAAAACATACAAAATCAGGAAACTCTGTACATAGTACAGCTTTCTTCTACAAGAAATCTTTTATATATTCATTATAATTTTTTTCCAATTATTATAAATGCAATTTACATACATGTATGTAGGATAGTTGCAAGCAGAAGCTACTGTAATACACACACTAAATAATTATTGAATCACTGAATATAAAGATAAGAAAACAACAAAACAAATTCCTAGGATCATTAAATAGGAAATTAAATGTAAATCAACATAGTTTCAAGCTATGTGCACAATGCAAAATCACACAAAATTTTGCTATTTATATCGAAAAAAGTGAAAGGTAACATTACGTCGAGTGGAGGCTTGTCTGGGGGTGTGGCAATGTACCTGTCTCAAAACAGGATGTCTGAGCGTGTATGTCCGTGGCATTGGCGACTGCCGATGATAGGTGGGTTAGAACATGCCTATTTGAGGGCAGGACGAGCGTCTCAGCGGGTCAACTTCTTTCACATTGCAGTGATGTTATTAGTACTAGTAAACATAAGAATATAGTTTAATTCTATTACTGTTTGATAACGTCCACCAACCCGCAGTGTCCACCAACCCGCAGCAGGCCAGCGTGGTGGACTAAAGCCTACATCCCTCTCATTGTGAGAGGAAACCCGACCCTGTAGTGGGTCATTAATGGGTTACTGGCACTGTTTGATTATTAAATTTAGTGATAAGTAATTGCACCACGATTTTAGTAAATTGCCTTTTGAGCGTGTGTATGTCCGTGGCATTGTGGTGACTAAATGATTGTGTTAGAATATGCCTATTTGAGGATAGGACGAGCGGCTCGTTTCGTGCATTTTCTTTGACGTTTCAATGACGTGATTATTAATAATCAAATATTATGTTTAGTGGTCAGTTATTTCACACTGATTCTAGAAAATTGACCTTTTATACTGTTTGGGTAGCAGACAACATTTTAGAGTCACTTCTTAACATGTACAACCTCAAATAGGATAGAAATCTTGAATCCGTATGGTGCTACTCATACAGACCAACTTAAGTGTCAAAGACCATAATTTAAGTTTTTTGAGGTAACCTCACCTCTACAAACGAAACACAAGACGTTAAGTACCTACGAGTATGTTGGGTTATGAGAATGCCGGTAAAGTGTCGTCCAGGGGCTAATGGCTATGTTGTAATGTCTGTAGCAAAAATACCCAATTGACTTACAAAGTATTTTTTACTTCAGGAATAATTTAATTTGAAAAGAAACATTTGTTGAATACCGGTTAGTCACGATAGTGTTCATAGTGGAGTTCAATGAATCATATTCATACAATCTATAATAAATTTTAAATGATGTGTTATTGCCAGACACATAATTAATTCCATGATATGGTACAGTTATGAATTGATTGATGTATGTATGTAGTATCAATACTTTTCCATTTTATCGCAAACTATACCGCTTTCACTGCCCTCAATGTGTACTTGCTACTTGCGTCTAATTCCATAGACATAGCACATAATAAGTGTCTAAATTTCACATTATATCGCAGTGTTTGCTTAAAGTATTTTTTTCTGTTTAAAGACCATAATATGGAAATTAATATACCTAGTTAATGCAATATTATTCAAACATCTATTCATGATTGCACTTAAAAATAATTATGTTATGAGGAAATTGTATTTCCAGACTACAAACAAAGTTAAAAAAATGTTTTCAACCCCTTCCAATTTTGGTTGCTTAGCAACGCGGTTGTTTGTAAACATGTCAAATACAGGCTTTTGGTCATGTCATTAGAGGCACGCGATCAGCAAGTACGAGACCTACTTATATGCAGGTCACAGTCTTATTTTAGGCCCAAAATTTTTTATGCCTACTTCTCTTAAAACACACATAGTGAGCCATTCTTGTAAAGGACATATTTTCGTACTATGTCAACTATGTCATACTATGCCATAGTAGTCTTGTCATATGTCTTCAAAAAGCGCGTAAAGAGAGCTTTCCTCTCCTCTAGTGTTGCTCGTGTCAGCATCCGACGGTGACCACTTACCATCAGACATCTCCGCCTGTTTCCTTAGTCTTGAAAAATATAACGTAGTTTCATCTTCATTTTTAAAATATACACTAGATGCACTTATGTAAAGTGTAAACGACTAATTACTATCTCGATGTAAATAATTGATAACATCTTGTTATATTTGCATACGTTTTAATTCAATTGTCTATGTTGTAGACTATATCATTTTGTTAGGCACACGTTAAGTAATGTTGATTGTTTTAAATTAAGCTGACTTCGCTAAAATAGTCAATGTGCTAATTTATAAACAGTGTTAGGAAATGACTTGATATTTGGAAAGTCTTGTTTTACACCATTCGAAGACCTATTTTACCCAACGATTATTGGTCCCTTGAAAAGGCTGACGTTTACAGAAACGTTATCTTAGAGCATTTAATTTTGTCTGTGACCCACTGCAGGGTCGGGTCTCCTCTATGTCCTAAGAGATGTGTTAGTCCACCACACTGACTTCCCACACTTTGGGTTGGTGGACCAATTTTAGAGAACACTTGGGCAAGCACGTCTCGCAATGTTTTCGTTAGATCGGCTTTTTCTTCCTTCCTTTCAGCCCTTTGAAGTCCGCAGCTGGACTTGGGCCCCTATACGAGACCTATACGAGGCCGCTCTGCCCGATCCTGGGCCCATTAAATCCAACGTTATCCCGCCGTCGTCTTTAGGTCATCAGTCCACCCCCTGGTCGGAGGTCTGTGCTCCTTTTGCCGAGACGTGGTCACGTGGTTCGAGTACCTTTCTTTCCCATCGGTTGTCGGTTCTTCGAACGATGTGGCCAGGCCATTACCGCGTCGATAGGCAAACTTTGAGAGCTATGTCGGTTACCTTTTCTGTTCTATGAATTTCATCGTCTATGTCGTGTAGAGAAATAGCTCTCTCCATTGCCCGCGGAGTGACTTCGAGCTAGTGAATAAGGCTCGCAATGAAGTTAGATCGTTTACGCCCTTGTATACATATTGTTATAGAATATGATTTATTTTTAGTAAAAAAAAAGGAAATTCTAAAAGAAAGGGCAAGGTCTCAATAGTATTTTATTATGGATAGAATTATTTCTAGTAAGGATAAAATCAATCAAACGATAGGAATAATTCAAATAATTAAGCCAATAGGCATGATGACTAATTTTCAAAAACTCTTCTATGATATTCAGAAGTTTCTATTATGTCTAAAATATATCATATTTTTGTAGAAAATTAAGGTTTTTGTGTAATAAAAGTACGTTTAAATTTTAAGTTTCAAATTCGGTCCAAAACGCGCGCCCATGTCATGACGTCTGTCATTGCGCCACGAAAAAATGACAGCTCGCGTATAATATGCTTACGAAAAAAATGACGTTAACTAAGACGTGACGTAATTTGACGTAATTCGATCTGATGGGTGTTTTAGCTATCATGGCGGATTGTTGTATTTTGTAGATTTATTTTAACAAATAAATTATTAATCTCGACATTAATAAGATAATAAATACATGTTTCAAAATCTTTGAATCCTATTTCATTAGATCAGATAAATATTTTGGCGATACTTGATTACTGTCATCATGCCTATTAGCAAAAAGACGCTTTTACAAAATACAAATATCTAAGGTACAATACGAAAAACTTGCAACGCGTAGGTGATCCTTCCGGGCGCACGGCAGCAGAGCAAATAGGCCTCGTCTATTTTTTTTTTTTTGCGCCCAGACAAAGTGAAAAGGGCTACCCTCCTTGGAACGGGCTGGAGGGAGGTGGTGAATGCTCATGCATATCTGCCGTCTGTGATGGTTATGTGGGACTCACGTAGGATCTAGGTGCCTACCCACTAAACACCACCTGGGAAGCGGCTTTGGTCCTATGGACCTCTAAGCCTTCATCGGAAGCGACCTCTCTTGGGTTGGAGAGAGGTGCTAGCGGTACTCCCTAAGGAGCAACCGCTGAGAATTTAACACTGAGTGTGTTCTTTGGACTGGGAATCGTATCATCAGAGTGACGATGATGCTGTCTAACGTGATTACATTTATTACTTGGCTGCCAGGAGGCGTGCCTCGTCTAACTGTCTGATGCCTTATATAACCATCGTTGACGTTGACAGTGGCGCCATCTAGTCAGAAACTGGTGGGGGTGCATCTAACAATATAATAATCTACATCGCGATCGGTTGCGGCTATGTGCTTTTGTATGTCATTGTCAGTAACTCATTAATGACCCACTACAGGGTCGGGTCTCCTCTCACAATGAGAGGGATGTAGGCCGCCGTCCAACACGCTGGCCTACTGCGGGTTGGTGGACGAACATGCCTTTGAGAACATTTTTTTTTGTGAACTCTCAGGCATGCAGGTTTCCTCACGATGTTTTCCTTCACCGTAACAGCAGGTGATTTTATGAAGCGCACATAATTTTTTTACAAAGTCATTGGTGCGTGCCACTGGGATTCGAACCCGGACCCCTCGATTCGAGGTCGAATTCTAAGCCACTGGGCTATCACCGCGTCATGTCATGTATTTCATTACCTAAACACATTTAATTTGTTTGTCCTTCATTGTACAGTCAAAAAACTTCCTCAGTGTGTATCGATCGCACTGAATTAGCGGGGTAATTACCTTGGTTCATCATGTACCTACTGTTTATATTGAGGTAACAGAATACTAGATTAAAATACCTACATTTAATATGACATGCAATTCAATATCCGTATATCTTATCTCGGTTGATGTCTAAATGGCATTTACAGGTAATCCAGAGTTTTAATATACGTTTTTCGAGGCGTGAAACATGTATGTTAAGGATCGGCCACAGCCAGGGTGAAATCAGCAACACGGGACTATTACTTCTTACTATTTAATTAAGAACTACATTATATCCTATCCTTAAACATAGTTTTTGCGGATTCCGACCAAGTTGTATTTATATTTGTTTGCAACAATCCGCACACGTGGAACTTGTTTTGGTATGGACCCACCACCCTCCCTTATCTCTTTGAGTAGGTGTATACCATAACAACTTATTCCAATAGTACACGACACGTGTTTCGCCCCAAAACGGAGCATCATCAGGTGATGTGGACTCTACAACGGTTGGTTGCTGAGTGAGGTCGCCGTTCGAGTGAGCTGCTAATATACTTCCGACCAATGTTAGGATTCGGAACCCGCACTAAAATCTAGCCTAAACCTAACGTGAGACCCGTCCAATGTCAGGCACGGGAATGGTCCGCGGGGACGCCAGCCGACACCTCAACAAATTGACTATACCTAGTCAATTTGTTTACATTGTCCTATTTGGTAACATAATTCGAGTCCATCTTAGTCCTCCGTCCATGGGCTGCAGTGACAACTTAACATAAGTAAAGTTGGTAATAGCCGTTTTCTACTCGTATACCTAAGGACTAACGACCTATAGAGATGAAAGGTCCTCGAATGACGATCACACGCCGCCCTTCTACAAGGTGGACTGACGACCTGAAGAAGACAGCGGGAAACCGTTGCATTCGAAGGGCTCAGGACCGGGTGGAGCGGCGTCAATTAGGCCCATGTCCAGTAGTGAACAACCAAGGGCTGAAAGGAAGGAAGGAAGGACTCGTATATCTACAATAATAAGTTATAACATCCAAGATTTGGTAAATATGTCGAATCGGGGCTGCAGCTCAAAAGTGCTCCAAAATTTTTTTCCATGTTTTTTATCATAAACCGATGGTAGCCCATGTAATTTTATGGTGGGGGACGCCATGAAACCCCATAAAAAAAAACGAAAACAATCGCCAAATCTTGGCGCCTCGCGTATAGGGTAACCATAAGCATTCGAGGCGCCAAGATTTTTTTTTATGGGGTTTCATGGCGTCCCCCACCATAAAATTACATGGGCTACCATCGGTTTATGATAAAAAACATGGAAAAAAATTTTGGAGTACTTTTGAGCTGCAGCCCCGATTCGACACATTTACCCAAGATTTAGCTACGTTGTAACATTACTCCGGCGTTCGTAATCAGTTCCCAAGCCAACGCACTCTAATGACATTAGCTAAGTAGTTACCTGGTTCTATGCCAAGTTCACGATTTTACGATAACATACAATATGTTGAGGATAATAATACATCTACTGCAGCGTGTAAATATTCAGTATCGCAGCTGATTAATTATTGATACAGTCATAATATGGATGGAAGTGGATTAATGTAGCTTTGTTTGTTTGATAACATAGTTATAATAAAATTATTTTTATTGCATGTTCATTATTATACTATTTAAAAAGTAGATATTGTGAAAAACGGTATGCCGTGACGATTAATATCAATGTTTTCCTAATTGATTAATTTGTTAGTTCATTTATTTTCAAATCAAGAAGCATCTAAATTCGATCGAGTACGCGGCATAAGCGATCGTCATGTCGTTTGCTGTCACGGCATGCGGGTGGATTTTCCTGCCAAGTCAAGTGAAAAACATAATAAAGTCGTTACCAGAATTAGCAGATGAAATTGTTATTCCGAATAACCGAAGTTACGCGCTAAAACTACTTTAATCTGATAAAATGTTATAGGTAGGTACGTACCTACGTCTGATAAAAACGTAATCATCTGGTTTGATTATATTAGGGGTCTATAGACAATAAAATAAAATGTAAACAATAAAAAGGAAATAACATAATGATATCAGCGATAACATATTTTATTATTATGCCAATAGGATAACCATAGGTCCCGATTTTCAAGGATTAATCGGTCTCTCTGATATTTTGTACCGATAACCTACCTACACACCTACCGCCACCACCTATGTACACACTCCCTACCTGCCACGCCTCCCTACCACAGATACATACCTACTAATATACTTACACATACTAAGTTGTTAACCGAGCAAGCATTTTAACACTTTACCGGGCCAGTAAGTAGACATGTTGTTGTTGTTTTAACCCGTTAATGACCCACTACAGAGTCGGGTCTCCTCTCACAATGAGAGGGATGTAGGCCTTAGTCCACCACGCTGGCCTACTGCGGGTTGGTGGACTTCACATGCCTTTGAGAACATTTTTTTTGTGAACTCTCAGGCATGCAGGTTTCCTCACGATGTTTTCCTTCACCGTAACAGCAGGTGATATTTAATTTTATAAATCGCACTTAACTTTTTTTTACAAAGTCGTTGGTGCGTGCCACTGGGATTCGAACCCGGACCCCTCGATTCGAGGTCGAATTCTAAGCCACTGGGCTATCACCGCTATAGACCAAGTAGACATAATGGTTAAAAATGAGTCACGTGTGACTCACGGGACAGCGAAGTGTCTAAGCCTCTGCTGTTAACAGCTAGCCTGTTATTTACAAGATTGAATTTATTTCAATTCGGTAAACATTGTAAACATTATCATTGAGCCTGTGTGTTCAGCGTGGAAATGCCGCCAGCGTCTTGGGAACGATGCCTCACATGGGCACTTTAGATGAAATATTTTTATTATGAAACTCTTTTCTTTTTTTTTATTGTATTCTGTAAATAGATATTTTTAATAGTTAAGATTTATTTAAGTTTCTTTTTTGTTCTTTTTAATTACTTTCTGTTGTTTTCATTTCCGTCGAATAAATTAAAGAAAAAAACTTGACGATAAAACATTGTGACATTGCGGACAAGATTAAAAAGTATGGTTACCTTACCTAGGTATATGATAACATAATGAGTCTATAGTATCGCACAGATAATAAAAAATAAAAAAGTGCATAATATTGTGTACCTACATTTAACTAGAGCACGTTATAAAGAAAATGAGAATTTGGCATAAACGATAAATGATATCATTTGAACCTTAATTGAAAAGTTAATAATACGTATAAATACGACATTTCGATAAAATTACAGTAAAAATACATTATCTGTACAATTGTAACTGAGTCATGTCTATATTAAAATGCTTTTGGGTATACGTAATATTAATTAGGAGTATTAATTAAGTTTACTTATTTAAATATGCATACTTATCTAATCTATGTATTTAGCAGGGTGAAAACATTAAATTAGTAAAAATATTTTATTCGGAGTACAATTTTGAAGGCGTTACCAAATTACGTATACGACGCGCGCCGGAATGGGATATTGGGTTCGAGCTACGAAATCACGTTTTTCCGTACCGACACCAATCTACTCATAAGCAGAGCTGCGCTGTAAAGAGACAGAAAGTAGATAAACTGGTATGAATGTAGACTCGCGATTTAGAAAGAGAAAGAAAATATACTGGATATAGGAGCGAAAAGGAATGTCTTCGACGCTGGTTTAATACTCAAAGTTTATATGTATCGTCGTAGGTGTATAATTTGTATAAATTTGTATAAATTATACACCTACGCATTATACAGACAACGCAGAGTTCAAACTTCATCCACCTGTGTCTGTCACATTTTTTTTTAGTTTTACAATTTTTTTTCTCTTCTGCGCAAGCAAAAGCAAAAGTCAGCGCAAATTAAATCTTCATCCGTGCGCCCCTATCGACGCACTCATTTGCTAAAGCATTACAAATATTTTAGTCTTTTTCACACACTCACATAAATAGTCAGCACAGTAAAAACTAGGTACATCCGTGCGTCGCTGTCACACTCATTTTCAGTCTCACTTTTTTTTTCTTTTCCAAACTACATCACACTCCCTTACGACGTAGTAATTTTAGCATTACAAACATTTTTTTTTCTATTCCAGGGGTGCGACACATTCGAACCTGGTGATATGCGACCAATCAGGCGAAGTGGTCGGCAGGGCGAAAGGCCCTGGGACCAACCACTGGACCATCGGCATCGAGGAATGCGCTAACAGAGTGATAGCCATGCTTCACGCCGCGAAGCAAGACGCCGGCATACCCATTGACAGGCCCCTGGACTCGTTGGTAAGGTTACTTTGGATTCCGTTTAGGAGTATACTAGCTTCCGCCCCTTAATTCCTTCACTTCCTTGTTTTCCAGGTTATAGTCTACCTGTGTATCAAATTTCATCAAAATCTGTTAACCGGTAGTTTCATGCCAGTAACCCATTAATGACCCACTACAGGGTCGGGTCTCCTTCTCGTAATGAGAGGGATGTAGGCCTTAGTCCACCACGCTGGCCTACTGCGGGTTGGTGGACTTCACGTACCTTTGAGAACCTTTTTTTTCAGGCATGCAGGTTTCCTCACGATGTTTTCCTTCACCGTAACAGCAGGTGATATTTAATTTTATAAAGCGCACATAACTTTTTTACAAAGTCACTGGGATTCGAACCCGGAGCCCTCGATTCGAGGTCGAATTCTAAGCCACTGGGCTATCACCGCTATCGTAGTTTCATGACAGACTAAGAAATATCCGTCCATCCAATCATCCAGCCTTCTACCCATTAAACCTCACAAAGCTTCGCATTTATAACAATATATAGGATTAGTAACAATTCCGGATTGTAAAATACTCTGAATTTTTAGTTGAAATGCTTAAACATTCTTTAATCTAGTCATCAGTAGATTTTCTTTACTATAATATAGATACCTTCATAAAGAAATTTTGAAGAAATGGAATCTTTTTACAAATGTATTCTGCTGGTCTCTTTTGAATTTGAAATGCACGGAGTTGAAAATACTCATAGATAGATTGTACGTCCAATATAGATTCAGAATGATAAATGTCAATCTTAATATAATCCAGCCAGCTGCCATTAGAAATAGAACAATCGACAATCAATCACGCAATTCAATAAGCGCAATTCTTAGTACAGAGTAGAGGTTTTAGTAGAGGTTTTTTCTGTCACATTTAGTTTTGCTAACCACTAATGATTCAATGGTAGAGTAACTACCGATTCAAAAAAAATCTTGTAACGTCTGATTCTAAATGGCTGACATAACTGACCGAACAAACAACAATGACATGACAAAATTTTAACGCAGGGCTCTGTATGGAGCTATCATAATTAAAATACGTACTGACATGCGACAAAATGCATGCATTGACGTTGTAGTACGACTAACAAACAAATTTAAACAAACTATCAAATCAGTCCTGTGCCGAAAGGCCTATTATGAAACTAAGGACTGTTTAGAAGATAAGAAAGCGTGGGATTGAATAACTTCACTATAGGCTATTTCTATACACCATGTAACAATATTTATTTGTGAGCGGATGGCAATGGAGCGATATTGACACACACGATAGCTGTCACGTGTGTTCCTTTATTGGACCTAGCCATACTGCACTATAGACTAAGTTTTATTTGCTTTTAAAAGAGTGCTGGGAGTTTTTTTCCTCTCGCTTTTTTCTCCCAGTCTACGTTTTGCCTGAGGGGCGATCAAAGCGGATGAATGTAGAATGTATAATTTACCTGTATGACTTTCATTAAGTTTGCACAAATTGTACCTAATAATGAATAAAAGCTTTTGAGTTTGAGTTTGAGTTTAACTTTTGCGAGCGGATTGGCAATTAGGACTCGCTACATTTGGCTAGTGCCAGTGCTAGCGAGCACGTAAATTGGATAAAATCTGTATTACATCTTTAGGAAGAGAGCTGGCATCAAGGCTTGCCTCAAATACCTGCCCAAAATTTGGTGCCAGCTCTCGGCACTACTATTTAGATGCTATTCGGACTGTATCGAAGTCGGTAATACGAGTACAGGTATTGCCTTTGTATTGTACCCAAACTGGGTTGGGTAACCCAACCTTACATAACCCGCCATGAATCGAGTTTTAGCGAAACTAACGAACTGCAATTCATTTTTATTATATTATAGATAGATAGATTTTGTTTCCATAAAATCGCCTCCATCTCACCTATTCACTTCATAACTCTGAATGCTGAAATTAACCCTCGTTGCCTCCAATTGTCTAGGGTCTGACGCTGTCCGGGTGCGAGCAGGACAGCAGCAACGCGGATCTGGCGGCGGGAGTGAGACAGAAGGATCCTGACTGTGCGAAAGCGATATACGTCGCGTCAGACACAGCTGGGTCGCTGTTCACTGGGGCCCCTAATGGTGGGATGGTGCTCATTGCTGGTGAGTTGCTTGATTTATGATCTGATTGGTGGTTATTGGGTGTTAAATTTTGTGATATGAGTATTTCTCTTAGACCTTGGTCAGCTCCTCCATTGGAGATGCTCCAAATGTTCCAAACGGGCCCTACATACCTAACATAGACTTTGTACGAAAACCCGGCTTATGAGTTATGACGTCATTTTTCGTTTCTGACAGTTCAATTGTCAGTAACCCATTAATGACCCACTACATTGTCGGGTTTCCTCTCACAATGAGAGCGATTTAGGCCTTAGTCCACCACACTGGCCCACTGCGGGTTGGCGGGCTTCCTTTGAGAGAATAACCAAAGTACCGAAAAGGATCTTTTTTTCATCAAACAAAACCGTTCAATTATTTTAAAGCATTAACGTATCAACACGAGATATTGTGAAATTTTCCACAAGTACAACAGCGTTGGTAACGCTCGTATCCATAACTCCGTCGGAAACAGCAGTTGAAAGTTGTTTGTCTGTGAACTTGTTATACAGGGTGGCCAAACTTGAAAACACGAAATCGTGAAGTTAGAGCTGCGTTTTCACTACGTGACATGTCGCGAAGACATATCGGCCGACCTTCTTGTGATATGTCTCTGCGACTGTGGGACAATGTCGCTCGACATTTGTCTTGTTCACACTAATCACGCTATATGAGTGTTGCGACGCAACAAGTCGTGTACATGTCGCAAGAGACGTCTTTCGACCTCGAATCGAGGGGTCCGGTCGAATCCCAGTGGCACGCACCAATGACTTTGTAAAAAAGTTATATGCGCTTGCTCTGAGTAGGTGTATACCATAACAACTTATTCCAATAGTACACGACACGTGTTTCGCCCCAAAACGGAGCATCATCAGGTGATGTGGACTCTACAACGGTTGGTTGTTGAGTTGGTTGGTTGCTGAGTAACCAACCAACTCAACAACCAACCGTTGTAGAGTCCACCGTTGGAGAGATAAGGGAGGGTGGAGGGTCCATACCAAAACAAGTTCCACGTGTGCGGATTGTTGCAAAGAAATATAAATACAACTTAAATAACAATGGATTTCCGCAAAGTAACGCCTGATACAATATATTGTAACCTTTGGTTTACTGAATCCGGTTTCCCGTTTCGATTCATTGATAAAATTCCCATAATTATACTGGTTTTATCTTGGCACACTCATTAGCCCAAACAAATACTGTAACACCCTGTATATCTTTGTATTGACTTGTTGATGTACGACAGACCCACTGACTGTGACGTCAGAAGAGTAATTCAATTCGATCTGGCGTTTATACTACGTACTTCGTGAGTAGTATCGGTATGTTCCACTATGTTTGCTTTTCTAGATATTTTTGTTACCTATAGCATTGCATGTAGGGATGATAATTCGTTCATTTGCTTAGAATTCGGTCTTACTATCACCTAGAGTCCCAGTGGTTAGAATTCCAGTGGCTTTCCAATAAAAAAAGTTATGTGCGCTTTATAAATTAAATATCACCTGCTGTGACGGTGAAGAAAAACATCGTGAGGAAACATTCATCGTGAGAGTTTACAAAAAAATGTTCTCAAAGGCTTGTCAAGGCCATCAACCCGCAGTAGGCCAACGTGGTGGACTAAGGCCTACATCCCTCTCATTGTGAGAGGAGACCCGACCCTGTAGTGGGTCATTAATGGGTTACTGACATCAAATTTCTAAAGTCAACGCGAGTTAAAATTAATAGCACATGAACCTAGACATTTTTTTCGTATTGACTCTGCATTAGTACGAGATGTGAAAGGTCAACCAGCCATTCGTATGCGCGCTTTATCCATCCATCATTAGTATTCAATGTCGATTAGACTAAAGCGGAAATCGATGTTTTATCGATTTTCCTGTGTGACAAATGATGGTAATTGATTTGTTAGCGTGAATCGTAAACATGGACGGTGACAATACTAAAATAAATAAATAACGCACACATAGCCCCACACGTGGCTTCCCTGTGGGTACCATGGACACACACAAACCAAGGACACAACACATCCAGACTAAAAACAGAAATTCAAAGTCATCATTCAAATCTCTGCTCCGCTGGGAATCGAACCCAGCGCAACGGTGTCTGTGGAAGACGCCACTCAGGTCGTCAAAGTAAAAGTCTGTTTGATTTCCATCAGTGACCTATGGAGCGTGGGGTCTCTTCTCACAATGAGAAGGATTAACAATTATTATTAGATCAAGCTGGCCGAGGGTTGGTGAATAATATGAAAAACTCTCAGGCAAGCAGGTTTCCTCACTTTTTTTTTCTTCGCCGTAACAAAAGCTGATATTTTTTATATGTTAAATGTTAATATGTACACCATTTAATTTTACTGTATTAAACTCTACTTATGAAGTAGGCATTTACATTTTTCCAGTAACAATAAATTTGACTGACCTACTTCTTAGTATCTACTTTTAGCGATAGACAGGTTCAATGACTTTATTTTAACACGCTTTTTTATCTGTACACTGGTAGCTGTTTAGCGCGCAATGAAAAAATATGCCAATTTTAATTGTTGCAAAAACACTGGAATATTTTCCAATTTATTATCCAAATAATTATGATGGTTTTTTTGAAAAATGAATATAACTAGGTTAGTTTTTGGTTTTACGGGGCAATAATAATAATCAATGCAATGTACTTATACAGAGTGGATTTTTCAAGTGTGCGTGGATGGGGAAATCCGAATCTATGAGGAATAGCGAAAAATGCTGAAAGGAGTCTGGGGACCGATTATGATGAAAACTAAAACTGCATCATTGAATTTTTAAAAAAGCCTGGAATCGAATCCATTGATTTTGAAAAAAAAATCACAGCTTGTATTATTATTACGCCATTCGATAGTGTCACTAATAAGGAACGAATTCTGGAAAGTAACGACGTACGGTAAACTTTAGGATAGAGCCCTTTTTTACAAATACGTATTTTTCCATACAATCCTTAACTAATTGCTTAGCGTTCAAAATGAAGGCCATTGCTCCCAATTTATGGCTGGATTTGACGTCTACGATATTGCGATTGAATTTGGACTTAAAATTAAATTCTGTCAACAACTATTATTGCTGTCATTAGCTGATGGACATCAATAATCTAACACAGTAACTGTTACGTAACAGATGATCGGAGAATCGTATTTATAGGCGAAGGATGTGGGCGGTTAGCGCAATGACGACGCACTCAATATAGGGCGAGAGATAACCCGCGCCTTGACTCTTGATTGTATCTGAATAATGAGAGGAGATCTGAGGAAGTTAGTTCAAGTTCTACAAACTTTACATCAGCCGCTAAGGAAGAAAATATTGGCCGCAATTCGATGGATTATTGAAATTTTTATTTGCTGTTCAATATCAACATTAAGTTGGTAGGTATTAACGATTTTCCAACTGATACACGAACGCACGTAGCGCAAAGATACATTCAGAATAACAAAACGAAGAAAAACATCATGAGAAAGTGAGTTCTCCATAATAGGTATTCTCAAAGGCATGTGAAGTCTACCAACCCGCAGTAGGCCAGCGTGGTCCACCATAAGGCATACATCCTTCTCAATGTGAGAGGAAAACTCTACAGTTGGCCAGCGATGGGTTAATACTTAGTTGGTCTCTAAAGGCGGATTAACACGGGTCCATATAATAGGTTATGTGGGGTTTACAGGGGTGACTAAAGCCGCACTATTTTTGCCACACGGCTAAAATGTCGTAAATGGCAATTCGGCAAGTGACTACACCCGTGTAAATCACCCCTGGCGATTTGTGAAGCGACTAGCCGCACGGCGAAAATCGACCCGTGTAAATCCGCCTTTACACACCTATAACGGGTAACCTGTCAGAAAAATTTTAATTCATTTTTTTATTCCATTTTTTTTATTTCAGGCACAGGATCGAACGCTTTGCTCCGTACGCCAGACGGACAGCAGTACGGCTGTGGAGGGTGGGGATACCTTTTAGGGGATGAAGGGGGTGGTAAGTAATATATTTTAGTTTTGAAACTTTCATATTAGTAATGTCCACCTTGAGGCTTTTCTCTTGCCTTAAACCTTTGATCGTTCGTTTAAGAGCGGTGATAGCCCAGTGGCTTAGAATTCGACCTCGAATCGAGGGGTCCGGGTTCGAATCCCAGTGGCACGCACCAATGACTTTGTGAAAAAGTTATGTGCGCTTTATACAATTAAATATCACCTGCTGTTACGGTGAAGGAAAACATCGTGAGGAAACCTGCATGCCTGAGAGTTCAAAAAAAATGTTCTCAAAGGTATGTGTAGTCCACCAACCCGCAGTGGGCCAGCGTGGTGGACTAAGGCCTACATCCCTCTCATTACGAGAAGGAGACCCGACCCTGTAGTGGGTCATTAATGGGTTACTGACAAACCTTTAATCATGACACTCTGATTGACAACAGATTAAAAGATTATCTGTTCTGTGGATTGACAACCTGATTTTCCAACTCTTAAATTGATTTGTCACCTCTATTTTCTACTATTATTTGCTGCCCTTTGACTAGGTGGACTGACGACCTGAAGAAGTCAATGGGAAACCGTTTGATTCAAAAAGCTCAAGGCCGGGTGGAGGGAGTCTATTAGGGGAGGCCCATGTCCAGTAGTGGGATGATAACTAATAACCCCTACACAAGAATACCCTTTGTCACTGCCGTGGTCACACACTAGACAACAACACAACACACCCACGCCAGAAACAGAAATTTTAATTAATAGATCTCTCTCCTAGGAATCGAACCCAGGACTTTAGTATTCAATAGGGTATTTCGCACGCAATGAACGCATGCAAGGAAATATCCAAAATTATGTAATATTGATAGATTTTGTTAAAAGCAAGTGAAAAATGGTGATTTCTGTTCTAAAAAATGTAGTATACATTTATTATTTAAATTTTAAAATTCTGGTTTATTAATCTGTTTTTCAAATGTCAAAAACGCTATACGCCATGCAAGCTATCGGCGTGACGTCATTAGCAGTGTAAATAAACAATGGAGTATAACTTTCTTCCTTTACTGAGATGTATTGTTTACACTGCGAGTGACGTCACAAGCATGGCGGCAGCGCCGAGACGGCCGAGACCGTGTTTTCGCGGGGATTTTTGAAATTCAAATTGAAAAGTCTTTTTTTACATAATATTTGTTTGCAAAAATTTTTTTTCCAAATTTTTATGGGTTTTTATGAGTTACGAATTCATATAAAAAGCTTTTTCGCATAGGCCGTAATACCCTATTCAGAGGTCGGCACCCTGAGCGGAGCAGATGATGACTGATCGCTCGTACCCTTCCAGCGTACTGGATAGCCCACCGCGCAGTGAAGATGGTGTTCGACGACGCGGACGGGCTGCGACGCGCGCCGCACTGCACCGCGCGGCTCTGGGCCGCCGTGCAGGCCCACTTCCAGGCAGACAACCGCGCGGACTTGCTGCCGCACGCGTACAAGCACTTTGACAAGTCGCATTTTGCTGGTCAGTCGGATGGAAGTAATTCGATTCAGAATACAGGACACTTGTCAGTATACCTGTGAGCTGAGATCGTCTGATGTTTTGGACGTTTTCAAGTATTCAAATTCAAATTTCAAATTCAAAAGTTTTTATTCATTATTAGGTACAATTTTTGCACACTTAATGAACGTCATACATTTAACATTATACAAACATCATACAAGCATCCGCTTTGATCGCCCCTCAGGCAAAACGTGGACTAGGCGAAAAAAGCGGGCGGAAAAAAACTCCCAGCACTCTTTTAAAAATAAGTATGAATTATTCTATGGTGCAGTATGACTAGGCCCAATAAAGGAACACACGTGACAGCTATCCTGTGTGTCAATATCGCCCCATTGCCATCCGCTCACAAATGAATATTGATACATGGTGTATAGAAATAGCCCTTAGTTCATAATAGGCCTTTCGGCACAGGACTGATTTGATATATATATCCATTGGAAGGGTATTTGTGACCGGGGTTTAGGGCCGTCACCCTGAACACTGTCGTCAAAGTGCGTACGATAAAGTGTGTCAG
This sequence comes from Erynnis tages, assembly GCA_905147235.1. Lineage (NCBI taxonomy): Eukaryota > Metazoa > Arthropoda > Insecta > Lepidoptera > Hesperiidae > Erynnis > Erynnis tages. The sequence goes on along the minus strand of LR990095.1, from coordinate 7,080,162 downwards.
AATAATATGTCATTAAGTATTTTGGTTTAGAGTGCAGGATACTACCAAGTGTACGGGATTCTACCTTTAATCCTGATAATTTCATTATTCTTTCCGCATAACATTAAACATTAGGGTACTTGCACGCCAGTTTGCAGCTGAATGGCTAAAAGAGCCTGACCTGAACACAGTGGACCTGAAAGCTCCACTATGTTCACTTGTAAATTGCTATAAAATAGCCTTCCACATTACCCTGTCTCCAGGTCTAACAGCGAAGCTATCATCGCTCGCTGACGACGGAGACGCGTTATCCCAACACCTGTTCGCGGACGCGGGCGCTGCTCTGGCCGCCCACGTCGCTGCTCTGGCCCAGCGAGCAGAGAACAGGGAGCACAACGGCGAACGGCAACATGGCAAAAATGGACAACACGGCCTTGAAAATGGCATCAATGGCGCTGAACGGGCTGGCAGTGGGCAAAATGGCGGAATCGGAGCGGCGAACGGACGGAACGGCGGTGGGCAACGTGGGTTGCGTGTCGTCTGCGTTGGGTCGGTCTGGAACAGTTGGGACGCGTTGAAACCGGGAGCGTTGAAGCAGTTGGCTGATAGGAAGGTACTTGTCCACTCATCGATATACAGTGGGTTTGGCTTCGAATTAGCGATAATTGAAAGGCATAGAATAGACCGAAATCGACAAAACACCCCCCATAAAGAGGTCCCCCCCTACTTTAGAAATGGCAGCCATTTGAATTTCGTATTAAAAATATAATATTTTCGATTGAATTGAACTTTATTTTCACAGTATTAAAATAAAAAAACCTTTAATAACCAAACATTAAGTAACTATTTACAGAATATACTTAATACAAAAAAAAAACAAAAAAAGGGAATACATAGATTTTTTCGATTTCTCTGGATATTCTACAGACATAAAAAGGTTGTAAGAAAGATAAGAAAATTTTGCAACAGTCAAAAAATAGGTTGTTTTCACTTCAAAGTAAGACTGATTTCAATCAAAACGTTACCTTTTTGATTGATATCAGTGTTTTACTTTTCAGGTATTTACTGTACCTATATTAACTTTAATTTCCAGGTAAAACAAGAGTTACAACTAATCCGCCTGCGCGTCTCCAGTGCCCTGGGAGCAGCGTGGCTGGCAGCGAAGCATGTCGACTACAAGCTGCCCCGAGACGACTCGGCCTTCTGCGAGGTGTTCTACACCTATACACCAGACCTCAAACCGGTCAACGGGTCCTCGAAGCGTGCTGGGTGCGGGTGTGGCGACTGGTCGAATTGGAGTTAGAACAAATAGAACGGTAGAGAATGTTCTGGAAAATGTGTACGTACTCTAAGGTTTGGAACTAAGTTAAAAAGAACGGTTTAGAATATTCTGGAAAATGTGTACGTACTCTAAGGTTTGGAACTAAGTTAAAAAGAACGGTTCAGAATATTCTGGAAAATGTGTGCGTACTCTAAGGTTTGGAACTAAGTTAAAAAGAACAGTATAGAATGTTCTGGAAAATTGGCTTACCTAAGGTTTTTCAAGGGCCTGGAGTGAGTTTGTTTAGAAATGGTTTAGAACATATGAGGCAGGTTCGCTCTGGAACGTACCTTCTGTCACTTTTATTGTATGTGAGTAGCAAAAGGGCATGCTCCGGATATTAAGTGGTCACTGCAGCCCATGGAGGCCCACAACCATCCACCTTTAGGTAAGATCGTAGCTGAGGCTGTACGAGTATGTTGGTGCTTTGCTACTCACGAGGGCTCAGATGTTCCTCAAATAAATCATTTCCAGCTGTGGTTGTGGGAGATATTTTATTTGAAGCGAGTCATAGTCCTCATGAACAACTATATCAGATCATAATATCATAGGATTTGACGCCTATTTGAAGTGGTTCGTGAATTCGTGATTGTTTACTTGAAGCAAATCAATGAACGTATTTCATTAAAAAACATTTTAGTAATGAATACTTATCATACCTTATGAAACACAGTAGATAAATGTTTAAGTTTTCACAGTAGATGAATTGCATATTTTTTTTAAAAAGAATATAATAATATCAATTTAATGTACTTCGACTGAGTAAAAAAAAATCATTGTACTGTCTAGTCTTAAAATAAAAAAACAAACTGAAATGATCTGATGTTGTGCCAATACTGATAACTTGAAATTTAATATAGGTATTTGGTATTGATAAAATAATATGTTTAAAATCGTTTTAAAATAATCTTGATGGTTTTTGTTTATGGAGCTGATAATGTTATTTGTCATTAATTCTTATATAAAAACTACCCATTGGAGAGGCATCAACCTATTTTATTAGTAAGTTTATTTTTTAATTAAGTTATAATTATCATTTTGCAACATATAGAGCACATAATTATTATCTCTTTTTAATAAAAATCTCTTTTAATTTAGTATGGATTTAGTGTATAAAATAGTTCCTAATTTATATATTAATAATTATTATACACCAATTACTTTATTTTAAGGTTTTTCTGAGTTTTGCTTATTGTTTTGTAAGAAGAATGAAGAAAAATGTATTAGAAAGATTTGACCATATTCGAATCAATGAAATATATTTGACTTAAGTTGTGATGAAATATGTGTATATTTATTGCTATGACAATACATATCAATTTTTATAATATATCGAGAATATTGGTAACGCATAAATATATATTTTTTATTTGTTTTACACTTAATTGTATGAATTCTGAATATACCAAACAACAAAATAAATAGGATAAGATGGTATTGTAAGTAAAATTGAGAAAGACATTCTATATATCTAAGACATTCTTTGTAAATGTAAAAATTAGTTTATTATTTTGATTTTAAAAGAAATATATAGAGTTATACATAATATCTGGTGTTTTATTTATGCTGGTCGAAATCAAGAAGACTTCTGCGACATTGGGGTTGGAAGCTGTCGTTTAAAGGACGTCAGCTCAGTTACATATTCGGCGGCCACAGCTATTTTCACCTTAATTTTAAAGACACCGGTATCGATTATAGTAGTTATAGGAAAATGACAGATACCAGACAAACGATTTCAATATAACATATCGATTGATACTAATAACGTTCTTAATATATCGTTGTAATAACATACATCTCTATTGTCAATCTGACAGTGCGTTTGTCAGTGTCACATGTCTGTCATTCGTTTTGTCAACTTTTCATTTGCCTTGAAAATGTCAATAGCGCGGACCGTATCGCGATTTTTGTCTGCGAAGCCAATAATAAATGTGAATTACAGATGCTGTAGTCGCGTTATATCTAGAGACAATAAAAGTAGTGAGAACAAAAGAAATGGCTCGTACATTTTCGGCGGCATTTTCGCCGTTGCAGCCGGGGTGATAGGTTATGTTAGTGTAAAGGAGAAGTTAGCAGCGGCTACCGTTGCAACTGATCATTTAAAGGGTAGACGGGATAAGTACAATTTCATAGCGGATGTAGTGGACGTGTCGGCTCCTTCAGTGGTGTATATCGAGATTAAAGATGGGCGGAGACCGGACCCCTTTTCTGGTAAACCCATGTCGCTATCCAACGGCTCTGGGTTTATTGTGAAGGAAGATGGTTTGATCTTGACGAACGCGCACGTCGTGGTGAATAAACCCAATGCTATAGTCAGTGTTAAACTGATGGTGAGTCGTGATTTTTTTTCTATTTCATACTTACATCCCGAATATAAAACATTGCACAATACAATTAGTTCTAGTATCAGCCCTGCGTAAGCAAGCTAGTGGCAACGGGGTGGCCACATAATTCAAATACATGTATTTTAATGATAAGTGAAAAAGGTCCTCAAATGGCAATTATGTCTGATACAATTGCTTGTACAGCACATAAGGTATAAGGGTGCCGTCTCATTAGGTTGTTTTCCATATTAAAACAATTACTATGACATCTGTGAGGCTGCCTCAATGCTCACAGCAGCTTGCACAGCCATCCTTACTGTAACGGACTGTTACGTTGCATCATTATTTCATAACTAAGTAAGGTTTAGTCAACCTCCAAAATATTTATTTCTTAACCTATAGTTAGTATAGTCAACATTTAATTCCTTCCTTCCTTTCAGCCCTTAGTAGTCCACTGCTGGACATGGGCCTCCCCTAATCGACGCCACTCCGCCCGGTCCTGGGCCCTCTGAATCCAACGGTTTCCCGCTGCCTTCTTCAGGTCATCAGTCCACCTGGTCGGAGGGCGGCCTGTGCTCCTTTTGCCTAAACGTGGTCGCCATTCGAGGACTTTTTTTCCCCATCGGTTGTCAGTCCTGCGAACATTTAATTTAATTACAACTGAATAATTCGGGCGAATATCTGGTTCCGTAAAGGTTAAACTGAATAATATTCGGAATTAGGTTATTCGGTAAAACCACAATTCAGCGCATCAGTAATTATTTATCAACTATAGTAATTCCGATTACCGTAGCTATAATTATAAACATAATATTATAATTTGGATGTTAGACACATAATTTGCATAATAAACATATACGTTATATTATATCCATTACATCCTTTTTATTTTTTAATTACTCAGAATTTTACTCTATGTTCCTATCCTACTATAGTATTTCTTTCTTAACTGCATTCCAGAACGGATTATCCTACACGGGAGTAGTGGAGGATGTGGACATGAGATCAGACCTGGCGACGCTCCGGATCCCAGTGGGCAACCTGCCCGTCATGAAGCTGGGCTCGTCCTCAGACATCCGGCCCGGCGAGTGGGTTTGTACTGTGTTGCACATAGGATGTAACCGTTTGTAGAATTGTATTCTTGTACATAATTATATGAAGCTGAGGAAACAATAAGCCTGTGGTCTCAGTTGTGAAAAATGTAACAGTTGTTAAACCTTAAACTTTAAAATTTGACATGGGTTAGACACTAGCCTGTTTCTTGACAAATAGTGGGACAAAGCAATAGTGGTTCATAAAATGCAGCCAGAAGCGCTTACAGCATAGCTGCTTGATTAGATTAGAAGCATAGAAAAGGTAATTAGAGCTACTATGTGTATATAGAATAGGAATTAGAGATAGCATGTGAGTATGGATAGTGTATGGCAGGCATAGGGTTGGCTAATGGCCCATCAATGTTGGAGTTATTGGAGACAGGGACATGGCCTAGCAATGGGACAAAAGATCAACACGCCTCAAACACACCCCCCTAGCCAAAACAAAACACATGAAAAACTTGCAGATTTTTGCAGTTTTATGACATTGTACGTACATGGGCTCATAGCTGTGCAAAATTATTTCTTGATATATTAATCTATCTTATCATTATCTTATAATAATCTATCTTATAATTTATCTTTTAATAAAATTTCAGATAAGTGGCATAAGTAACAAAATGATTAATTATGCTCAATTTAGCAGCATAAATTTGATGGCGGGTGCATACCAGAATGTTTGAATTAAAATGAATTGTGTTCTGGCGTGCCATGGACACATACAAGACAAGAACACACACATCCAGACCAGAAACAAATTGAAACTCATAATTCAAATCTGCTCTCCTGGGAATGGAACCCAAGCCCCTACCCGCAATGCACTGGCATCGTAACCACTACGCCTTTTGTTTTTTATTTATTTAAAGCATTTTTGTACAGGTGGTGGCAATGGGCAGCCCACTGGCTCTGAGCAACACAGTGACTGCTGGGGTTGTCAGCTCAACTCAGAGGAATAGTGAAGATTTAGGACTCAGAGGTATGAATCTCCATAATACGTTGAATTTTTTTATAATTACAATATGATTGTTAAATGGGCATTGTAGCCCATGAAGGCTGGGCACTATCAGGACTAAATGATATGGGGTAGAGCCTCAATTCTGTCAGCTCAACAAAATGTTGGATGCTGGAGATATGTACTTTATTTGAGGTGAACATCTTAATCCTTGTGAGTAGCATCTGCACACAACCTCAGATAAATATATTGTCGCGTCGTCAGGATGGTGGGGTTCGTGAAAACACCAGTTGGTTCCGCAAGTGCTTTATTCAACGTCCACACAATGAATAACCACTCCTCAAATACAGCCAAACACGTATACACACTTTAACTGAACGCACTTTATCAACTCACTCACTAAGTGACAGTAGTATCGCTGGTTATCGCCTGGATAGTTCGCTCCGATCGCTGATTAAAGAATGACTCCCTGATTGCCCGTCACGCATCTATTTATACCCGGACTACAGATATACTAGAAATTTCTGGAACGACCCCGAACAATATAGACTAGGGTAGAAACTTAGAAAGTACTAAAGTGGTAAACAACTATAGGCTAACCATGCTATTTCGAACCTTAACGTATGAGGCATAGGGTTGAGATTCTATTACAAGGCATGTCATGTATATAACTGTCAGCGACGGGCGGCCGTGTGATTTATGGCCGGCTATGTACCTACTTATGTATTTCTCGATTCTTCCAGGCCTTCCAGCTGTCTTGCGTAACAATATTATATGTATGTTTATCAGCTATCTGGTCACCATAACACAAGCTCACAGCTTACTTTGCGATCAGAGAGCCGTGTGTGAGTTGTCTCACAATATTTATTTATTTATTTATTATTTATTTCAGGCAAAGACATGGTGTACATACAAACGGACGCGCCCATAACGTTCGGCAACAGTGGCGGGCCGCTGGTGAATCTGGACGGGGAGGCAATAGGCATCAATGCTATGAAAGTCACCTCGGGGATATCGTTCGCGATACCCATTGACTATGCAAAAGAGTTCTTGGCTAAAGGTGAGTAGAAGGAACGCTGCATTCATAGCTCCACACTAGGATTCCCTTGGACACACACAAGACATGCAAACAGACACTAAGAAATTTAAATTTATCGTTGAAATCTCCGCTCCGCTGGTAATCTAACCACTGCACCATTCATGTCTATGACTGACCATTTTTTTTTTCAAATTTATTCATTATCAGTTTATTGGTGAACAAATTTCGCTATTAGGCCTTGGTATAATGAAAGAGAAGTCTTTAAGCACTTAAGACTTCGCTTAGACTTTTAAGACCGTCCATTAGGTATCATAGCCAGATTTTTGTAGTGATTATCTGCTTATTTTTTTTCTAAAATGAGTCATTTTTGTATCCCCAGAATGTTTTTGTGGACACTGGGACAGAGTAGGTCCAAATGGGACTGTCCCGTTCAAAACGGGATGTATGGTCACGTTATTTATGTCGTCCTGAGAACAGTATATTTTTTCTTTGTCACAGAATTGGCATCTACGCTATGAAAGTGACTTGTTCACAATAACCATAGATAAGACAATGCCAGAAGAAAAGCTTTTCACTGTTTTATTTACATGTAGTATCCCACCACTTGCCAACGAGCCATGGAAAGAAGCATGATGGGGTTAAAATTAAAGACAGAGTCAGGAACGTAGACATGAGAGCAAGAACAAAGCTTACAGACATTCTTAGTTGGATAGACATCCAAAAATGGAGATGGGCTGGTCATCTGCTACGCCATCCCATTGACAAATGGAGCAAGCGAGTCACCCTCTGGCAACCAAGACGGCAAAAGAGGCAGGGGTCGTCAAGTCTGGAGAAGGGAAGATGACTAGAAACAGACAGCGGGACTGTTCTGGATGAGAGTAGCGAGGGACACTATCCACTGGAAGGAGTTGGAGGAGGCCTATGCCAAAAGGCGCACCGAGCTTAGGGACCTCTTGTGACCCTATGTTTAGGAATAAAAGGCTTGAATAATAAAAAAAAAACCCCCCACTTTTGCTTTCTTAAAGTACAGTCTTCTATCACTTCTCTATGGTGAAAGTCTATGATTTTACAAATAAAAATGTCTTTTGCAGGGAGTTCGAAGCCGCGCCCGGTGTCGCGTCGGTACTTGGGTATAACCATGCTGTCGCTATCCCAGTCCATTCTGCAAGAGTTGAGGATGCGGAATCCTGAGGTATGCACCTTTTCATAATAGTGGCTAAGAAGTAAATATATGTAGGTTTATCAGCTATCTGGTTACCATAACACAAGCTCACAGCTTACTTAGTAATGGATGGCACATTGCATAGCCGATGAGTTCGATTAGGAAAAATATTAAAATAAATAAATAATTGGACTGCTAAAATAATATCATAACTTATTTTAACATAATTATAATATAAAATTTAGTTTTAGTTATTTAAGATATAATTATTGTATGCCCACATAGGGTAGACTGTTCTTAACTTATTATAGTTTTTGTAACATCTTTCTCGTGTAACAGTCAACAATAAACACATTCTTTTCTTTTCTTTTCTTTTTCTACTTTGCGATCAGAGAGCCGTGTGTGAGTTGTCCCACAATAATTATTTATTCATTCTGTAACCCATTAGTGACCCACTGCAGGGTCGGGCCTCCTCTCACTGAGAACGATGTAGGTCTCAGTCCACCACGCTAGCACGGCCTAGTGCGGACTGGTGGACTTCACATTTCAGAACTTTTTTTTCGTAAACTCTCAGGCATGCAAAAGTATTTATAGTAGTAGTAAGTAGGCAACTCATACAGTGCATTGATTTGATATTCTATTAACTAATTTTATAGCACAGTGTGACCTAAACCCGCAGTTTACGCACGCTTCTCCAGTCCAGGGCGGGTTTATGTCACACTTGCTATAGTATATGATACTTGTGACCAAAGTTGTCTATTATTGCACGGCGTTTAGCAACTACACGCCGTGAAATAACACCCGTATCGTAATATCCTATTTGGACATGATACAATACTCTATTGTAATATACAAAATCAGTTTAGTTAAGGTTTTTCTCCTGTACCCCTAGTCTGAGTTTTAGCAGTTCCGAAACGAAACGCACACATACACAGCTTACCAGACGAAAATGCACAGTGTAATAACCGACAGAGGAAAAAGATTTTTAGAAGAGTTAAAAAAATAATAAAGCATTAGATAAATCATCACAAAAATATTGCTTAACTTAATTAACACTCTTTCAATGTTTAATAATATTAATGAAACATAATAACCGTAAATTGGCTGTAATGCACTGTAAAATTTCGAATTAATATTATCCCGTAGGTATTAAATATTTGTTAGTCTTATAATGTCTAACGATAAGTATTCATATCTTTCAGTCCATACGAAAATTTGATTTTAAATTTTTTAACTCCTCTAAAAATCTTTTACCTCTATTTGTTATTACACTGTGGACTCCTGTGTAGTAAGCTGTGTATGAATTACGTATCTATCCGAAACGAAACGCACAAACGTTTCGTTTCTGTATCGCTAAAACTCAGACTAAGGGTACAGTTTCGTTTCATAGATGTTACTTACTTATGATTTTGTACAATTTTCAGATGCCGAAGGACATTGAGCATGGTATTTTAGTATTCAAGGTCATTATTGGATCACCGGCGTACATGTGAGTATCCTAATGAACCCACTGGGTTGTCACCAAATTATACACTGCCACTGGACTATCACTGCTTATACAACATAATTATCATACAATAGGGTATTTCGCACCATGCAAGGAAAAATCCAAAATTATGTAATATTGATAGATTTTGTTAAAAGCAAGTGAAAAATGGTGATTTCTGTTCTAAAAAATGTACTATACATTTATTATTTCAATTTTAAAATTCAGGTTTTTTAATCTGTCTTCCAAATGTCAAAAACGCTATACGCCATGCAAGCTATCGGCGTGACGTCATTAGCAGTGTAAATAAACAATGGAGTATAACTTTCTTCCTTTACTGAGATGTATTGTTTACACTGCGAGTGACGTCACAAGCATGGCGGCAGCGCCGAGACGGCCGAGACCGTGTTTTCGCGGGGATTTTTGAAATTTAAATTGAAAAGTCTTTTTTTACATAATATTTGTTTGTAAAATTTTTTTTCCAATTTTTTATGGGTTTTTATGACTTACCGTAATACCCTATTTAACTATAAGCCGGCACGGGTGGCTCTTCCCATGACTACTAGATAAAAAAAATGTTATTTTTTTAAGTTACAATAGAAAATATAAAAATCTGTGAAAATTGACACCCCTCGAGATAATTTTAACAGCCATGACGACAAATTTTCGAATTTTTCTGATGTTTTTTAGTCTCTTCAACCTAAGCAGCACCGCTATCGACCGCAGTCCGTCAAAATCCTGAAATTCCTGTAGTTTTTACACAAAAGTTACCAAAAAAACGTTTTTCCTTAAAATTAACTCGTTTTTCTTTAGTAATCATGGGCCTGCTTTAGTAAGCAGGGGAAATTTGGTGCCGTTGAATTTTGGGACACGTTGTATAACAGTTAATCTCATATATAAAATTCTCATGTCACAGTTTTAGTTACCATACTCCTCCAAAACGGCTCGACCGATTTTTATGAAATTTTATATGCGTATTCAGTAGGTCTGAGAATCGGCTACTGTCTATTTTTCATACCCCTAAGTGATAAGTTGTCCACACCTTAAAATTTTTTTGGGACAATTTTTTTTATTTTTATTTTTCAATAATGTGGCATCAAAAAATACATACAACCCTAAATTTTCACCCTTCTATCACCAACCCCTACTTTTAACAGTCGATGTTTAACGCTCGATAACTTATATCGCAAAACAACGTTTACGGGGTCAGAGGGCTTATTCTGTATGACCATTCAGATTTCGTGTCGATATCGTGTGTCATCCAACCGTATGTCATTTCATGAACTCGGCAAGACAAGGAACCTTAATGTCTACTCTATAAGGCACATAATAGATTGTCACGATATTTGACTTTTAAGCCTTATTTACTTTTTATCACGGGCAAGACACGACATTGCCGCGATACGAGTGTGAATGGTCATACAGAATCGGGGCCCAGCTAGTATCTTTATAGTTCAGAAACATTTAAACCTTTTTTTCCATTCCGTCAGAGGAGGCCTCCAACCGGGCGACATCGTGACCTCCATCAACGACAGGCCGGTGCACAGCGCCTCCGACATCTACAGCACGCTGGAGGGCTCCACCGGCCCCCTGCAAGTGGGGGTCGTGAGGGGGCGCCACCGGTTCCACCTCAAGATCAGCCCTGAAATGCATTAGGGAAGTTATGAGAGAAAAGGGGGGGGGGGGATTATAAACATTATGCGGTGATAGCCCAGTGGCTTAGAATTCGACCTCGAATCGAGGGGTTCGAATCCCAGTGGCACGAACCGATGACTTTGTAAAAAGTTATGTGCGCTTTATAAAATTAAATATCACCTGTTGTTACGGTGAAGGAAAACATCGTGAGGAAACCTGCATGCCTGAGAGTTCAAAAAAAATGTTCTCGAAGGCATGTGAAGTCCACCAACCCGCATTAGGCCAGCGTGGTGGACGGCGGCCTACATCCCTCTCATTGTGAGAGGAGACCCGACCCTGTAGTGGGTCATTAATGGGTTACTGGCATAAACATTATCTATGAACGAGGAGTAACGTAGCTAAGAGACTAAAGGGGGGGGGGGGTCATAAACATTACTGTAAATGAAATGGTATAATAGCTGTTGGACCGCGCTGACTTTGGATACGTAAAAAGCGCATATAAATGTAGTTGTAAATGTAGGTACATAATTTATTTTGTTTTAGTGATTTTGTTTCTAAAATTACCTAGATAATTTTAGCTGGAATTCTACAGGTATTTTAAATTAGACGTTTTAAAATTAGTTTTCAAATATATGGCGTTTACGAAGCAAATTATGCAAAACAATTGTTTAAATAATGATTTTTTTTTAATAATATATTTGTGAATAATATTCTTTTTTAACAGAAAAATATTGCAAATAATGTATGTAAAAGTATAATTTAAACTATAATGTTTAAAAAATGGAAATCTTAAAAATTTTATTGCTTTTTAACTTAAATGATATCATATCAAGAAATTTGTGCATTTAATTCACTTGTAACGCGTCCGCTTTAAACACCGATATGCTATCGCCAATGGATAAAAATTCCGGTGGAAAAAGACTCCCTGCTTCTCGTATATTGTGTTTTGCCTTTTTAAAAGTAATGGATAAAAATTTTGTACACGAATATCATACGAATTAGCCCCATCCACTGAAAACTGTAATTTTTACAATATAAAATAGTGTAATGACATTGAATATGTTTTGTAATATAGCGATAAGTTGTTGTTACAATAAAATGAATAAAGTTTATTGGTGTTTTCTTTTGATCTCTATTGGCCCTAAAAGAGTAGCGAGTAAAGTTGCCCTAAAACCCTCAAGTAAGTGCCTTCAAGTGCAGCGGTGATAGCCCAGTGGCTTAGAATTCGACCTCGAATCGAGGGATCCGAGTTCGAATCCCAGTGGCACGCAATGACTTTGTAATAAAAGTTATGTGCGATTTATGAAATTAAATATCACCTGCTGTTACGGTGAAGGAAAACATCGTGAGGAAACCTTCATGCCTGAGAGTTCAAAAAAAAATGTTCTCAAAGGCATGCGAAGTCCACCAACCCGCAGTAGGCCAGCGTGGTGGACGGCGGCCTACATCCCTCTCATTGTGAGAGGAGACCCGACCCTGTAGTGGGTCATTAATGGGTACTGACATGACAAGTGCCTTCATTAATGGGTACTGACATGACAAGTGCCTTCAAACAAACGTATGTATCTCTGATACTTCTATTACTACATCTCCGGACACGAAAATCAGTCAGTTTCACACTACAAACAACACACCCGGACCAGAAACAGAAATACTCAAACAAATAACTGCTCAGTTCCGACGCGGTTTCGTACGAATTCAACTCGTGCGTATACATGCATTCACGCACGAACAATCCCGACATTAGAAATACTATGGGAGCGCGCACACTGCATGTGAGAGTCGTACAATTTAGTCGCACGTGAACGCACGAGTTTAATTTGCACGATTTCGCGTCCACACTGTACCCTTAGTCTGAGTTTTAGCAGTTCCGAAACGAAACGCACACATACACAGCTCACCAGACGTAAATGCAGTGTAATAACCAACAGAGGGAAAAGATTTATAGAAGAGTTAAAAAATTAATAAAGCATTAGATAAATCATCACAAAATATGCTTTTTTTTTAATTAACACTCTTTTAATGTTTAATAATATTAATGAAACATAATAACCGTGAATTAGCCGTAATGCACTGTAAAATTTCGAACTAATATTATCCCGTAGGTATTAAATATTTGTTAGTATTATAATGTTTAACGATAAGTATTCATATCTTTCACTACCTACATACAAAAATATGATTTTAAATTTTTTAACTACTCTAAAAATCTTTTACCTCTATTTGTTATTACACTGTGGACTCCTGTGTAGTAAGCTGTGTATGAATTACGGATCTGAAAACGTTTCGTTTCGGTATCGCTAAAACTCCGACTAAGGGTACTGAACGCGGCCTAGAAACTAGAAATATCTAGAGACTAATTTAACTCTGAAATCAAGTCGGATAGATTGGTTATGTATTAGATTTATACTACGAAGGTTGTTAAAGTTCGTCAATTGAGATTAGTGTTCATTCACGACCCGAGTGGGGCAGTGGTTAAGAGTGTTAAGACACCGGCGCAACGCGGAAGGTCCCGGGTTCGATTCCCAGCAGAGCAGAGATTTGAATGTCTGTTTCTGGTCTGGGTGTATGTGTTCTTGTCTTGTGTGTGTCCATGGTTCCACGACACAGGGAATCCTAGTGTGGGGCTATGAGTGTGAAGCGTTTAAAATAAAATAAATAAAATAAATTCTACCTTGTGAAGCGGTATTAATATTCAAATCGTAACTAAGTACCTAAGTACTTATAGAAGTCGAAGTGCTTAGTAGAAGCGCTCCACTGCTTTAGTAGATTGCAAGCGACCAAGAAGGCCTTCTAAAGAACCTTCTTTGGGGAAAGACCTGTCCCAATAGTGGGACATAAAAAGGATTGCAGCTGAGTCAAGTCGCCAATCTACTTAAGTACTACTATGGTTGTAATAAATACTATTTGAATAAGATATATAAAGGTGGACGCACACTTTGACAACCCCTGACCTAATGATGCTAAGCTGAATCTATCTGAAATTATATTAAATTTATTACATCTCAAGATGATGCGGCTGCAATCGTAGTCTCGGATATGATTTCCTAATGGAAATATTGAAATTATTACTACTGAACTCTACCAGGCTTTGCTGTAGCATGAACTGGTACAGGTTATAAATGTAGGGACCAATGTTCTAGCCATCCCTACTTATAATTAAATTTTGAAGTCCTAAACTGTCTAAAAATACATAATAATAATCAGAGTGAATGTCGGCTCGCGCTATAGAAAGAGACAGAAGATAGATTAACGTTTTTGTCCAAAAATACAAATGCAACATATTTACAACCTTTGAGAACTTATTTACACCCAGACCAGAAACAGAAATTCAAATTCATCATTCAAATCCCTGCTCTGCTGGGAATCGAGCCCAGGACCCCTTGCGCAGCGCACCGGTGTCAACCACTGCGCCACTCAGGTCGTCAAAATGTAGGTAATTATAAGCATTTAATGCGATTTACATACCTATTCCCGAGTTAATGGAATATTTCCAGCCAGCACTACCAATTCACAATATTTAATTAGGTCGGGTTTACCTGAGCCGGCTTATTAAAACTTTATTTAAGTTTTCCACTTTGCTTTGATTTTTAACTTAGAGTTAAATTATGCAGTGTAAGGGGTTAATCACACGGCTTTTTTAACGTAAACGATTAGTCGTAGACGTTAGTCGTACGTGCGGCTTATAAGTAAGTCGCGCGCATTGAGAGCGCTCCCTCAGTACACAAACGCAAGCATAGCCGAATACAAAGGACTCTTGCCTTCACGGAAACCAACCACCATAATAATACTCTTTATATTTCTCTCGCCTTTCTCCGAAAACTGTCATGTTCACGATGTTTCCTTGTCTCACGATGTTTTCCTTCGACGTTACAGCGGGTGATCTTACATTTATAAAAGGCACATAAATAAAATTGTTTTAGGTCAGCTATTGGTGCGTGCCACTGGGATTCGAACCCGGACTTCTCGAGTAAAACGCCGAATTCTTAGCCACTGGGCTATCACCGCTGCATATTTTATTCCGTTAGCATGTTATAAGTAATAGCGCCGTGTAGAAAGTCCCTTAATAGTTTCCTCCATTTAAATTTTATTTGTTTCAGTAAACCACTGAGATAAGTTGGTGTAAAGTATTATGTTATTATTGCATAGATTTTTATTTAAAATCCTCAAGATATACTAGAGCTGTAGGACATTTTCCTCTAATTAGTTCTTAACCTAATACTTTATTACGTCAATGATATTTTCTTAGTAGGTACCTAAGTGAAGCATAGGACCGCTGCTTGAGTAGATCGCAAGCGATCGCAAAAGTTAAGCAACGTCGGGCGCGGTCAGTACCTGGATGGGAGACCACTAGTGACGAATAAATGCGCGTTTCCGTGCTTCGGAGGACACGTTAAGCCGTCTTGGTTGTTATCAATAAGATAGCAGTTATTAAAACTTCTCAGAAGCCCTATGGGCGCTGTGAAAACATCGAATAGGGGTTGGCCAGGAGCTCGTTTCTCCACCAATTCGCATGGAGCAGCGTGGTGGAGTATGCTCCAAGCTTACCCCTGTTGTGTAACCTGTGTCCAACAGTGGAACATAAAAGAGTTGCAGCCAATATTATACGATAGAACCAATAAAGAAATATCGAGTAAAAAAGTTACGGCGCCATAAGCTCCTTTGGAAATGGAATTCTAAAAATGTTATATGAGAAACAGTGTTTTCAGCGATTTTCCAAAGAAGTTTTGAAAGAGCCTTCGTCACAAATAATTAAGGACCGACTCGAAGGAGAATGAAAAAATTAAATGTTCCTTGCGACTGAAAACCAATTTGGTAAATAGGCCAAGTTAGTTTTTGTGGGTTGTTGTGATAAATTGGTAAAATTTGAATAGATGATTCTTTTAACTTTAACTTTAACTTGAAATCAGAATGACGTCCACTAATGAATTCTTTTGGTACAACATTATCAGTGTACAATTTTGTGAGTTGAAAGTAATAAACAAAACAGAACTTTAAACTTATGTATATGTGTTATTCACAGAGGCGATTGCTTTTAAAATAGAAAATAATTATCCTAAAATATGCTTTTACCGTATTAAAGTACAATGCCAATGTTAGCAAAAATTCTCTATAATAATTAAATAATTTATTATTTTGTAGATACGAGTAAAACATGGACGCAATTTTGCAGAATTTAAAATTAAATATGAATTGTTTTATTCCGCAATATTTAGAGAAATAATAAAATTTCTGCAGTATGACTACACTCGATAAAGGGCACGTGATAGCTATATTCTTTCATTGTCATCCGACGCACGTAGATATAGAATCAGGCCTGACATAATAATTTCGACGATTGTATTTTCATGTCTTAATTAGACAGGAAAGAAATAATAAAGCTCTCTAGGTCAAACTAAAAATAATTCTCTAAAAACTCTAAAAATCAAGCGGCTACATCATAATAATATATCTAGAGTCCGTTTTTTTCTTGGCACTACTTTTTATTGAAAATAAGTTTGAATTTTTTTTTACATTAATTACAGTTTCTTTTTAAATCTTTACAATTTTGTGGCTACGTTATTTTCGAATCGCATATTTAATTAAAAAGACATACTAGGATTGTTTACCAAATTGGACATGGGTAAAAAAATGGACATATACGATGCACGACAGACTTGGCTCTGACAGTTCCGTGTGTCGCAAGGGATGAATATTCTTTTTTCTCAGCTAAGCAATGTCGGGGAGTTTCAGAAAATTAAATGTTCTAGCGTTACGAAGATAACACGATAACGTGTACCGGAATAAATTCATATTTCCCTGACCGCCGCTTTTGGGACTTTAATTTTCTTTTTCCTCTTTGCGGCGTGAAACAATGTAGGTAGTTACATTTCGCGCGAATTCGGATAGAAATATACAGGAATGTTTCCTTCAACGATTATTATTGTTTAAAATGCAAGATAATGCCCAAAAACGAGTTCTCCGTTGACTTGAAAAAGTTGACGAACTCATTATCTTGAGTGCGTTGTATATTTTGCGATTTTGACAGTTCAATAAAATTATGTCAATTGATTTTTTGAATGATTCATATCACAGCATTCGATCTCCCTTTATCAAATACCCATAAATGACTTCAGATAGGAATACTATCCTATTAATGACGACTTAACGATGATCACCATTAGATGAAAGAGTCTGCGTGAAATAGATGTGCCACTTTACAAATGTTTTTAGTTACATTCGTATCAAAATTCCGCTCCCTCAAATAGTGTTTACGTATATATCACCGAGAAACCCATTTGGAGAAGAGAAATGGATTATTCTCCACATGTAAGATAGAGTTGCGATGCTCGCAATTTATATTTCACGTGATGGCGCCTTTGTTTTAGCGTGAAAAGGATCATAAATTGTGTTTCCTGAAACTTCGTAATGTTCTATGATCACTATTCACTGAAATATTTTTTTCGGTGTAGGCTTTTTTATAGCAATTGAGTAGCAAAAGAGCATTAAGGCCACCTCATATTAAGTGGTCAATGCAGCCAATTGACGCCCAAATCCAACTTCAAATAGAAAAAAAACATAATTGAGGTTGTATGTTGAAAAGGACCTCAAAGAGATTAGTAGCTAAGATGTTTGCCATACCTCCCCAGCCGAAAGTTAAAAAGATCACGCTGCTTTACGACGGGTTAAGAGGTTGGAAGAAAGGGATCGGGTTTCCTCTCACAATGAGAAGGATAGGCTTTAGGCCACTACTCTGAGTGAGGGTTGGTGGACTTCACATACATTTTTTTTGTAAACTCTCAGGCATGCAGGTTTCCTCACGATGTTTTCCTTCACCGTAACAGCAGGTGATATTTAATTTTTATAAAGCGCATTTAACTTTTTTACAAAGTCATTGATGCCACTTTGGGATTCGAACCCGGACCTCTCGATTCGAGGTTGATTTTTAAGCCACTCTACGAATGACCTACGAATCTTAAGGAATATAAATGTAAATATATTTTTTTACGTTTGTTTCATGCGTTAAATTATTATTTGATGCGTTTTAAATTGAATAAGTATTCGGATATAAAGAGAATGATACCATTATCCTCAGCAGCGCTTCTAAAGCAGAATTTAAAACCCACTCAACACAAAGGAAGGGGTTACAGCCCTTGCGAGTGACGCTGTTCATTCCGAGTTATTAATGACTTGGCTTCTGCACTCCCGAGCCGATGGAAGCGTTGTTTTCCTTGTTTTGTAACACGTACAAGATTGGACGTTAAATAATAATTATTTTATAGCACAGTCTTCCTTAAATTGGACGGGCTGATTCTGTTCGTAAAGTTGTAATTTTTTGCACAGGTCATTATTGTAATTAGGCAGATTGATGTCACTTTTGCTTTAAAATAGTATACGATATTCGTGTCTTAAGGTTTTGTGCGTAAGGTTGTACTTTTTGCTGTTACTGAGGCGCGTTGGTGAACAATGGTGAAATGGTGAAATGGTGAACAATATTTTTATCTGAAGTTAGCCTATTATAGCATGCGTTGAGCACCTTAGTTCCGCTCGGACGATAACTTCACGCCGTGCCATAGATAATAAGCTTCTTAATATACATAGTGAAACCTTCTCTAACTGGGATCTTTAGGGATGTAAAAGTTTTTGTCACTTACCTCAGTACCCTTAGTCTGAGTTTTAGCGATACAGAAACGAAACGTTTGTGCGTTTCGTTTCGGATTACTACACAGGAGTCCACAGTGTAATAACAAATAGTGTAATAACAAATAGTCCACAGTGTAATAACAAATAAAAAACAGTGTAATAACAAATAGTTTACTCCATACAAATAATATTTTTGTATGGAGTAAACGATATGAATACTTAACGTTACACATTGTAATACTAACACATATTTAATACCTACGGGATAATATGATTTCGAAATTTTACAGTGCATTACGGCCAATTCACTGTTATTATGTTTCATTAATATTATTAAACATTGAAAGAGTGTTAATTAAAAATAAAGCAATTTTTGTGATGATTTATCTATTAATGCTTTATTAATTTTTTAAGTCTTCTAAAAATCTTTAACCTCTGTTGGTTATTACAGTGTGCATTTTCGTCTGGTAAGCTGTGTATGTTTTCGTTTCGTTTCGGAACTGCTAAAACTCAGACTAAGGGTATAGTTTCCCAATTGCTTAAGGAATATAATGTGACAGTTTTCTTAATAATCGAGGGTCCCTATATGACACAAACTCTCAAGTAACTCCCTAGATAGAATGTACATCTTTAACATGTTGCTTTATTAAAGTTTCCTCGTAAATTACTCTAAGTGAACATTTAACCGTAGGTATTGTGGAAGTTTAGCACATCGCGGTCAATTCGCGATTAAAGTAATGAACATCAACGGTATCGGTGGTTAAACTTTGCCAAATGCAACCACACTCCAACCATTAGTAAGAAAATTACTGTAAGGAACCTATAAATTAAGTTTATAATGGGACATTTTTGGTTTTGGGTGTTACATGATAAATAATAACGCTTCACACTCATGGCCCCACACTAGGATTCCCTGTGTCGTGGGTACCATGTACACACACAAGACAACAACACAACACACCCAGATCAGAAACAGAAACAACATTCAAATTCAAATCCAGGACCCTCCGCGCAGCGCACTGGTGTCTTAACCACTGCGCCACTCAGGTCGTCGAATAGCATCGATAGTTTTTTTACTTCTCGAAAATCCACTCTTCAGAAGTACTTGGGAAGGACTAGGAAGTATTTTCGCAAGGATCAATTACCTACTGTTTTTGCAGTTACCCTTTGGGAAATCAGTTCTTAATGAAACGTTGAGATAAATTACGTCTCACCTTCGATTCCCGGGAGAAGCTCATTCCGTGACTTCCTACTTTATTTGCTGTCCAGTTTTTTGCAGGGTTTAATTAATTATTTTTAAAGGCTCGAGTATTCTTCGTTCCCAAAAGACGCTTACTGGATTTATTTACACTTATAAATAGGCAATATTAAAATTAATTCTACATAATGCTAATTTTAAAGTAAGTTTTGCGTGTGACTCGAACAAGGGCACGGTATGTCTGATACCTGTGAGTGACCGTTAGTTGGATCTCCTGCTACAATGAGAAGGATGTAGGCCGCCGTCCACCACGGTGGCCTAGTGCAGGTTGGTGGACTTCACATGCCTTTACCTAATAACATTATGGAGAACTTTCAGACATGCAGATTTCACACGATGTTTTCTTTCATTTCTTTTCTCTGTAACCCATTAATGACCCACTGCAGGGTGGGGTCTTCTCCCACAATGAGAAGGATGTAGGCCTAATACACCACGCTGGCCAAATGCGGGTTGGTTGACTTCACATGCTTTTGAGTTTTTTTTTATTTTTAAATTTTTGTTCTGCAACTTCTTAATTGGCATACCTGTAATGCAAATAAACCCTGTAAAAAACCCTGTAAAAAAACCATGTAAAACCATATTCGTACAAATAAATGATGAATCATTTTCATTTTCATTTCTTATAGACTCCGTCTAGAACTATAGACCTGACATTTGGTTCTTATAAATTGCACACAACTTAGAAAAATCGATACGTGTCATTTGGATTCGAATCCAGAATTCTCGATTTAAAGACCGAATTCTCAGCCAAAGATAACAGAAATTTAAAACCTTAACAAACTATCAACCTTCGTAGTGTCATAACCAGGTGTGACCGATCGCGGGTTATGATTAACGAGCCTTGGGTTATTACTGATTCCTCGGTTGGTATGAAGCAAAACATTAATGTGTTTGGAGTTAGGGGTTTAGAGGAACCATTAAGTAACTACACTTTTTTCTAAAAGCGGATTTGTGAAGCGGTGATAGCCCAGTGGCTTAGAATTCGACCTCGAATCGAGAGGTCCGGATTCGAATCCCAGTGGCACGCACCAATGACTTTGTAAAATAGTTATGTGCGCTTAAATAAAATTAAATATCACCTGCTGTTACGGTGAAGGAAAACATCGTGAGGAAACCTGCATGCCTGATAGTTCACAAAAAAGTGTCTCAAAGGCCAGCGTGGTGGACGGCGGCCTACATCCCTCTCATTGTGCGAGGAGACCCGACCCGCCAGTAATGGGTTACTGACAAATTGGTCAGTCAATCAGACAACGTTTTATTCTAATAGGCCTTTCATTTAAACAAAATATTCGTGAACTAATTGCTTCGTAGCGGACAGTGAAATGCAGGTTTGCGTTCGTCAATATCGATATTCGCTGGCGGTCGCAACGAGTGATTGCAATAGCTTGATTGAATGCTATAAATATTCACGTTCCAGATATCTGTATTGGAACTGGAGCGCTGTGAATTGTCCGGTATTCGTAGAGTATTTGACATGATCAAAAGTGTTCTATTATAATAGATTAATAATAATTATTGAGCAGTATTGATCACAGGAAGTTGATACGGATCTTTTTGAGATGGTTGTAACTATTTATTGATAAATCGTTCTGTGCCGTGAGCTCTCGTGAGACATTGGTCAATTTGTCTTGACATCTTACTATACTAATGGCAGCTCGATACGATTACTGTACGACTGCGTTAGTTCATGAGGCATTGTTAATATTATGTTACTGATTCACATAAAACTGAAATGTGTTGGATACATAAAAATAAATTGATTATAAAATAGGGGGTTTGTTTCTGTAGCAAAACCCAGCTTTCGCTGACGGAGTAGCTGTCGGAAGCCATTAAATTCTTGAAATAAACCTCAAAACAACACTAAAAATCTAAGAAAAGCTAAGTTAGTAGAATTTCATTTATAGAGCCGATCTCGGTAAATATCAGCTTTGAATAGCGTTTGGAATCGTTCATTTCACTCTTCTATAGAAATCTGATGCCAATAACACTGTAGTCTGTTCGCTTATTATTGCAATGACATGCAAGAATTTCGTTTGAATTGGCACACGTGTATATTTTGAAGTAGGTTACGTCCGACGATTCGTCCCATTGAGTCTTTATTGCCCGTGTGGGGTTTCAGAAACATAAAAATGGCTATTCGTTCGATGATCGGACAAATAACGTACGATTATTCGTCCGAGTATAACTGGAATTTATCGAATTGTTGGTTTAAAAAGGCTGTGACTTGTGTGGATACTCGATACATAAACCAAATTAATTTCCCGATTTTACTTGCTATATATAATTATTTTTATTATTTGTATTTATCGTAGATATAATAATATAATATTTTCTTCTCGTTTTATTTCTTTTTTATTTTATTTTCAGTGGGTTTTAACGGTCAGTTAGTTTATCAAATTGTCATTGTGTTAAATTAGTTACTTATTAAAGTGAACAGACTATACACCTTATTTGTTAATTTACAAAATATTAATATAGTGGAGATATCCACACGTTGCTTAACTTTTCCCATCGCTTGCGATCCACACAAACAGCGGAGCTATGCGCGTTTTATTTATAACACTAAACACAGGTTATCTGATGTTACGAAAATCATAATATTCCGACCGGAGTTATTTTTCTACAATTCTTATTCCTGCGAATAAGTGTGAATTCATTTTCCCAGTCTTCTTACTCTTTATCTCGGTTCAAAGAGCTTGCACTATGATCATTACTTACATTCTTACTGCATTTGTCTGAGCAAAGATCCTTCCTTCATTTCAGCGGTAGTAGTTTTAGACAAATAGTCTCCGAAGAAACGGGATATACCTACTCGTATTTAAGTGAGTTTCGACGGACCTTTTAGCTGATTATTTATTTAGGCAACGTATCTTCGTAAAAAGGTTAGGTTTATAGCTCTATGTAGGTTCTTGAGTGAATAAGTTATTGCTTCTTGACTGATCTTAATGTGTTTAAGGTGGTGCTTAAACGTTATATCTTTAATATTAAGGTTATATGGGTAATATTGGCATTACAGAATTATTGATAACCTGTTGAGATAAATTACCCTAAACCTGGGCCTACCCTAAACTAGGGTAGTTTATCACTAAAAATGACATAAGAACCGTTCCTTCAAAATGTCAAGTGTCAAAAGTGACCTAAAAGTAAAAGTCAGAGTACACCAGCGTATTAACAAAATTAAATGCGCCACTCAGGTCATCAACAAATATTGTATAAACGCAACGCAATTTTAGGTGCCTTATTTTTGATACCCTGACACTCCATCGTGACATATAAAAATCTTTGTCCTTACAAACCTATACGTCTGTCCTTACGTGTTGGTAGCCGTGTTTCTGACCAATATTTTGCAACCTAGGAGTATGCGTAGCATCCTCTACGCCGTAGACGTCTACGCTGTAGATGTCTACAGCCTATCTTTAAATACGAAAAACGAAAACATAAGAGCAAATGTAATGTGTTTACTGAAATGATTTCCTTAAAATTTTAGAATTTACCAGTAAGTCTAATTTTCAAACCATCTCAAGCATTTTCATACTTGTTAGCGTTTTAAAATTAATGTTTTGACGGTGAAAGCCTCTGTAAATTGGCTGGTTCATAGTGTTTGAATAAATTAGACACAGTACGGGCGCCGGAAATTAGATGTTTGAGCGAACAGTGAGATGCGATACACACAGACCGCGGATGATATTAAAAAGAACGATACATATGTGTAAAGTCAAAATAAAAGATTTTCTAAATGTTTAGTGTTTAAATTAAGAGTTCACAAAAAATATTCTCAAAGGTATGTGAAGTCCATGAATCCGCATCCGCCAGCGTGGTGGCCTAAGGCCTACAACCCACTCATTGTGTGAGAGACCCGACCCTACTGGGTCATTAATGGGTTACTGACAAGGCACCGTTCTGATGACGTCATTCAAGAAAGCGGATGTAAGATATATTTTATAATATTCTATCATGACTGTATGACGTTCATTAAATGTACACAACTTGTACCTGATAATAAATAAAAGACTGATTTTGATTTTTTTTGTTTTGATTCACCGCTGTATTACCGCGTTATACGGCGGCGCTATCCTAGAAAACCGAAGCAAAGACCGTCCAATATTTGAACGTTTGGCATGTTTCATGTTTCATAATAAATGGCATGTTTCATAATAAACATAAGGTGCTGAGAGTGGTGGTGTATTTATGAAGTAATCAAATTTAAATTAAAATAAATGATCGTATTTAAGTATTTAATATAATGTAATTAAGTTATTTATGAATTTAGTTTGTTATTTTTATCTAATTATACTTAATATTTGCATACCTATAAATGGTAAATATATGCACATAATATAGATTGATCTAAATAATTCGTAACAACTCTATATCTACCTATATTTGTGCAAAAAAAACGTTTTGTCTTTGTCTTTGTTTTGTCAAACATCACAGCAATGTGTTTCAAAAGTCAGCGAAAAGCGTTTCCAGAATCCGCCACAGAGGAGGCATACTAAAGCACTTACTGAAACAGATTTTTCTCCGCGATAAGGGTCGGGATGTTATGTTCGTTTAATTTTACAACAGCTATGTATAATTAGTTGCGCCAGGTTTAGGCTGGGAGTACACCGAAGATTTTTTTCCAAATTTTTTTTTTCAAAATTATCGAATTCTCTAAAGTATAATCTTAACTTATTATAAAAATAGACTTTGCCC
The DNA here is from genome assembly GCA_905147235.1 of Erynnis tages. Classification (NCBI taxonomy): domain Eukaryota; kingdom Metazoa; phylum Arthropoda; class Insecta; order Lepidoptera; family Hesperiidae; genus Erynnis; species Erynnis tages. Next base: position 7,055,594 of record LR990095.1, on the reverse strand, counting down.
GCTGATTTTTTACATTTTTTTCAAATTATCGAACTACATGCTTTTACACATATCTTAAAACTGGGCTATGCCCGCGGCTTCGTTCGCGTGGATTTAAGAGCTTTGTAAAGGGAAGGATAAAAAGAATCCTATGTTAATCCAGGTTGTAAACTACGTGCAAATTTAATTCAAATCTGTTCAGCCGTTTATGCATGAAAAATAACCAATCAATAATCCATCCATCCATGTAGCTATCCATCCATCCTCACAAACTCTCACATTTACATTGATGATCGAATTTCCAGCAGTGCAGATATTTGAATGATGAATTTGAATTTCTGTTTTTGGTCTGGATGTGTTGTGTCTTATGTATGCACCCACGACACAGGGAACCCTGGTGTGGGGCTAAGAGGGTGAAGTGTTATTTATTTATTATTTGCGAGCGACATCCACTGAGACTAGTTAGCACTAGGGTGACACTAGCTAAATATATAAATCGGCCGTCTATTCCCGACCTTACCATAATAGGCCCTGACTCTTGTACAGGTTGCGTTACGTAAGGTAGAGTAAGGGTTAATTGGGGCTGCCTTATTAGCTTCTAATTATGCCATAAATTTTGGAAACATGATAAATTATGCAACACTAGACTTGGCCCCCGGCTTCGTCCACATGGAAGTTAAAAATTGGTCAGAGACGGATAAAAAGTATTCTTTATGTTACGTAATACAGGTTACAAACTATATGTAGCCGTTTTTCCGTGTAAGCATTAGGGTTGATGAGGAAGGAGTTATGAGGATTAGGAAGAGGAAGAGGAAGTATCAAGCACAAAGTAAGAGGATGAGGATGAGGATATAGTCAAGAGGAAAAGGAAAAGGAACGGTTTGAGTAAGGGAAAAAGAGTGAAAACTATACAAATAAATAGGCTGGCTAGGGAATCCTAGTGACTCCCTTTGACGTGTGAACCATGGACACACAAAATTCCTCATAAATTCCTCTTAATTTTAGAAAATTTCTGCTATTCTCGTACTACTAATGGGTATCCTAGGGCTGCAGTGGTAAATTAATATCATGTGACCTGCATACACGTTTTCTATAAAAACGTTTCATCACCGAGGGCTGAGCTGCGCTTAAAAGTAATTGCTCACTAAATTGACACTCTCTCTAAATGGAGGCTGACTTCATTAAAATGCATGTCCCCAGTTACTTTAAACTCATTTAAAATTGATTGAAAGTTGAAATTTTCGGACGCGAAATAATATGTAAAGTGCTTTACGTCAAATTTAACCGTATATATATTTTTACGCTATAAAATTGCAGCGAATACTTAGAAAATATTCAAAATATTTGTTTGGAATACCATAATAGACCAACAATTATTCTTTTTTTAAAGTCGGTTGATTATGAACAAAATAAATGTGGGCCAATGAAATCTAGAAACACTAAAGCATAATCACAATATATTGTTATCAACTATTACCTACAACACACATTGCAATGTGTGTGACAATTTGGCCCAAAATTGTTTTAATTCGCGAGTTAATTCGTGACGTTCACTCGAAATCTCATTATGAAGGAGCTCATTACATTGGTATACGCGGTAACAATTATTATAAACACTCATTATTTCCATTAAATGTGTATTTATGGTTTTAATTTAATACTATATTAAGTACACCTATTTTTTTACGACCTGAGTAGCGCAGGTTTGGGTGTGTGCGTTGTGTTTGTGTTGTGTCTTGTGTGCTGCCTTGTGTGTGTCCATGGCACCCACGACACAGGGAATCCTAGTGTGGGTACTCCTCTCTACTACACTCACAGGAGTGCGAAGTATTATTTATTTATTTCTTCATTTGCTAACCCTTTACATTACGCTAAATTCAAATATAACATATTGAATAAATCTTGACAAGAATTAAATAAAATACAAACACAGCCCAATGGGGATATTTCCATCATTCACAATTAATCAAAATGTAATTCTGCTAAAAAACGGCATTCACGACCATCTAAATATCTGAATCTGAATCTAGCCCACTTTCCAATAGATATGTCTAAAAAACGGAGTAGTAAATTAGCAGAAAATTGTTTTTCCACGGATACAATCCGTATTATACCTTTAGTCCGTAGGTAGTATGATATAGGTATTAAACCTACATCATTCCACGGAAAACATATTTTTTAATTTTATTTATTATCTGAGGACATTACTTGTAGTCATAATGGATATAGGGTACTCAGGTCGAATCCCAATTCAACAGCAAATATAATCTGATTTCCGAATATGTTGAATGCATATTCAAATCGAGATCCCGTCTACATCTAAACCGATGTAGCTTAACAATAAATCTAGACCACTGAATCTAAGATATGCATATTATCCAATGCCAAGCATAAACGGACCATCATTTCAAACCCTAAAACGGGACACATTGAAACATCAACAATTCAACAATCTCAAATCATTTGCAGGTAACATTCCCTGAAGCCATGAAGCTTTGGGGAGAGAAACCTCCAGCACTATTCAACATGAATTTGTCTATTAACATTTTATGTCAGCGTGTAGTAGCCAATGTAAGATGAGCTCTAAACAAATTTTATTTCTGCCATGTTCCTACTGTCATATTTGAATTCATTCTGATCGTAGGAGATGTGCACGGGTCAAGGAAGTGGTCGGTGCTAACATAGATTTAACGCTCTTTATCCTGTGGATGAGACTTTTAAGTCTAACGATTGATTGTCTGAAAGCGTCCGCCTAGCCTGAGGCGTCTATTTGGCTATTAGTGGTCGGTTTACACTCACCCTTGGCAAGCAAGGCGCAAGTCTGTCATAGCCTGATTTTGTGGTGACCAGCTGCTTATTTTACATTTTTGTCTAAAACGGCACCGTTTTGTGTCCCCAGGACGTTCTTGTAGACACCGGGACATATAAAGCGGGACTGTCCCGATCAAAACATAACATTTGGTCACTTCATATGCATGACAGGTCATTCCATGCATCGATAGCATAGCAATGGCAATGCGATCCATTGGTCGCTTAACATGCAAGATGGATTATACGTTGGATGGACACACAAATTAAAACATAAGACGCTCGAAATTGTACAAGTCAGTTCTGGATTGAATCTCCACTAATTTCAGGTGATGGCGATACTGATTTAAAAATGTAACCACAACTGAGTACATGTACTGCTGCAACCTTTTTATGGCCCACTGTTGGGCACTCGTCTCCCCACAACAGGGAGAGGCCTGGAGCATACTCCACCACGCTGCTCAATCCGGTGCGGTGGAGAACAGGCTAGTGGCCAATTTTAAAAGAGTGCCGGGAGTTTTTTTCCGCCCGCTTTTTTCTCCTGGTCTACGTTAGCCTGAGGGGCATCGAAAGCGGATGTTAGATGTAAGATAATATTGTATCATGTATGACGTTCATTAAGTGTACACTACTCGTACCTGACAATGAATAAAAGACTATGATTTTGATTTTGAATCCGTGTCGGATGTTTTCAAAGTACCCCGACAAGGTTTAACGACTGCTATCGTATCGATAACAAACGGGACCGACGGCTCAACGTGCCCTCCGAAGCACGGAAGCGCGCATGTAATTCGCCACTAGCGGTCACCCGTCTAGGTACTGATCGCGTCCGACGTTGCTTAACTTTTTCGATCGCATGTGAACTAAAGCAGCTAAACAACAAGGATATGCGCGCTTTAACTAAATACTTAATTTACGCACTTAGTGCATTAAGTTTAAAATATAGTTAGCCTTCCTTTTCCCTCTATTTAGTGGACAATTCGAAAAATAATGGAGCTAATGATTTCCTTAAAAATAAAATCCAACGTTCGACATTTCAATGTTCTATTGTATTTAAAACTGAGTAGGTATATAATCTATACTTAGTGAATCATAAAATTAGTTGGTGTTTAATTAATACCAACGGTTTTATATAGACCTTTGTTTACTCCAGTTCCCACCTCATAATCCAACGGTTTAATCCAAATGAACGGCGATATTGTCACGGATCGGTTACAGTTCGGTTTTGATAGATTAATGGAATCCACAAGGTAGGTATATCGGTTATGCATAATATTCACGGTGGTTCATTGTTTTGGAATCTGGTACATGAGTGGAGCATCCATACATAAATTGGAATTATGATTTTAAACCCTAATTTCGGTTTGGGTTCAAAAGTTCAAAAAAATCTTAGTTAAATGCGTTTATTACGTTTATGGCGGTGATGGCCCAGTGGCTAAGAATTTTATTCTTACACGACGTTTACATTGTTGATCATAATGAACTCATCTACACTAATAAAGAGGAAAAATTTGTATGTTTGTGTGTGTGTATGTTTGTAATGAAAAAACTCAAAAACTACTGTGCCGATTTCAAAAATTCTTTCACTATTGGAAAGCTACATTCAGCCTGAGTAACAAAGGCTATATTTATTGCTAGTAAAGATTTGGGATCCTTACTGAAACTTAAGTAACGTAACCAAAGATATAAAAAAGTGCCCTAAAACGTCTTTCGTCGCATGCGCTGCGGAAACTATTGATGATAGAACAAAAATATGTTACAACATTAAAGAACATATCAATGTCATGTCATGTCAGTACCCATTAATGACCCACTACAGGGTCGGGTCTCCTCTCACAATGAGATGGATGTAGGCCTTAGTCCACCACGCTGGCCTACTGCGGGTTGGTGGACTTCACATGCCTTTGAGAACATTTTTTTTGTGAACTCTCAGGTATGCAGGTTCCCTCACGATGTTTTTCTTCACCGTAACAGCAGGTGATATTTAATTTCATGAATCGCACATAACTTTTATTACAAAGTCATTGGTGCGTGCCACTGGGATTCGAACCCGGACCCCTCGATTCGAGGTCGAATTCTAAGCCACTGGGCTATCACCGCTGCATATCAGTATCAACAGCACAGGAACATATCAATATCTACAAAAAACCTCGAAACATTTTTTGGTGGTTTTAGTGGAAGTACGAGTAAAAGCTGCAAACTTTTGCGAATTTTTTTTTTCCTTTATAAGCTTCCATCTTGTTCCTTTCAAAAATTAAATCAGCTACTTCCTTTAAAAGTGCCTCGTGAATGATTGATGATTGTCGGATTATACCTATAGTCCGTAGGTAGTATGATATAGGTATTAAACCTATATCATTCCACGGAAAACATATTTTTTAATTTTATTTAGGACCGAAATATATTATTATCTGAGGACATTACTTGTAGTCATAATGGATATAGGGTACTCTAATTGTCGGATCTTTCGGAAAGGCGTCGACGGAACAAAAGCTGGATTTCCACCTATTTGAATGTGATGAGGAAACCGCGTATATTGAACAAAAGTGTAGTAAATTAAATTAAATTTGAAAACGAATCTTTTATAAAACACATATTCCGAAGCGCTAACCTACTTTAAGCTTATTTCATTCCACAAGCACCGGGAATACGGTTCATGCAAACGTACTATACAGTTCACATATCTTACATACACATCCCTTACATCAAAAAATTTTGATGAAAATTTTTGACTTTGCTAACTAGCGTTTTGCACGGTGCAATCCAAAAAGCATCCAAGCGTGACAACTATGTCTGAATGTAGCTCAACACTTGATAACCAGTACCAACTGACCTCTCACCCCTCCCCTAAACGTACTACATAAGGGTGAGAAAGAAGGGTGTTCACACCCTACCAGGGTCAAAGTAAACTGGACGATCTACATCTGGAAACAGCACGGGAAAATCGGCAGTACCTCCCGAGGTGTGGTGAAGATCGGACGTGTCGGACCGCCCTTGGTAGTACGCCCGCGAAATTAAGTTTGAATTCACGTTGCAATTCCGAATCTGTGGTTCGTTCGAGTGCTTGGGTGAATAATTTGAAAGGTCTCCGGTAAGTTGGGAAAGTTTGAAACTTTTAGAACTTTACGAAACTTGGAAAAAAAGTTAATGCACAATTTGTTCTCATTAAAATTTATGCTGATTGCGGTGTTATTTATTTTTCTTTCACAAGTCTCTCTTTATTTCTTTTATAAAAGAACATTTGCAGTTTTTTTCATTGACCATTTTAACGACCTGCTAACGATATCTTTCAGAAATTACATCCACAACAATTTTTCAATATTTCACTTATATCTGTCAATCAACACTCACATAAATTGGACAGTGTTATGTAATTACTAGCTGACCCGGCAGGCTTCGCTCTGCCAATTAATTTGACTAATATCAAAAGCTTTTTGAAACACAGTTAACTTTCCACCACCAAGTCCATCGCGAAAACCAAACAACTTTAACACGTTAGTTACAACGAAAAATCTTTGGATAAGGATTTAAGATTGAATGTGCGCTTTATAAAAAATTAAATATCACCTGCTGTTACGGTGAAAGAAAACATCGTGAGAAAACCTGCATGCCTGAGATTTCACAAAAACAAATGTTCTCAAAGGTATGTGAAGTCCACCAACCCGCAGTAGGCCAGCGTAGTGGACTAAGACCTACATCCTTCTCATTGTACATTGATCCGACCCTGTAGTGGGTCATTAATGGGTTACTGACATGAATAACATGGTCTAATTTTGGTCGGTATTTCTATTAACTTTTAAACTGTAAAAATTAGTTATTGTGACATAATGATAAATAGTTGGACATAATTATGGTATCGCGAAGTTTTTTGTGAATATTTATATAATTATGTTCTTTAATTGTACCACATACTTTTGTTCTATCATCAATAGTTTACGCAACGCTTGCGACGAAAGACGTTTTAGGGCACTTTTTTACACCTTGGGTTACGTTACTTAAATTTTAGTAAGGGTCCCTAATCTTTTCTAGCAATAAATATAGCCTTTCTTACTCAGGGTGAATGTAGCTTTCCATGGAGAAAGAATTTTTGAAATCGGCACAGTAGTTTTTGAGATTATTCATTACAAACATACACACACACGAACGGACACTTTTTCATGTATACAGATGATCCTCCTTAGCTCTATCCTCCATGCTGCGTAGGGAGCCGACCGCGCGAATGAGCTAACTACCTATTTCATAGATGTGCCCGCCCCTCTCCTAATATCTTTGGAATGGAATATACGATTAATGAAAAATGCAAAAAGTAGTCTACGGGTATCGAAACAATTTTGAATACAAAATAATTTATTTGGATAAGGATTAATAAAAAGGTATGAATAACATGCACATTTCTATTTCTATGACTTATTCGTTCCTACTTCTCATTCTATTGACTTTATTTTTTAATTTTCTCAGAATGAGCTCTATTCTACTAATCAAGCCCTTTCATTTGATACCCATATTGAGGTAGTTGCGGAAAAAAATATGTAATCAGCCATTTTGTGGCGGCGGCCATCTAGGTTCTAGCAAAAAGTGATATACTAATGAGTCCTGTTTTTATCCGCATCAATTTCATAGTCGTACATAAATAAAAGATGTAGATAAAATATTTAAAATATACCATTATTTTTTCGTATATGAGTACGTCAAGTTCACAAAAGTCTCAATAGATGGCGTTGGTTCAGTATAACAACATTATTCCTGTACTTAACAACATACAATAATGATATTTACAAAGTCACCTAATAGATGTCGCGACATTCATGTGTTAAAATAATATGAATATGGAAATGGAAAAATTGTTTTTTCTCTTGAATATCTGGATAAAATCATTATCTTAGGTATCATAAAAAAATACTGATTGTAAATAACATCAAACCACATCATAGTTTTTGTGTTTAATTCGTGCAATAACAAAGTAGATATTGATGAATGTTTGTTACTTTTTTACTTTTTTTCTGTAATCGATATCTAAATAAAAACTATCCTAAATGTTGGTCCAGGCTATAAGCTATGTCCATACCCAATTTCATCAAAATCCGTTCAGTAGATTTGTCGTGATCGGGTAACAAATTAACAGACAGACCGACAGACATTAATTCTGAAAACGCGATTTTTGAGTTTTGGTATCGTCCTTTATGCCAAATCAATTACTCTTTTTAAAATATTTTGCATGTACAGATTTTACTTTTCTACGATTTTATTATATGTATAGATTTGTAAGAGCAGGTAAATAGGCTACCTGGTGGTAAGTGGTCACCGTCGCCATTGACACGAGCAACACCAGTGCGTTGCCAGTGCGTTGCCAGCTTTGAAGAAGAGCTCTTTTTACGCCCTTTTTAAGAACCCCATGTCATAGTCCTGCGAAAATACATCAGCCGAAATATCACTCCGAAGTTTGCCCGTACGAGACAAGAACACGCGTGAATATTTCACGCTAACCCATCAATTGGGTTTCGCATATTTTGTAGATTTTTATAATTTCACAAATGGTGCTTCCATGCTGACGTCCTGAGAGTCAAGAGAAGTAGGATTGGAAGATAGTTAACACGGCTTCTTTCACGAATGGCGCTACTCTCTAGAGGTCCCAAAGACGGTCCTGTCCATACGGTCCTGTACAGAGGAGGAGGCCTACACACTGCGGCACACTATTCCAATAGATTCCAATGCGGTTTGGTGGACGTCATTTTATCGAAACTGTGCTTTTACAAAAATACGCCCGATAAATAGCGCCGCCTTCGGACTAAGAATCCTCAAATTTAGCGACGCCCATAGCCCGTTTGATGATGCCCGATTCATCGAAAAATAAGAAATGCAGGCCAGCCATTACTGAATTCATTAGCAATTTAAATGATATCAATGTATATGTACTAATTAGTGCTATAAATTGCTCTAGATTCCAAACAATAAATAGTAGGTACTAACTATTCTTTCAGCGCTCTGTTTTAAAAAACCTTTTGAATTTTTTCCATGTTCATAGCAGGAAGCTAGAAAAATAATGATTGCACAAATGAAGCATCTGAGGTAAATTTAACACCACAGCCTAGGAAAAATAAAATTTTTACCAAGCAGCGATTCGAAGTGTAAAAATTAAAACGAGTTTTTATTTTACAAACGGGGACGAAAAAGTAAGAAACAAATTCAGTTATTAAAAGCTTTACGCACTTATATTTATACAGTAGGCAACCTGTTTTAACAGATAACGTGCGATGTTTTTAAAATAACTATACCTACTTACATTTTCTACGCGATACAGTCCAAAACGACAAAATCGTAGAACAACAAAGGTAACCGACATAGCTCTCAAATTTTGCAACTTAAAATGGCAATGGCAAACTATCTTTGTTTAGTTCCAGAGTTCCATTCCATCTGTCGTAAAATCATTCGTATAGTTAATGTGTGCCGTTAGTATGTGAAGATATTAGTCAAACTGATATAGGTATCATACCTACTAATGACCGACATCTTCCCATACTAACGGCAGCTCGATACTACGTAACTGCATAAGTTGATGTTCAAAGCACAGATCGGTCCAATAAAATATCATAAAGGAAGAATGTCACAAGGAAGAATTCGTTTGATGTTCATTTTATACAAAATTTTGATCCATTTTCGCGTTTATTTGTCCGTGAGATAATAAATTAAGTAACCTCATTATTATTCGAGAGCCGCTCTGATTAATACTGCCTTTTGTTCAAACGTTGACAATTCATTAATGTTTAATATCCCCGACAGTGATGACTTACAATTAAAGGAAATTGAAGTGACGCCGCTTTTAATAAAATATACTTTTTACAAAGTATTACAAAGTAAAAGTGAATATACAATTAAAATATCAGTTGTAACGGTGAAGGAAAACATCGCGAGCATACCTGCATGCCTGAGCGGTTCAAAACAAAATTTTCTCAAAGGCATGTCCAACCCGCATTAAGCCAGCGTGGTGGACTAAGGCCTACATCCTTCTCATTGTGAGAAGAGACCCGACCCTGCAGTGGGTCATTAATTAGGATGTATAAATAAGATGGAAGGAAGGAACTTAATAAAACCTCAAGAAACGCCGTGTTATCCTTCTGTCTTCATCAGTAGGTTATCGAATCTGATCATATATTTAAGCATCATGTCCACACAATTTTATTGTCTAACTATCTGTGGCCGCGACTTTGTCCGCGTGAAATCCCAATATGAAAGTAGTCTAAGTTACTCCTTATTACATCAGATACCAGTGAAAGTCCCGTCAAAATCGGTCTAGCCGTTCCAGAGATTATCCGGAACAAACAGACAGACAGACGGACAGACAAGAATTGTAAAAAATGTTATTTTGGTGTATGTACCAGGTAGACAATTATTATGCGTTTAGTGAAAAGCGGTTTTTTTAAATATTACAAACATACACGCCAATTTTATTTATTTGTTTTAGATAACTACTTGTTTTTAAGGAGATTATTATTGTCTAGTAACTACCAGTCCATAAAATTGTGTTGACTCCTCAAAAATGGGTTCGTTTGACCCTGCGATCATAATGCCAAGTTGAATAAGCCGGGCCACTTCTCAATACAGATCTAGCCACTAAAACAGAAAAAACTAATAAGTGCCGTCGAGATTGTCAGCAGTGCCAAAGGTCGAGAACTATCATTTCAGCGACTGACATTATTTTTAGGGTCCCGTACGTAAGTCGTAGTGAATGGATCCCTTTTCGAATCTGTCTTGTTAGTAACCGATTAATGACCGGCCACTAGAGTCGAGTCTCCTCTCACAATGAGGGATGTAGGCCGCCGTCCACGCTGGCCTACTGCGGGTTGGTGGACTTCACTTACCTTTGAGAACATTTTTGTGAACTCTCAGGCATGCAGGTTTCCTCACGATCCAATATAATCCAAGTATCATTGTAAAACCGTACAGTAACTCTTAAAGTATTTGTCGTTTTAGCTTTAAGCTTTACGTCAAGAAGACAATGTAACAGGTCAGTGTCGGCCTAACACTATCATAAATATTCAAGCAAGTGTGAAGTTGCCCTTCGCATGGTGCGAGCATGTGACGTAACACTGCTGATATTTCACAAGAATTTAATGTATTTTGAATTTAGTGTAAATATTTTTTTTATATGTAAAATTCGAAGCTAATTAAGAAGGTAATTTATTTCCAGAAAAACTTGAACACTTTTCTTAACTTAAAAGATTTCGGAAACCTCTTTGATTGTGTTCTATGAATTTGTCACTTTTTCACGGCGGCGGCACTTTTTCATACTGCAGAAGAATAGATTATTCACGTATGTATATCTTAATTTGAACTGTTCATCATCATCATCATTTCAGCCCTTGGCAGTCCACTGCGGACATGAGCAGCATCCCCTAATCGACGCCACTTCGCCCGGTCCTGGGCCCTCTGAATCCAACGGCTTCTCGCTGCTTTCTTCAGGTCACTTGTTTACACTCTTACTTGGATGAAATAATGAGTGTTATTTACCAAGACCTCTTTATTTTACCACGTGAGATTGAATAATTCCCTTATTGCAACCGACTTATTTTTGTTCGACGCAGATAAAAGGTAGTTAACACCTAATTAGGTCAAGTTTTTTTTAAATTAAAATCGAGCATCTATCTTAACAATCAAACTATTAAATCTTGTAAACAATGCACCGGCACTGCAGATCTCAGTAAACAAAGGCGACCTGAGACTCGCTGGAGTGTCTCATTAGCAGCGAGCCGCTATAAGATAATTATCTTTCTTCACGTTAGCGTCTTGTCTTTGCTGTGTCATTATGTGGCGACTGAGTCGACGTACTACTCACGGAATAGAGCCGACTAACTCGCGCGTAGTCTGAGCGCACCCATATTGTTCGTGCGTGAATTTACGTATACACACGAGTTGAATTCGTATGAACACGCATCCAAACTGACCGCGTCCGATAGCTTCCTAACTTACGAATAAAAACTAAATGCAAACGTGTTGATGTATGAGATGAGGCAATCATTTTAGTCATAAAGACTTAACAGTATCGCAGTTTTATACGACCTTATATAGATTTTTTTTTACAAAATCAGTTGAAATTGAGAAAGGGGTTTTAATTAATCAAAGCCGTTCAGCAATTAATTAGTTCCTCCAATTCAGTAGTTCTCTTATACTAATCCCACTCTTTTTTAGCTGTTAGTAAGACATTAACTAACGGACCTCTGTGTATTTTGGTTTTGTGCGGTTAAAAAGTTTTTTAATTAAGTTGTTCAGGCAATGAGTGGACCTTATCCTAGATTGCATCGTGACCTCTTTTTTGTTTTGGCTTAACGGCTCCTCTGCTTCATAGTCGGGTTTGTTGCTTGCAATTTTGGAGCCTGACATAGATTTTGGGTACTTTTTTTAACATGCTTCTAGCGTTTCTCGTTTTTTTTTTATTATATAGAGCAAGATAGATTCCTTTAATGTTATAAACTGTAGAATTTTTCACGTAATAGGAAGCCGTCATGAACGACTCGCATAAAGCCGGGATTTTGTAGGATTAGAATTCATTCTAGTCCTATTATGGGCCAGAAATTTTGAATCTTTAAAAAGACATTACCGCTAAATTTGTTTTTTTTTATAACCCGTGTACCTGGGCAAATGTGCAAATGTTTGATTTTCAAACATTTGCATGCTCATCATAAGTGTTTGTCCACAAATAACCCCAAAAACTCGTTCATAAAAAAAGTCCCGCAATTCAAAAACGAAAATAAAGCACGTTGAAAAAGTTTGAAAGCTTCACCAAAACCCTCTGTCGGAAACCTCTCAATTAACAATGGAATAAAAATGACCCGAAATTAATAATGCGCACGAGGACCCCACCCCGATATACATGGATTTAGACTCAAACAATTAACTGGACCCCAGAGCCGTCTGTATGATGTAACTCACACGTACTGAGTGATAAGTAAGTGGCATGTGTAGTGCGCATAGCCCCGCTGCCCCGTCGGGCGCGGTCAGTGTCAGGTCACTGAATGGGTAACCGCTAGTGGCGAATGAAATGCGCTTCCGTACTTCAGAGGGCACGTTAAGCCGTCAGTCCCGGTTATTAGGTTGTTGATAGCAGTTTTTAAACGTTGTGAAATTGTGAAACCTTATGAAATTAGAAGGGATCTTCATATTTTTTGGATCTATGATGTTTTAAAACAATTATTACATCAGATGAAGACGTTTATTTACATGCAGTTTCAGGTTTTTGGAGCAATGTAATCAATCCATGCTTCTCTTGCAGAAAGTTCAAGGAATATTCATACGTATCAATTGTACATTTAATTATGTGGTGTGTGGACACTCTGTGGTCGAACAGTAGGTCGTATGAGTTATAGTTGAGGGCCGAATAACGCTATGTGGGGTGACATAATCACGCTGCATGAATATATCAAGAGGGGTAGGAAATTAGATCACAGATCCGCTTCCTGTTTTGCTACTCTGTTAACCTTCGATTATGGAATATGTTATTGTTTTTGAAAGAAAGAAAGCGTTTATTGTTGACATGAGAAAGATTATAGAAAAATTATAAAAAAGTTTAGAATAGTCTTATATTATAACTAATATTTTAAAATAAGTATAACTAAATATAACATACCAAACGACATTTAATTTGAAGAGAGCATTTATTTTGAGCTCGTTTTTTTAAAATAATATCCTTGCGTACCAATGAAAATAAAAATATTTGCATCAATGAACTAGTTTTTGAGTTATGTAAGAAAATTGAAAAAAAAAACCGGACGCAATCTGGACCGGACCGTAATTAACAAAAAACCTAAAATAATACCTGTAAAATAAAATTCTTATTTAGGTCCATTTAGGTCCAGAGAAATCGAAATTGTCTTATGGACCAACATTAAATTATAATACAAAATTAAAATGGCTGCCATTTAAAAAAGAGGGAGATTAGACTCCTATAAGAAGGGGGGGATGTTTTGTTCGGTAAAATTAGATCTATTCAGACTTATCTACTGACGAGTCATAATATATTATAATTAGCCATCTCATACATTGGCATTGTGCCCTTTGTGGATCACAAAATGATAATACTTGTATATTATGTAATAGGCTCATGACTCTGTTTCCATAAGAAACCATAACTCCTTACATATTCATATTCCCCGGCGATAAATCTCGGCGTAAGCCTCGCCTGTCAAGCAGAGGTGGGGCTGAGAGTTATGGTGTAGTCGGCACGTTGATGATAGGGCTCTGGTCTTATGGATGTAGAACAGGGTTACCGGTTACCGGTTACTAGTACAAGGTTACCGGTCACCGGTTACCGGTTACTGGTTACCGGTTACTGGTACAAGGTTACCCGTTACCGGTTACCGGTTGCTAGTACAGGGTTACTGGTCACTTTGTAATAATACGGACTGGAGGTCGGCAAGTAGTCGAAATTCGAGTATAATTGATTGAAATTAGAATTTGGCACGTAACGGAATTGTTCACGTCACATTATATTATGAGTCATAATCGATCCGTTATTTTAGTACTACGAGCATAGAAAACAGAAGTAAACTACGAGTATCATCAAAAATGTCAGATTTACGCCCAATTTTTCAGTCCCTTTTTACTAATTTAGGAATTGAATTTCTCAAAACCTTTTTTTACTGCCCTTATAGAGTTCGCTCCAAATTCGATCAAATCTTTGCTCGCCGCTTGCCGTCATGTGACCCGTATGCCTGTTTGGAGTTCTTATAAAAAACCATCTCGAGTTAAGGTTAATATATGTAGTAATATATGAAGTAATATATGTATTAATATATGTAGTATATGATATTCAGACACAAAATAAGTTTATCATTTACCGAGAACTTTGCAGCAACGATGATCCGGGCTTAGACTCCATAAATAACTAGTATTACTCGCTCTTATACATAATTCTAGCGTGAAATATCCATTAGTTTGACCAAACTTTATCATAATCCGTGCGCTGCGGTTAATGCACACAGAATATTAAGTAAAAGTGGAAATGCATTCCGAATACTAATCTTTTGGACTGCAGATACTTGTATTGCTTTCTTGCCTGCGTGAAATGATGTACCTACTCGTATATCTATTATACTTTTAAACTCAATCGAACTGTTCATAGGGCAGCCGACAAGGTTCAACGACTGCTATTGTATCGATAACAGCCGATGGCAACGTGCCATCCGAACCACGGAAGCGCGCTTGTAAATTACGGTGGCTAGTGGCTAGCGTAGCGGTCACCCATCCAAAAAAGAACGACCACGGTCCGTCAATTAGTTAGTGATACGCGAGGACAAACATAATATCTACATTACATGTCATGTCAGTACCCATTAATGACCCACTACAAGGTCGAGTTTCCTCTCACAATGAGAGGGATGTAGGCCGCCGTCCACCACGCACCACTACTGCGGGTTGGTGGACTTCACATGCCTTTGAGGACATTTTTTTGTGAACTCTCAGGCATGCAGGTTTCCTCACGATGTTTTCCTTCACCGTAACAGCAGGTGATATTTAATTTCATAAATCGCACATAACTTTTATTACAAAGTCATTGGTGCGTGCCACTCGGATTCGAACCCGGACTCCTCGATTCGAGGTCGAATTCTAAGCCACTGGGCTATCACCGCTTCGCTCCGCTACATTACATACATACATACATACACCTATAAAATGTTGCATACCTACTTGTTTGGAAGCAGTAGGTACCTAACCAACATATGTGAAAATTGTGCAGTTCTGTTAATATTACATACATGACATACGTGTCGTATTCATAACCTCCTTTTTTGAAGTCGGTAAATACTAAAATAACAACACATACCTACTTATATGTACAACTCAACCAAGATCAAGAGTTCCACTATTCATAATCCCAGTGAAGCCCACTATACAGCATCAATTAACAGTGACCAAAGATGATACCTTCCTACAATATTCAGCAGCAATCCTCAGTCCAGCTATTCTGCGGTCGAACCGCATGAAACTTCATTTTGTTCCTCTCTGAATATTGTAGCGGCTTTTGACCAGAGCTTTAAGGCCTACGTCGCATAATGAATTTTGTGTATATTTTAATGAGTTGTCAACGCTTAAGACCGCGATCAGTTTGGACGCGACAAACGTGACGTACCTACGACTATCGCATGCAGTGTGCGGTCCCATGACTCCCATAGTATTTCTAATTCGTAAACAAATTACAACGGTGATAGCCCAGTAGCTTAGAACAACGGTGATAGCCCAGTGGTTTAGAATTCGACCTTGAATCGAGGGGTCCGGGTTCGAATCCCAGTGGCACGCACCAATGTCTTTGTAAAAAAATTATGTACGATTTATAAAATTAAATATCACCTGCTGTTACGGTGAAGGAAAACATCGTGAGGGAACCTGCATGCCTGAGAGTTCACAAAAAAAATGTTCTCAAAGGTATGTTCGTCCACCAACGGGCAGTAGTGGTGCGTGGTGGACTAAGACCTACATCCTCTCATTGTGAGAGGAGACCCGACCCTGTAGTGGGTCATTAACGGGTTAAAACAAACAGATTGTGGATTTTCTTTTAAGGTCTGAACGTTGTCTATGCGTAGGTACACAAGTGTGTGTGTGTGTGTGTGTGTGTGTGTGTGTGTATGCGTGCATATGTACGTTTCTGCAACGGCGTGTGCATCCGTGCACACCTGTAAGCAAATCAGTGATAATAATAATAAATTATGTACCATACGTTTGTTGCATACTTGCGTGAATTTAAGTCTTGTGTGAGTTTGTGTCACACGCACAGTTGTGTTGCATGTTTGTGTTTATCAGTAAATAAAAAATAATAAAGATAAAACCAGTAGAAATTATTATTTTTCATAAACGAGCCTTGATCAAATACGCCATTATCTGTGCAAATAAACAGAAACGGAGGCCGGTCAAACAAGCACTGTTTACTCTCTCAGCGGTTTGTGGCAGTTGACCCAAATGGCTCTTATTGACTGACCTAACTTGTTAAATTCCGAACATCTCAATTAGGCAATATTTCAAGCACCGTCGCGGGTAAAAAGCGGTATAATTGATGAACCAGTATGAGAAACAAATTGAAGCGATCATCTTACGAGTAGATAAATTGTAAGTCAGATGGTGTTAATTGATCATAATAATTTTATTAAAGTTCTCAAAGGCATGTGAAGTCCACCAACCCGCAGTAGGCCAGCGTGGTGGACGGCGGCCTACATCCCTCTCATTGTGAGAAGAGACCCGACCCAGCAGTGGGTCATTAATGGGTTACTGACAAAAATAAAAGAAATACTTATCAAATTCTTCTCCTTTGTGAACATAAATGAAGTAGGTAGAGCGAAAAAAACTTAATTGCAGAGTAGTTCGCCTTTGAACCGGGAGTTACCGGGTGAACTGTAAAATTGGCCCGGGGTTCTTTGATTTAACGTGTGCACACTCAACGTATTGAAAAGTCTCTTTTATCCTATTTATTTCAGTGTAAAGCAGATGTCATATTTGTTTTTTTTAATCTTTCATTGCCTTCCACAGACTCTAGGTCCGTGCCTTTTTTTTGTATCCCGCTACTTGTCAGCATTTCTTATTATATATTGCTCCAGAAAAAGTTCTTTGTCAATTTTGGCCCGGTGTCTCCTTGGATCGTCCCGTAGCTCGTAGCCCGAGCATGAACATTGAATAGGTACTATCGTCAAAGTATTCGTAAGGTTAACGTGTGTCGTTAATGTGGGAAGATGTCAAACAGACTGACATTTGCCATATTAATGACTAGGCATTGATCTGTTTTTTGGGATTCGACTTTCCTTATGAGGTAAGTTTCATGAATCGCCAAAAATGAAGACCTAAATTAAGAATATGTTAGGAATATTTCGGGTATACTCGTATATTAGGAGTTGTATTGGACCTATCTGTATGCTGTTTTCGTGTCATTTCGGGTTTTACTGCCATGAATTTTGAGAAGGTACTATTAAATTTTCAATGTCGTATTTGAGCTGCCAAAATCTTGTGTCGTCTAGGAGTAGTTACCTACTTGAATCCTGTTAAAGATTGGAAGATTTCATTAGGCAGTAACCACTTAACTGTTTCAAAAGAACAAAGAAATGACTGCAATTTAATTTCAAAATGTAACTTGTTCGATATTTCTACTACATTACTTGCATTATCATTTTTATTGAGCTAACGTTTGCTCCCAGATTTCCTCTCCTCTCACGGCTGCACTACATTCGATTAAATATTTACGACGTATTTCCTCTTCGCAACGGAAGATGTGAACGGAAAATATATTTCAAATTTCAGATGGTGTAGTCATTGTCGTGTTTTATGGAATATATTGTAATATTGGAAATAGAATTTACAACTTTGTTGTGGCAATTAAGAATTAAATCTTGTGAGATCTGAGATCTGAGTGAGACGAAACAGAATAATGTAACAGTGAAATTTTGATGTAACATAATTGTTACATAGTTTGTGACGACTTCCTCAACTGAAATTGATTCTAATACGCATGAAAACGAAGTCTGAAAACGCATGCACTATAAAACCTCAATCCCGAAATTAAAAACATAAAGCCATTCGACCCAAAAAGAGACCGTTCACTGAAGAACTGAATTAATCTTGGAACGAAAACGAATTGGAAATTGGAATTTGATTTGGTCGGAGTTTTATTCAAACAATCGTCCAGTGGTTTTGGCGGTGCAGCCGAAATTATTCCATTCCGTGGTGCAAATTGAACCCACCTAGCGCTGTAGTTCAAAACCACTTGTGGTTAAACGATATCTACACGGATATTAATTAAACTGGTTTCAGTCCTGGGTTTATAGCGGTGATAGCCCAGTGGCTTAGAATTCGACCTCGAATCGAGGGGTCCGGGTGCGACGGGGTGCCGGGTCCCTTTGCTTGACTCCAATGACTTTGTAAAAAAAGCTATGTGCACTTTATAAAATTAAATATCACCTGCTGTTACTGTGAAGGAAAACATAGCGAGGAAACCTGCATGTCTGAGAGTTCACAAAAAATTTTTTCAAAGGTATGTGAAGTCCACCAACCCGCAGTAGGCCAGCGTGGTGGACTAAGGCCTACATCCTTCCCATTGTGAGAGGAGCAGACCCAGCAATGAGTTACAGATAGCTTCCAAAAGATTGCCTAAAGTAAACAAAGTCTCGAAGTTATCTACAACTTACCAACGATGGCAAACTTCGAGGATAATAAAATATCCATACATTCCGAAATCGACCGTACCACTAAAACTTTGAAACTTATAGGTTTACAGTAATTTGGTCATAGAACTTGCTTACCTGGACTTTGCAACAAAGTTTCGGTTGTAACTTGCAGCGACATAAATGGCCGTCTATCCTATAAAGTTGGTGCAAATTTCCACGCAACATATAATTTAAGTTTGTGATTACAAACTCTTTAGGCCTTTTATGGGAACGATTTTTATTGAATTTTTAGGTTTTTAAGTACGAGATGTGTCTAAAGAGGAAAAAGATCTATCGTTACTATTAAATTCTGTCCGCGATTCTGCGTTCATGGACTGTAATTAGTCCAGAGAGGGGTAAAAGTAATTCTATCCATCCAGATTTCGAACCATCCATATTATTATGCCACATCTCAAACAAATTTGACCTTTTTGTGTAAAGGAGTAGTAAACATTCCCATAAATGCTTTCATCCATCTATTCATCCATCCGTCGTAAACCTCAAACTTTGACATTTACCATATTACATAAATACATAGATTTCATCTTCAAGTCAGCATCAATCCATTGTCCTCTGTCCTATTCACATACTCGTAGTATTATGGTGTACATAAGACTGACAATTAATAAGGACTACATCAGCTTTCAGCAACCCTCACTTTCGGTTCTCATCCACCATTTGACAAGGGATAAAGAGCAAATATTTGTCACCAATACAACCAATATCCAACATTAATCACCAACGCAGCTGTTCGATTCCGAACTAAAGCAATTTCCACGCATTGTTCTCCATCAAGGTGAATGTAACCTTATCTCTTGGAGACAGGGTCGGGATTTGATTGGGGGGTTCTTGGCAACGCTCCAAATTTAGGGGGCGATAGGATGAGGAAATTTTCAATGCGCTCAAACTTTAGGCTTTTAAGGTTGATGCGGCCTAATGATATTGTCGTATTATCTTTCCTTTGGATCTGTTGAAGATTCATTGGCATGGTAAGTTTTGTAGATTTTGAAAATTTAGTAACCGTTAGTCGGAGTTAGGAGCTAAACGGTTGCTGCAGATGGCTGAAGCTGCGGCCTTCATGGTCAGCTCAAGAGCTGGGACTGGTCAAGCAGAGAAATAAAAATAAGACGGATGCTGATGGATTTTTCTACGGCTTTCGTCATTTCTAACTCAGTCACGTAGAGAAATTTAATAGCTAAGTTTATTCAATTAGTTAACATTCAATAGCTAACTGTATTTCATAAGCTGTTTTTTCCATTAAACCACCGCCATGTTTCCAGAGCGCAGTGGTTTTCTAGATTCATGCTTTGATTGTGGCCTCATTAAAATCTAAACATTAGAGAGGGTTCACGACAGTAACTAGAAGAATCCCATACCTGTTTATTTTAGATCTATTCAGTAGTGGAATTTCTCGAGAATTAACCCAAGGTTGGGAGAAGAATAGCAATGCAGCTACAATAACTATTGTGAATGTGCTATTCCGAGACACTCTCTACTCGTATATGGAACGACAGCGCTCCGTAACCTAATGTTGAAAAGTGCTCTCGGAGAATACCTACTTCTTCAAGGTACAGTGGACGCGCAAATGTGGAAGATGGACTAGTTTTTGGTGTTGTTATTTCTGATTTTTCTCTAAAATACATAAGTACAATTAAGCAAGAAATCTTTGATGACATAATTAAGAAATTCATTTATATCTATATTATTATCTTCGTCCACGTTGCCTGTAAACCAAATGTCTTCCAAAAAATAAAAGTTAGTCCTCTTTTGTCCATATAAATAGTGTCCCATTTTTGATATCCTAACGGTACTTCTTGACATATAAAAATCTTTGCATAGATCCTTCAAAGAGGGCCTCTTATGTTATGCCTACCAAAGGTTCAACACACCCTTCCGTTAAGAACTTACAAGTAATTTCAGTTCTCAATTAAAAGTTCCAGCCTCATGTTTATTCAGAAGTGGTGGAGAAGTTCCAGCGTTCTTCAGATCACTGAAATACTTTAGATTTATGGGGAAACGCTTTTTGTGGGCTTACATTTACATGTTAATTAAGATTTTGAATTAGAAAATTTAAGAGTGTTCTTGTTGTTACAATAATTTTAGAAGTTTTTGAAGGATATATTAAAGGAGGGTAAAGATACGTTAATTATTTGGGAATTAAGTACTAGGCCAGAGAGTAGAGCCAGAAAAGATTGGATATAATAAATAAATAACACTTCACACTCATATCCCCACACTAGGATTCCCTGTTTCCTGGGTGGCATGGACACACACAACACAAGAAGACGACACACCCAGACCAGAAACTGAAATTTCAATTCATCATTCAAAACTTTGTTCTGCTGGGAACCCAGGATCTCCGCGCACCGTTCTCTTAACCACTACGCCACTCAAGTCGCTTATAGATTGAATTATATTTATATATTATTGAGTTATTGTACCACTGAATAATATTAATTTCTTTGAAAAAAGCTTTTCAAGCCCAAAGGCAAAACTGTTAAATGACCGTTGCATTAAACTTGATTCTGAAACACATTTTCGGGTGTCAAAGTTGCTTGCTGAGGCAATCAATCACTGGCGTTATTCTGAATTATTCTGAATGAGTTATGGTTTCATTTCAACCAATTTATTACATTCGTCACAAATGGAAGCCTTCGACTACAATAGAATTACGTAATGGAAAATATAATCACAACTAGCTTTTGTGCAAGACTTTGTCCGCGAAGAATTTAGGGTTTGGTGGAATGAGAAAAAAATATTTTCTATACCTACATCATCTAATATAGATATTATTTGCTCTCAAAGTTTGCAAATTAAAGTGGCAATGGGCTGGCCACATCGTTCGCAGGACTGACAACCGATGGGGAAGAAAGGTCCTCGAATGGTGACCACGTTTAGATAAAAGGAGCACGGGCCGCCCTCCACCAGCTGGCTTAGACAAGTGGCAAACGCTCCGAATCTATTCTACGTATGTCGAAAAACACTAACGCCTCAGCAACATCGCTAACGGACTTTTCGATCGCTTGCGATCTACTCAATCAGCGGGGCTATGCGCGCTTCCTTACGTTATATCCTCATTATTTGCACTTATTTTGTGTCTATTAAAAAAAACATTAGCTCCAATTATTATTAGCTTCAAACCTAAGTTTCAAACCTTTTTATGTTTAACCAGACACCATGTTCTAGTGCTTTGTACCGAATTAAAGAATTTGCAAGATATGAATTTCAATTTTGCAAATGAGGAATACATCAACCGCAACGTAACTCGTCATGCCATTCAATTTGGGTCACGGTAATGCAGTAATTTAAATTGATGATATGTCTTTAAAATATTTTCAGCAATATTACGAACTCCATCATTTAATGGCTAAAATGATTGAGCCCTTTTTTGTGTTACTCACATTTTCAGCTACTTTTGAATTAAATGCGCGCTTCAGTACTTCGGAGGGCACGATAAGCCCTCGGTCCCGATTGTTATGGATACGATAATTGTTAAACCTTGTCGGAGGCTCATGGGCGGTTTAAAAATGATCCGGCACGACGGAGCGACGTGGTAGAGAATGTTCCAGGCCTCCTCCTGTTGTAGGGCCCTTTGTGGTGAGAGACCCGCGACCAACAGTGGACCTTAAAAGGTTTGCAGCCATTTATTCGCTACCAGCTTGTGGTCAAACCGATGTGTATGATAAGGCCAAATCGGAGCTTTTCAGTCACCTGTACCCTTAGTCTGAGAGTTTTAGCGATACCGAAACGAAACGCACACATTCATAGATACGAAAATCATACACAGCTTACTACACAGGTGTCCACAGTGTGATAACAAATAGAGGTAAAAAATATCAAATTTTTGTATGGAGTGAAAGATATGAATATTTATCGTTAGACAATATAATAGTAATTATATTGTCAATATGTAAATATTATTAGTTCGAAATTTTACAGTGCATTACGGCCAATTCACGGATATTATGTTTCATTAATTTATTATTAAACATTGAAAGAGTGTTAATTAAAAATAAAGCAATTTTTGTGATGATTTATCTAATGCTCTATTAATTTTTTAACTCTTCTAAAAATCTTTTTCCTCTGTTGGTTATTACACTGTGCATTCGTCTGGTAAGCTGTGTATGTGTGCGTTTCGTTTCGGAACTGCTAAAGCTCAGACTAAGGGTACTGGACTGTACCCTTAATTTGCATACATTACACGTTTATAGAGTCGTGCAGAATATTCTCATAATGATATCATTATGAGGAGAGTCATACAATTTTCCGTAAAATTAAAACAAGTACGAAACTGCGGGAGCCGTGTTCATCTTGATGAGATGTCAGAGCAGATTAATTTTGAATGGAACACTAGGTGCTTTTGTGTAATGTGATGTTTTTATGATGGCGACTGATACAAGGGCTTAATTTTTTACTTCAATACACGTCTGTAACCCATTAAAGACCCACTGATCGGGTTGGGTCGGGTCTCCTCTCACAATGGAAGAAGGATATAGGCCTCAGTCCACTACGCTGGCCTAATACGAGTTGGTGGACTGCACATGCCTTTGAGAACATTACGCAGTATTCCTCACGATTGTTTACCGTTACAGCAAGTGATATTTAATTTTATAAAGCCCACATTACTTTTTTAAGAAAGTTATTTGTGCACGCCACTGACATTCGAACCCGGACCCCTCGAGCGAGAAGCCGAATTCGTAGTCAGGACTGTCACTGCTTACGAGTATAATTTGAGAAAATGCAGAATTCTGAGCTTCTTCTTGTTATTTACCATGTTTTATTGTTCCCAGATGATGTCCAGCTCGGTCCGACTAGCGACGGTGGGCGCGGTGCTGGCGCTGGCTGCTGTGGGCGGCGGCATCAAGTGCTGGCAGTGTGGGCAGTACAGCGACGGGGTGGGCTCCATCACGCCGTGCGCCAACCGCAGCGCCGCCCGCCTGGCCGACTGCCCCGCCAACGCCAGATATTGCATCGTGAGTATACCAGAGATATAAGGGTTCCATAATGTCCACCAACCCGCAGTAGGCCAGCGTGGTGGACTAAGGCCTACATCCCTCTCATTGTGAGAGGAGTCCCGACCTTGTAGTGGGTCATTAATGGGTTACTGACAAATGATAGATGAGGTTAAAGAGAAATCTAACCAATTCGCGAAGGATAGGGTGATCTTTCTGATAACTTCTGGGTTTACGTCCCTCTCCTACCAACTCAGTTCTCCTACCCATTTTAGGTCTTCCAATCTCTAGGACTCAACTCTCTGAAAGATCTCAAAGATGAATCAGACAGGTCCGAGCAGGTTCTCTCTCATCTCATCTCATCATTAACGCCATCGTGAGTACAAACTCTCCTCCACTGTTATTAATGGGAGACCACTAAGACAGGGTCAAGTAGAATCGTACAGAATTTTGAGTGGGAAAGATTTGGGGGTTTTCTCAGCACCTGTGACTCTTCCGATGAAGATGAAGATGAAGATACTAGCTTGGGCTAAGGAACCTTGTACTTATGAAGACTGAAACTAAACCAGATATTGCATTGTGAATAGATACTGACTGCAACTCTTTGCTCAATGGGCATGGGCTCTCCTAACAACAGGGAGAGGTCTGGAGCATACTCCACGCTGCACCAATTCGGATTGGTGGAGAATACACTACCTGGAGTATACTACCAGAGATATTGTAGGGGTTCCACGAAGAGAGACAAGGTCAGATAGAAATGGTGCGGGATCTTTCTAAGAACTTTTGTACATACGACGTGACGGCTACTCTACGGTTCACTTTATGTTAGGACTTCTACCCTCTAGGAACCTCTCTCATTCTTGATTGCTTCCAAATTCACGTAGAGGAGATGGGAAGTCTTTATTAGAACCTGTATACCTTTGTCTAGACACGTGACGCACTAACAAGACGGGATCGAGCAGTCTCAAGTATTTACCCTAAACGAGATGTCATATTCCGATACCTGGGAACATTGGTGATTCATGCCCGACAAATAATACCGTCAATTTCTGCCTCTCGAGCAGAGCATAGAGCTCCAGAGTAAAGGTATTTCGGATATAAAACGGTGGTTTTCAAGAATTCAGAAGCAATTGTAGGTACTTACTTCGAATACTCTAAGCACTTCACGAATAGTTGTTAGTGGTTTCTTAGTAAATAGAGTTTAAGCTCAATTAACGGAAACTCGATATTTGTTCGGAGAGGATTATTGTGCCCTCGGGGAGATTACTCATCTGTTCTACGCTGATCTATGTACAAAGCCTTGGGTTACGGTATAGAACGGATTAATAGTTTGGCCCAAATCAAATTGAGAAAAGGATTTCTCCTTATAAACAATTCTTAAAACAGCTGTTTTTTAACCCGCCGCAGTGCAGCGTGTTCTTCATCTCTTGCTGCCTGAAAAGGGCTTTTTTACGAAAAACGTCATTTATTCTGGGGCTTGCTCAATCCTTCTACCTTCCTTTAAGCCCTATGTAGTTCACTGCTGGACTGCTGCTCCCTGAAACGTCCGTAAGCCCCTTGTATCCAATGTTTCTTCTTGAGGTCCTCAGACCACCTGGTCGTAGGGCGACCTGTGTTCCTTTTCCCTTGTGGTCGCCATTCGAGGATCTTTCTTCCTCATCGGTTGTCAGTCCTGCGAACTATGTGGCCAGCCCATTGCCATTTTAATTTGCAAACTCTAAGAGCTATATCAGTTATCTTCGCTTCTGACTCTGTCACGTAGAGATATTAACACAAAGACATTTGATCTACCAAAAATTAAAATATTCCTAAACTTACGTTTATGTTTCTCCCAAGGTATTTTTCCGTAAAATACTTGTATTCTACATAAACTAAAGATCTTAAGACACTGACGAAGATAGAATTAGCCCCGACCTAAAACTCAGTGAGGTCAAACGTACATGAAGGGTTGGCCGCGACCCCAAGCCTGTAATCCCGCGGGACGACTTAAGGCTGCTTGATCCCGTACAGGCAACGTGACTTGGAACTCAATAGCTCGTGACGTAACTAGCTGTTATGCCTTGTATTAGATATTTAGGTGACAAAGTATTATTTTTAAACTTTTTTTTTTGATAAACCCGAAAATACTTTGACTGTTTTACTTTAAAAATTCATCCTGTATATTGTAAATACGGGGACCGATGGCTTAACTTATCCTCCGAATCACGAAAGTGCGCATTTAATTCGCCACTAACGGTCACAGATACTGACGCGACAGACGTTACTAACTTTTTCGATCGTTTGCGATCTATTGAAGCAGCGGAGCTATGCGCGCTTAAAAAATTTTCAATTTCCATTTATTTTTCGAATATTCTCACAAACCCTATAAAAATTCAGCGTTTAAAAATTCCCATCCAAAAAATAATATTTTACGTCAGCGCCAACAATGGAAGCGGAGTATTCGGCTTACATGAGAATTTTTTCCGCAACATTTTGGGAAAATAATGACCTCTACAGAACAGTGACAGCCTACTTAATTGTGACATGATATGATGATACGAATTGCAACTACATGTATATCGTTTAAAAAGACTCATTTTTATTTTTTCAGCATTTTTGTTTATGTTACAAACGTAATGGGTCTGTCAGCCTTCGTCGGGACTAGTCAGTGTTATGATATATTGTTAAAGTACGTTATTTAGGTGACAGAACATTTTTTAAGTTTGTGAAGATGGATGAATATATGTGTGTAAATGTATGAATGTTTGTTACTCTTTCACGCAAAAGCTAATGAACTGATTTTGATGAAACTTTACAGTAATACGGCTTATACATCAGAATAACATATAAGCTACAATAAATAATACTTTCGTGACCCCGGAGGGCAGAAAAGGGAGGTTAAAGTTTTTACAAAAAAAATATTAAAACTGTATCGATTTACTGTAAAAGTTTTAATGGTTAATTTCTCAAACAGTATTGATTTACCTACTTCTAACTTTGAATCCGGACGAGCAATTTTTTTAATGTTTGTTTAATTATTTTACGGAACGAAGCCTGCTAGTATAAGAACACAATAATACAAGAAACAAGACAAAGATTTCGCCGAACTGAATGTAGGTAACTAGGTAGCTATGGGTATGCTAATTACAAATGAAAATGTTTCATACACTTATTGTTCACTGTAGAGGTAGGTACGGCTCTTTGAGACATTGTCTTCTTTTTGAATAACTTTCTTGTTTCTTTCTTTCTTTCTTGTTCTTCAAGAAACATTAATGAAAGACATCATAGAAGTGGGAAATGGCTGGATAAAAAGTAGGGACCGGTAACGGATGATGAAAAATTTATTTAATTATTACAAATTCAAATAAAAGGTCATAAATCTAGTGAGTGTACCCATAATTATAGGGCGCCATAGCATGCAACTAATATGACTAGATATCAATAAGAATAATAAGGAATTACAAAGGATTAAAATGAACGGAAACACATTAGTACGAGGACAATATAAAGCAAAAATAGAATTATTAGGTACTGAAAAAAAAGAAAATACCTATTTTTAAATCAATTGATAGAAATTAGATGAAAAGTACTTAATTGCTGCTTCACGGCGCGTTAGTATGGCGGCGTTAAAGTTATAATAGGTACCTACTAACGATGCGAGCTACAATAGCTTGAGCGTCAAACGTATATCGTTAACAACCACAACACAAAGTGAAGAAAAGATGTAAATCTTAATCTGAAAAAAATGTAAATATTTTCTTCAAAAAATCTCATTCCCAGCAAACAGGTCCGCAGTCTTTTAAGATCCATATTTTCCGAAAACAAGCCAAAAATAACCGACGTGATCAGGCATATTTTATCCGGGGACTTATAAGCCCGCGAAATGGCATCAAGAAGCGGAAAACGGAACAATTTCCCGCCGACCGCTATCGGCCATTTTGAGTCGCCGTCGGCTCCAAGATGGCCGCTACACAAAGAGGAAGTAGATAGAACGGGAATATTAAGACATATTTGTTCACAACTATGTTATAATACGTTGTCAGTAACCCACTAATGACCCACTAGGGTTGGGTTACACAATGAGAGGGATGTAGGCTTTAGTCCACCACGCTGGCCCAATGCGGGTTGGTGGACTTCACATGCCTTTGAGAACATCTTTCTGTGAACTCTCAGGAATGCAGGTTTCCTCACGATATTTTCCTGCACCGTAACAGCAGGTGATAGTTTTATTAAACGGTTTTATTTAGCTTGCCCTGTTTATTTTTTGGGGTCAAATTTAGTAATTGGAATTTGACCCCCTTCCTGATGACAGATTGATCTGATATTTGGTACAAACTCTTAATCTTGATGACAAAACAATATATGTAATATGTATTCTTTATGATTTTAAATCCAAGATGGCCGCCGATACGAAATGGCGGATGACGTATTACTTCACAACAACCTCTATATGGATATCAAATGAAAGGGCTTGGACGGTAGAATAGAGCTCACTATGAAAAAAATGAAAATCCAAGATGGCCGCCGCCACAAAATGGCGTACGACGACGACGACGACGTCATTCTATACATTTTGTCGCACGTTAGTCTAGTGCGTATTTCAATTACGACAGCTGTAATGTACGCTCGGTTTAGAGTAGGCGCACGCCTGCCCTGCCAACATAACCGTTCTACTTACCTACTTCCTATCTCTATGATAACCGCTTTGTCGAACACGGCATTAAGATGCGAACCGGGATACCAAATGTGTACCTAATTGGTTTGTCGTTTAGTCCGGCTTCCGCTGATGTGGTATTGAGGATGGAGGATATTTATCATCAGCCCTTTGTGCTGATATGAATTCGAGTGTAGTCGTTAGGGTGACCTTGCTTTTGTCGGAAAACCTTACTTAAAGGCTGACTACGATGGTTTTAATGATAAGTCACTCCATTGTTCTTACAGTAAAAAAGCTTTTGCTCGTGTCTTATTTGGTAAACAATCTTGACACTACATTTTTATGAAAAAAGAAGTTTAAAATTGCTTTAAAAATATCAATTTTTGTTTCAAGAAATTTGTTTCAGCATTAAATGAGAATTTAAAATTTAAAACAAAGTAAATTGTAATTTAATTTTAAAATTTTAAATGACACATTTTAATTAAATTGGTGTCTGTTTTATTGTTAAAGCACAAATTAAGACAAAAAGATACGCTAAGAGTGTGTACCAAATAGGACGAATGTAAAAAAGGACTATAGTGTTTATGTGTATGTGTGAACGCGAATGGCAAACTCGTTTTGAGGTGTGCCACACACACATTAGTCTCAGATAGGATTTCTGTCTATTTAAGGTTGGGTGTGGGACGTGGGTGTCCTTGGGCTGTAGTGACCACTCAATTGTGGGTGCGGCCACGTCATTTCTGCGTGCCATGCATTGGGATTTGAACCCGAACGATGCAAGAATCTTAGCCACTGCGCTATCACCGCTCACTCTTAGTTGCCTATCACATTTTCACATGGAAATTAGTACATCATTACAGATAAAGTTCAAACAATTACATCTCTTGTGCAAATGATAATGTCATCTCATA
This sequence comes from Erynnis tages, assembly GCA_905147235.1. Taxonomy (NCBI): domain Eukaryota; kingdom Metazoa; phylum Arthropoda; class Insecta; order Lepidoptera; family Hesperiidae; genus Erynnis; species Erynnis tages. The sequence continues at coordinate 7,026,139 of LR990095.1, read as the reverse complement.
ACGACACGAACGTATTCAATTAGCAAAACGCGACGTATAATATCTCTTACTATAGTTACTATTCTCACAAATTAAACCCAATTACTGTAATGTCGAAATCTTAATTCAGCCGTCTGATGTTATTCTTAATTGTGAAGATTTTGATAGCTGTCTTAGTTTAATCAAAATTCAAAGTTTTTTTTTTCAACAGCACATTGTCACAGTGTCCCACTTGTGTCGTACGAGTAAGCAGTAGTATAACTACGCGCGCACAAATAGACACAAATCAAACGAAAACAAAACAGTTAACCAATGATTTAACGACATTTGGGTTAATGACTCTATTGTTGGATCGTTTCGTTGATCGTGCGTTGTTCTGATTATTCAATGAGTTTATAGCATCAAGGCAGCTTGCCCAATGGGCTGCTGAATAAAACTAGCGCTAACCGCAATTAGAACTCTATTGTGGATATACATTATTAAATTGCTGAAAATAATGTAAGCGGTAACTGCAGGTTAGTTGTATGTACCACAAGAAACTCGATACCTATATGTGTATCGAGTTTCTTGTGTTTTGTGCACGTGATTACTGGGACTCGAACTGGAGCGCGAATGCTGAAAGAAAATGCATGCTCGCAGACTTAAAAAAAATCCTATTCTTTTAAAATTAAAACCCTTTTAATTTCAAGAGGATAAGTGAAACGGGAGGATCGAACACTTTAAAGAAAGAAGTGGATGCTACTAGCTATTGGATCTCCTGTGAAAGAATTTTTCTGTTCATCCTTCCATATTCTACAGTAAAATATATACTATATTCAACATATTGTGTGCTTGTTATTTATTTATGATAATAATAATTATGTGGCCGATATTTCTTTGAGTCGTATCACAGTAGTCATATTACAGTACATTATTACGCTATGTTATAATATAAGTAACATATTCCATTCCCTTAGCAAAAGCGCCTAAGGGTGGCTATGATAAGAGGGCTTGTTTACGAACTGAACACGGCTCCTGTCTCGTACCAACAAAGACGGGTGGACCCACCCCTAAATCAGTTTCGTTTGTGAGAGAATTACCGCTGACGATTCATTGTTTAAGGAATGTGAGGCGTCCTTAATGATGTTGTTAAATGGTTGAGTAAATACGACAAATAAATCTTATTAGGATAAAGATTGTGTCCTCAAATGCAGCTACGCCTCGCTACTAAACCACACGGCATGAAGAAAATGTAGCTTCACGGCGTCGCTTTACCGCCTCTAAAAAATATGAAGTTAAGTTATAAAGAACATGCTTCATGACGCTTTTTGGTGCATTATGAATCGCGCATAGCTCCACTGCTTGAGTAGATCGCAAGCGATCGAAAAAGTTAAGCAACGTCGGGCGCGGTCAGCACCTGGATGGGTGACCGCTAGTGGCGAGTTACATACGCACAGTCATACTTCGAAGGGCACGTTAAGCCGTTACGGTAGTTATCGATATGATAGCAGTTGTTAAACCTTGTCGGAGGCCCTATTTCGTTGGCCACTATTGTTTCGCATTGGAGCAGCGTGGTGGAGGCGGAGTGGAGGGAACTCCGTTAGAGACTAATAAGTCTACATTGAATAAAAACTGTAGTCTTAACATGACAACAGCCAGTTATAACTAACCTGCAGTTAACGCTTACATTATTTTCACAATAGAGTTCTAATTGCGGTTAGCGCTAATTTTATTCAGCAGCCCATTGGGCAAGCTGCCTTGATGTTAAAACTCATTGAATAATCAGAACAACGCACGATCAACGAAACGATCCAACAATAGTGTCATTAACCCAAATCTCGTTAAATCATTGGTTAAACTGTTTTGTGTTCGTTTGATTTGTGTCTATTTGTGCGCGCGTAGTTATACTACTGCTTTAGTGGATCGTAAGCGATCTAAACAGTTAAGTAAAGAACCTCCGTCCTTCCTTCAGCCCTTCGTAGCTCTTCAGAGCCCTGATTCTGTAAGTCCCAAAAGATTTCGTGCCGATATCGTGTGACATCACACCATACGTCATTACATGAACTCGGCACGACAAGGAACCTTAATGTCTAGTCTATAAGGCACACAATAGATAGTCACGATATTTGACTTCTCTGATTTCTTATCACGGGTAAGACACGACATTGCCGCGATACGAGTGTGAATGGTCATACAGAATGAAGCCCCTGCACGCCGAAGATTCTACAATGTTCTCAGAGACATCTGAATTCGAGGGTCGTGTGTCACTATGACAAGGATGAAGTCCTTAGATCATCCGCTGTACTGATGCGGTTTGGTGGACTCCATATGTCTTTTGAGAAAATTATAGAGATCTGTCAAACATGCAGGTTTCTTTCAAGTTTCAATGTAGTTGATATGTAATTTTATTAAGCGCACATAACTTTTAAGTGCGCTTGGGATTCGAACCCGGACCATAATGCCCGGACGTAGGGGGCCGAATTCTTAGCCACTGGGCTATCGCCGCTGTTTGTTACCTACCTAGAGCACATAATAGTATAAGCCTAGAGTTTATTTAAAAAAATCATGGACAAAAATACAAGAACATTTCAAGCGGATAAAGAGATGGCTCGCTCTCAAAGTTTTTAATGGCCCTTAAACAACCTGAATCTTGCCAAGAAATAAGGAAAATAAACTTTTCAGCATTTTCATAAATGCTACAATAAGTTCGTGGGTATAATATACGGGAATGAAGTATTAGGACTGTTTATTTAGGGGGGTTTACACAGGTGACTAAAGCCGCACGATTTTTGCCGCACGGCTAACATTACTAACTAACTAATTCGGCTAGGTCGCAAGTGACTATAGCCTAGCTATGATTAAGGCGATTTGTGAAGCGACTAGCCGCACGACAAAAATCGACCCGTGTAAATCCCTCCTTAGTCGTTACAGACACAAATTCGTGATAGGTTATTTTTTTCTCTGTCTTCAATTGCTATCCACAGACTCTAAGTCCTTGCCTTTTTGCATCACATTAGTTATCTGCTTTTCTTATGTAGGTATATTTTAAAAACACATTTGCACCAGAAATAGTTCTGTGTCCGATTAAGTCCGGTGACTCCTTGGATCGTCCCGGGCGTTCCTTGATATGTTATTTAAGCGTGTAATTAAAAGCGCTGAGAGCACAGTGCTTCAAGCTTTTATTCCAAGGTTCAAGTCCAAGCCGCACGTAGTAATTTTTCTATGTGATGGACAGATGTCTTGAAGCGAATAAACATTGGATTCAAAAGGCCGAGGATTGAATACAGCGGCGTCTGTCAGGAAAGGTACCGTGTAACAGTAGAATACGAAAAGCTGAAAATAAGAAGAAATGCACCTATACCTATTATGAAAATATTTTCTGAATTTACCCAAAATTCTCAAATAAATACGCTGCCTCGGTAAATACGATTACGGGCAAGAAAGTTTTAAAAAATTTACTACAGTTGCTAAGATAGAATTTTTTAGTCTGACATGCAGTTAGCTCGCTGAAATAGAGAATAACTTGGTAAATTTTATTCTGCTCTAAAGTTTATTTTAGCATGCATTATTAAAGGAACATTGATAATATAAATGAAGAATCACTATTTAAAAACATTACGTCCAGTGCATTTTATAACACGTCTAAAAGAATTATACATAAGAAACGATAAGTGTTTATTTATTGATTAAACTGTTTTTAATGAAATCATAGCCATGCGTCTGAACATAAATAGATAGTCCTAAAATCTAATATTGGAGCTAATATTATGATGAGAATAGCAACTTCCTTTTAAGGGGTTTCCAATACTTATTAATATCTATTCTACAGAAAATTCAAGTACAAAGTCATAAGAGTCAATCGTTACATTGATTTATTATGATGTATTATTTACTATTGAAACTATTAAAAACCCTTTAATACCTCATTTGTTTGTAACTTGTAACCCATTAAGGACCCACTGCAGGGTCGGCTCTCCTCTCAAAATGAGAAGGATGTAGACCCTAGTCCACCACGCTGGTATAATGAGGGTTGCTGGATCTTATATTATAATCCTTAAATACCTTACCTGTCTTATCTTAGCCGTAAAAACAATCAAAAGTAATGCCGGTATATTCTTCCGAAGAATAATCTTTTACGGATTTCGAAATGTCTCCTTAACGTTCCGCTCAAGAAATCTAAAACATTACGTCTCTTACCTGGCTAAAGATAGCCTCGATTTATAGGGAATGGGTGTCCAGAGCCGAACAATCCAGTATCTTCCTTCAGGCGATCCCTTGCAGGGCTGCCAACTGCTCCAGGAAATAATTAAAAAAAAATTAACGCCTCACACTCATACTGTGATAGCCTAGTGGTTTAGAATTCGACCTCGTATCGAGGGGTCCGGGTTGGAATCCCAGTGGCACGCACCAATGACTGTGCAAAAAAGTTATTTGCGCTTTATAAAATCACATATCACCTGCAGTTACGGTGAAGGAAAACATCGTGAGGAAACCTGCATGCCTGAGAGTTTACAAAAAAATATATTCTCTAAGGTATGTGAAGTCCACCAACCCGCAGTAGGCCAGCGTGGTGGACGGCGGCCTACATCCCTCTCATTGTGCGAGGAGACCCGACCCTGTAGTGGGTCAGTTACTTTCGACTATACTGGCCGTTTATGTTTGTTAGTAACTTTTATAAAATGAAAAGGTCAAAATAAACTGAACAAGCAACCCTAGCCCTTGGACAAGGTTGAAACTTTTTCAATTATAACTTTTATCGGCCACAACTACGAGTATTGTGGGTATTGATCGAATCAATTTCTAATTTGATATCTTGTTCCTCATCTGACAGCAATGTGATTGAGATGAATAGAGTGGTCGTAGTTTTGAAACTTGATACTTTTTGTTGATAAGATAAAGCTAGGTATGACTTTACTAGAGATTAAGTTTTTTGATTGGTGAAACCAAGCAAACAGTTTGTAGCGGCGCGATACCTACAGTAATATGAGCGCGCACCTCACATGAAACGCTGACCACGCATGACGCAAGCAGCGAATGTAGCAAACAATAGAACACGTGTCACACGCGTCACACCGAACTGGCCAATCGGAACACGTATCCTCAAACGCGCTATCAAAGTTCCGTACAATCTCTGCATATATACAAATGGTCCGCGGTCTCCAGGCAGTGACATCGCCTGGCGGGAGATCTCCCCTTTTCCTCCAAAATATGAATGGGCAATGGGCTGCTCATATAAGATAGATAGTTCCTTGAATGGCAACTACGAGTAGGCAAAAAGGAGCACAGTCTGCCCTCCGAAAAGTGGGACTGACGACCTGAAGAAGACAGCGGGAAATCGTTGGATTCAAAGGGCCCAGGACTGGTCAGAGTGGGGTCATGTCCAGCAGTGGACTACATAGGGCTGAAAGGAAGAAAGGAGTAGAAATGGTCGCTCATTCAAGTTGTTCTTTTTGCCTCGACTATTTCTGCTTGCAATATAAATATAATAATTCCGTTTCAATTCTCAACTATTTATACTGAGCAGTTTTATCGCGCCGGCAGTTCCTCTGATAAAACATTGTGTAACTAAATCGCAAACTAAATCGCCACGTACAAACTAGCACCGATACTTTCTCGCCGGATATCATAAAACTAACTTATCTATCCGTTTGAAAAGTTGTAATCGCATTGGATTTAAATGCGGATGTATTTTTTGTTTGTTCTAGCTGCTGCCCATAATAATATGATGATCTGTCCATCAAAATTCAAATTCAAATTCAAAAGCTTTTATACACTATTAGGTACAATTTATGCACACTTAATGAACGTCATACTTTTAACATTATATAAACATCCGCTTTGATCGCCCCTCAAAGATCAGAAAAGAGAAAGAAATTCACCCAAAACAATTTCATTTCAATAAATAAAGAAACCATTTTTCTGTTCTTCAAAAATTCATGAATCAAATAAACGATTTAATTTTTTTGTGTACTAAAAATATCAAAACATATTTAAAAAAAATGTTTAAACAAAGATTATTCGTTTCAAATTAAATGGTATAACAGGATAAACAATACTGAACAATGTGATTTGAGTTCCTACTTTCAAGCTAAATACGATCAAATAATAATACAAATAATACGGACACAGAAAATTGATAAAACCTCACTTTTCCAAAAACCCTAAATTTTGCTGTCGCTTATTAATTGAACCAAAAAACATGTAGGTCAGACACAGAAAAAAAATTAAATTCCTTTTCAAACAATTCCCTCCAAATTTTTCTGGTTTTAGAATAAAAATAAATATTCCGGCATTCAGAGATGTCGGCTCAATCGGAAGAAATCGGTAAATCGCTCCAATAGTTTCAGAGAAATGTAAATTCGAACAAAATATAAATGCATCGGAAATAAAATGACCTATATTTTGTGAGCGTAATATTACTGCAGTGCATTTTGAGCATTCTCAAAATTATAAGCCATATTTAAAGCGTTAGAAAAAAATATCTAGTATACAAGATGAATTTTTAAGTGTGCGTGGTTGGCGAAATTACGACGAGTAATAAGGAACAGCGAAAAATACACAAAGGAGTCTGAGGTCCGATTTTGATGAATATTAAAACTGCATCAGTGGATTTTTGAACTCTCGCCGCCGGTAAAAGAACCCATTGACTATGAAAAAAATCACATCCTGTATTATTACACCATTATCGAGAATTTTAAGGCATGTAGAATGTAGATTTCCTCACGATATTTTCTTATGTGTCATTTAATATTGAAGACAAAATCACAAGCATAGTCAAACTTAAAATTATTCAATTGAAGCGTACTCGACACAATACACCTTGTTTAAAACTCAAACAGAATTCTCGGAAGTCTTATTCAAAGTTTGAGAAGTTTGAATTTCATATAAGTAAGTTACTTCTCAAGAACGACCGACTGACTTTTGAGTTATCTTTGGAGAACATAAAACACACAAGCAAAACTTATAGCTTGAGTATACTTGACGTATCTGCCAAGTTTAACGGTGACCTTATGAAATATACCAGTTGACCTATCAGGCTTCGTTCTACCATATAAAGGAGTTTCAAACAATTTTAAACACAAATATTTTGGGAGGAAAAGGGCAGATCTCCCGCCAAGCGATATCACTGCCCGGGGACCGCGGTCCGAATGCTAACTTCACAACATTTGTATATAGGCACAGATTCTATGGAACTTTGTTAGCGCGTTTGAGGATACGTCTTTCGATTGGCCACAAATGAAATGAAGATAAAAATCGAAACGTTGCATACTGGTGCTTTGCTTCTCATAAGGACTAAGATGTTCTCGTTAAATAAAGTGATTTCGGCAACCTCCCCAGGCGAAACACGAGGCATAAAGAACATGCTGCTTTACGACGGATTAAGAGGCTGGCGGTTAGGCGGAGATTTGTATATGTGCCAGCGAGGTAGAAAACTTCGATAGCGTGTTTCAAGATACCCGTGGCGATATCTCTCGACTGGTGGCGGAAGTCGCTATAGAAACATTTGCATAACCTATGTTTTATTTTAAGTGTGACATATTGTGTCAAACGTTTTAATGGCTCTCTAAATATTAAAGTCATCTTCGCCAGACAATTTAGGTAAAGTGCCTTCACTTTGAGACAGTGGGAAGTCTCTTTCGATATTATCAATAGAGGACGTAAAAGCACAATTTTATTCAATTTCTTTAGAACTGAAGTGAAAGTGGCAGAAATGTTACTACTTTTAACTCTAAAGGGTAGTAAACTTTTCGTTTTTAATTTACTTTCCCACAAGGAACGAAGGATATAAATTTATACAAAGTAACTTATAAGTATTTTTAAGAAACGTAATGTGCAATTTTTCAGAGTAGGGTAAAATGATAGTAAGAATTCTGGAGTTGTCAAGTTTTAACATATTATGGTAATAGCTTAAAAATGTTCCCCTGTCAAAGAAGGAAGGGATGATTTCGATTGTTTAGAAACTTCTCTTTTGGTTTGCTTGTGTCGAATATTCACAGTGGGGAAACTTAGAGTAGTTTTCACTGGAAACTGATGCAACAAATTGCTTTCTGAAATATTGATATAACTTTACCTATGCTCTTGTCAAAGCCATTGTGATCTACTGCAGAGTAGGCTTTTTTCTTACAATGAGAAGGATGTAAGGCTAAGCCGACCACGCTCGCGCTGGCTGTATCGATAACAACCGGGACCGACGGCTTAACGCGCCCTCCGAAGCACGTAAACGCACATTATTCGCCACTAGCGGTCACCCATCCAGGTACTGACCGCGCCCGACGTTGCTTCACTTTTTCGATCGCTTGCGATCTACTCAAGCAGCGGGGCTGCGCCATATGCTAAAATTCTATAGGCAGATAATGTTGGTGTATTTTCATATCTTGACGTGTCACATCTGTTGACTCTTCAAACTAAGTAATATATTATAGTTCAAGATGTGCTTGAGGGTCGCTAAAGTAATCATTGCACGAACTTATGTGGCTATAAGTTTGAACCCTCTAAGGTCAACATCCTTTCTAGTTAATGGTGAAAGTTGGATGAAGTATACCGATCGGTATCGTATAATGGTAAGTCACTATCCTATTGGCATTATAAACATAATCCGTGAGAATAGATTAAATTTTGTCGCACCGATACTACAGAAAGAATTATGACAGAACTTGACAAACTACGTATATGGCTGCAAGCATTAAATCGCCCACTGTTGGGCACAGGTCTCTTCCTACACCAGGGGAGGCCTCGAGTATATTCCACCACGCTGCTCCAACGCTGATTGCTGGAGAAGTGGCCAATCCGTGTTCGATGTTTTCAAACCACCCGAGTAGGTTAACGACTGCTATCTCATCAATAACAACCGGGACCGTCGGCTTAATTATTTTTTGGAGCATTATATTTTACCCTGTAGAAGGCGCTGTGTTCAATTTGACGTGATGTCACGTATCCTGTAACCAGCGGGCGATCAAGACACTTCTGATGATATATCATAAGTCAAATTGTGATAAGTAGTTTAGAAGTTATTACGGAACAGATGAATATACATACTCGTACATACATACAGCCAAACCTAACCTAACCCTCCTATTTGCTTTGCAAGTCGGGTAAAAACAAAAATTTAACAAAGCACTAAGCCCAAGGACCAAAACGTTCGTCATAATTATTATTTTCCAAGATTCGGGCGTGGGTAATTTAATCAAGTCACGGTGTTGATTAATCGTGTGTACCAGGTGTGCGTGTAAAATAAAATTCTCGTACTTGTTTACATAAGAAGTGAAAACCTGCCCTCTATTAAACCATGTTTAGATACTGACGTCTAGTTAAGAGAAATAAAATTATTTATTTTTGGAAATAAAACTGTATTATTGTCCATTTTTTTACACTTTGGTACAGAATCTTTGTTTGTATTCCTATTTTAATTTGCGATTTAAAAATAACGCAGACAGCAATTTTGTGTCTGCGTTATTTCAATGCAAGTTTGTGACACCAATTTCAAGGATGCAAAACAAAATATTAATCAAAGTTTTTTTTCAAGTCTCTATCAATTTTTCTATTTGACTATCTACTCTTATTTCGCATAATTTAAACAATCGATTATAATATAAATTGTATGTTGAAGTGACTTCGAATAACTCTCCATTTTCATTTAAATTCAATAAACAGAAATGACAAACAATTACCAACACGTAAATTGAATTGAGAAAACTTCATTGAAAATAATAAAAGACATCGAAATAGACAAACACCAAACTGCGTTTGTTTTGTCGTTATTGACAAGTTTGTTTGTTTTGTCATCGGTTTTGTTACAAAAGATGTATTTCCGCGACGATCTCGTTCGCTTTGACGTTTTTTGTTGAAAAACTAATCACAGATATACATCTAAATAGATAACGCAAGTTTGCCTATTAGTATGAAGGCCAATCTTGCTGCTTTTTTGTTACATATACCGGTACAAAACAAAAGATATTTTACTCATAGGAATACTACATCATCACGAAATTGAATCAAAAGCGCGAGTTCGAAAACTATGAGTTATAGGATTAATTTTATTCATCTTCATTCGAATCGATTCGGACGGTCATAATAATAGAGTTTCAAACAAATCGATTTTATTCGAGTTATTGGATTGAAGGAAAGATAAATCAGACGTCCCGTGACACCAACGGTGAAGTGTCCCCCAATAAATAAAACAGCGACAATGTTTGTGGATTGCACAATCTTTGTGAATATTTTGTCAAAGGAAGTGCTTACCTGTTCGTGATCTATTTGGATCTATATCTGTGCTAATTATATTTCCTCTTTGTTCCAGAAATACGTGAGCGAACTTACCGTTGTCAGAGATTGCGTGCCGACCTGCAGTGAAAAGGGTAACTATTTTTATATTTAATTATACTTTTTACCGAATTCAAAGAAGGAGGTTGTCAATTCGACACGTATGTATGTAATATTAACCGAACTGCACAATGTTCACATGTTGGTCTATTACGGCTTCCAAATTCATGGGTGTGTGTATGTTTGTATGTAGATATGTTTGTCCTCGCATATCTCCGAAACTAATTGACGGATTATGATCGATTTTAGTTTGTTTTCATTTTTTTTCAACGCAGGAAACGGTATAAGTTTTATCAAAATCGGTTCAGTAGTTTCCGTGATATCGACTTAAAACAAAAAAGGTACGAAAAAAAATTTCAAAAAAGTATGAAAAACGTAAATTTTGAGTTATTTCACTTTATGTTTAACGAGAGATTATATTTAACATTAACTGGTACACCTATTGAGATAAAAAAACTACCTACCTACAGAACATTGCCCAGCGGTGGGGTTACAAAAAGGTCTCTGTCTATACCACACAAACACGGAATGATCTGATCTAGATTGATGGCCGGGTCTCGCTCGATTAGCATCAAGTGGCGTAAGAAATAAGATTTATTTCCACTTGTCCCATCGACGGTCCATTGGGAGATCGTAACGGAAAACTCTTCGCGGCCTCAAGAGGCCAGTACAAACGGCTTTGTTAGCCTTTTGACAATGTATTAAAAATTGAATTTTGCTACATTTTTATTCAAATCTATTTGCTGTAAAGAGGTATGTAATTAAAAAAGGAACAAAATTTTACTAAAAAACTGTAGTATGTCAAAAACGAATTTGTAAGCTAATTTATGACAAGCCTATTGGTCTAGTGTGGTCTAAATATTTTACTGATTGAAGCGCGCATAGCGTAGCTTGAGTGGATCGCAAGCGATCGAAAAAGTGAAGCAACGTCGGGCGCGGTCAGTACCTGGATGGGTGACCGCTAGTGGCGAATTAAATGCACGCTTCCGTGCTTCGGAGGGTTGTTATCGATGAGATGGCAGTTATTAAATCTATTCGGACCAAGGCGGTTTGGTAACATACGACACGGGCCAACACGTTTCTCTACCGCACCGCATTGGAGCAGCGTGGTGGAGTATGCTCCATGCCTCCCCCTGCTGTGGAGAAAGCTGTTACCTAAGGGGACATTGTTCAACGTGTTCCCCGTGTTCAACAGTGAAACAGAAAACAGTGTTGCAGCCGAGAACAGTACCCTTAGTCTGAGTTTGAGCAGTTCCGAAACGAAACGCACACATACACAGCTCACCAGATGAAAATGCACAGTGTAATAACCAACAGAGCAAAAAGATTTTTAGAAGACTTAAAAAATTAATAAAGCATTAGATAAATCATCACAAAAATCGCTTTATTTTTAATTAACACTCTTTCAATATTGAATAATATTAATGAAACGCAAAAACCGTGAATTGGCCGTAATGCACTGTAAAATTTCGAACTAATATTAATATCCCGTAAGTATTAAATATTTGTTGGTTATATAATGTCTAACGATAAGTATTCATATCTTTAACTCCATACAAAAATTAGATTTTAAATTTTTAACTCCTCTAAAAATCTTTTACCTCTATTTGTTATTACACTGTGGACTCATGTGTAGTAAGCTGTGTATGATTTACGTATCTGTCCGGTATCGCTAAAACTCAGACTAAGGGTACTGATATTATTATTCTGATTATTATTGCTCGCCCTTTTGACCTCATGAAGCGGATTCGAATAAAAAATAACAGCGAGAACTTAAGACCCACGAACCGTAAATAAGTACACTTTTTTCTGAAAGCCGTAGTGCAATAACACGGCACAATAAATTAGCATGAAACATGGACTGATTTACATATAACTTTTAATTTTCTCGGAAAATGGGGCGAAATGTTGTGGGAGTTTTTAATATTTTATGAGTTATTAACTGCACGTCTGCTTATTAAGATTTTTTGAATAATTAAACGCTCAAATGCATTATTAAAAGTTGTTTTATTTATTTGGATAGTTTAGAATAACAATGTAATAATATTCGAGTAAGTTAACTATAGTTGTCCACCAACCCGCATTAGACCAGCGTCGTGGACTAAGGCCTACAACCTTCTCATTGTGAGAGGAGACCCGACCTTGCAATCAGGTTCATGCACATCGACACACACACGCAAACAATCAGATTCATAAATTTTCTATTCGTAGCAACCAAAGCCAGGTGTTTGCTACTTGACTCCTACTATATCCAAAATGTTTCCTGTAATATAATTACCAATGTTTCGCTTTGTAACTCGAACATAACCTTTTTGTTTGAATAACCCACACCACGTGTTTGTTAGTTAATTAATTAATTATCACAGATTACCTCGGGCACTCGGATTAGTCAATTAACATGGACTCGGTTTAACCCACGCGTATCTATTAAAATAATATCTATAAAGTTATTTAAAAATAAATATTTACATTTTTATACTTTTAATTTTAATTTTATAAAGCGCACATATTTTTTTTTACAAAGTCATTGGTGCGTGCCACTGGGATTCGAACCCGGACCCCTCGATTCGAGGTCGAATTCTAAGCCACTGAGCTATCACCGCTCATTATAAAATTAAATATCCTTCATGCCTGAGAGTTCACAAAAAAAATGTTCTCAAAAGTATTTGAAGTCCACCAACCCGCAGTAGGGATGTAGGCCAGCGTGGTGGACGGTGGCCTACATACCTCTCATTGTGAGAGGAGACCCGACCCTGTAGTGGGTCATTAATGGGTTACTCGCCTCAAATAAAGTATCTACATCGATTAATCCAAAAATCAAGCATCATATATTATTTTATATGCAACTATCCTCTTTGTAGTTCATTGTTGTACGTCTGAGTTAAATCTCCGACTAATAAGATAATCAAAGCTTATTACTGTATATTGTTTATCAGATTTACCTGAGAGTATTAGATTAGGCAGCGACTAAGTAAATATTATGGCTACGAGCCTACAAGGTATCTGTTGTAGGTAAATACAGTTATTAATACGGCAAATATGACAAATATGCCTCTTTGTATATATTTCGTATATAATTATTAACTTAACACAATACCTTTACGATACATGTTGTTAGGGGTTTTGTGTTATGTTAAAAGTCTTATATTATTGTCATTAACACTTTTTGAATTAACATACTGAAATATTGGAAACCCTGTAAAATATTTCAAGATAAAACGCTAATTCTTAAATTAAGTCAAGTAACTTTCCTAAAATAGGTACCTATTTTTTAGAATCTTCTGTTATAATAACCATAAAATTGAAAATTAAAAAAAAACCCGACAAAATAACGACCATTTTCATTGAACTTATTATTTTGTAATGTGCACGTGATGCGCTTTCATTTGAGACCCTACTCGATTGTATTTGCAGACATTCGGTTATTCTTCCCCACTTTCACCCCCCACAACTTTTAAACGACTGAACCGATTTTCATCAAACATGTCTAAGAACACTCGCCCGTAACTCACCTTTCATACAAACAAAACTAAATTGAAATCGCTTCATCCGGTCGTGACTTTTTTGTACAAAGTCATTGGTGCGTGCCACTGGGATTCGAAGCCGGACCCCTCGCTTCGAGGTCGGCGCTACTACGACCCAATCACAGACAGACAGACAGACAGAGAAGCAGACCCATCAAACTTATAACACCAAGGGGTGTTCTTTTGCGTCGGGGGTTAAAAAATAGTTTCATGAACAAAATTCTTTCCAAATCAATAAAACGATCTACAAATTACGAGAAGACTTACTCGTATGTTTTACTTTTTTACGAGTAGACTTAGGTACGTATGTAAACTTATGCTTTCAAAATTTTTGATGAAATAACAGATAAACAACCAAACGAAACCAGGCATTAAAAGGGAAACTAAACCACGCCATTAATTAAAGCTGCGTCCACATAATCATCGCGATAAATTAAATGCAACAATGCTGCGGTCACACTCATGAATATAAATGTCATGCGCCGACACGTGTTGGTTAATAAACTGTGCTATATGTGCATTAAATTACAGCATTTGTTAGACTAACCGCAACAGTGATAGCCCCTACTAAATACCCTCTTTTTACCGACTTCCAAAAGGGATGCTATCAATTCGACACGAATGTATGTAACTCAGAACTTTTAACGCGCAATACTGAGTGAATAAAACGCAACAACTCAACAATCGACGAAAATGAGTACACCAGTATAAATTGGTAGATCGAAGGCTGAATTTTCTATACAACTGATGAACCCTTCGTACACCTGAGATGTGTCTTGAATTGCGATTCCCGCGGGATCCCAGTAATCCCGGCGTCGTACGTGGAGTGCGTGAAACTAAGACGTGTTTTCTTGGATACCTACTGCTACATATAATGTAAGATACCTTTGTTATACATCAGTACCTTTAACAAAGCTAAGCTAACTGTGAACTGACTCTTACTCAAGAAGGCACGCATCAATGACTTTCTGTGAGTTTCCGAAAAGCGCATACTGCCGATAATAAATAAATAATAAATAACGCTTCACACTCATAGCCCTACACTATGTCGCACACAAGTGTCGTGGGTGCCATGGACACACACAAGACAAGAACACAGCACACCCAGACCGGAAACAGAAATTCAAATTCATCATTCAAATCTCTGCTCTGCTGGGAATCGAGCCCAGAACCCTCCGCGCAGCGCACCGGTGTCTTAACCACTGCGCCACTTGGGTCGTCAAATGAATGTCGCCGATGAATCTGAAATTTGGTATAATAAAGTATTTTGACCTTTAAATCACGAATATCATAACGAAATTTAGCGCAAACGCCTTTTGAATAACGAATGAAAAACGAACCGAAACCTTTTTTCGTTCGGTGTGCATTTTGCGCATTCCTAACCGATTTAGACAAGCTCTCCTCAGAACGGGTGTGTGTGTACAGCGAGATTAGGAATTGCGTCACTCTCGCATTTTTAACTACTTAAAACCCTTTCCACAGTCTACATTTAACACAGAACTCCCTTCACCGACGACCCGAGTGGCTTGGTAAAGACGCCAGTGCGCTACGCGGAGGGTCCTGGGTTCGATTCCCAGCAGAGCAGAGATTTGAATTATGAGTTTAAATTTCTGTTTCTGGTGTGGGTGTGTTGTGTTGTCTTGTGTGTGTGTGGCGCCCACGACACAGGGAATCCTAGTGTGGGGCTATGAGTGTGAAGCGTTATTTATTTATTTATTTATTTATTCACTGGGTTAGGTTAGGTTAAAGTCTTTTTTCCTCGAGCGAAGCGAAGCGGAGCGAGGTTCAGTGACGGAAGCCTTAACACAGAAACTCCTTCAATGGGTTAAGTTAGGTTAGGTGAAAAAAAAACCACACAATGATAAATTCTCTAGCCCATACTAATAAACCGAACCCTTTGCTAAATCATTATCTGTATTTGGACATGCCCGAAAAGGGCCGAACAAGATATTTCGTCTATTTTAGAGCCTGATAGATACTGGCTGTCACGACTGAAAGGGTTCTCGAGGGCTTATAGGGCGTATTTTCTGGGTAGCGCTGTAAATTACGGGTTTAAGGGCAGAATAAAAAGGGTGTTTTAGTTTCTCGTGTGCGAAGGAAATAGTCTTATATTATGCCAAATCCTTCTTGAGGTCTCTTGAGACTTCATTCTAAAGTTTATGCAGACGAGACATAGACGGTAAGTAGGTAACCTTTCTTAACGCGTTAGCACACCGCCGCGAAATCGAAGTAGCGAAACCGCTGAAGTTTTGCCACCGTTTTGTCCGTTGTAATACGGGCGAAACATTCAAGCATTTCGCGATTTCGCGGCGGAGGTGTGCTACCAGCGTGAATGAGAACCATAAAAGATTACACACGTTCCATAAACACCCATAAAAGGAAAAATCTTATAAAATTCGTTATGACACCAAAGATTCTGAGGCTATGATTTTCGTAATTTTACGAGCTTTTCCATTGTCAAAACCTGACGCCCTAACTTTTATGTACATTCTTTTACCTTTAAAATTAGGTTTTATGGCCCTATTACTTTCTTGTCATATAATTTTTTAATGATTTTTCTTAAGGCTCGGAGAATTTTCCATTTTAAGGTTATTTTATTGGTCTTAAAAAATAAACCTTATAGGCAGGGTATTGCAGTATCATACCTTAAAACAAAATATATACAAGAGATTTTGTGAGAGTTGCATGAGAGCGAGTTGTTTTATTGATTGCCACCTACCACGCTGCTCCAATGCGCATTGGTGGCTACGGGCTAGTGGCCAACCCGTGTCGGATGTTTTCAAACCGTCCATAAGGCCTCCGACAAGGTTTAACGACGGTTGGATATCATGTCAATAACAACCGGGACCAACGGATCAACTTGTCCTCCGAAGCAAAGAAGCGCAAATTAAATCGCCACTAGCGGCCACCCTGGTTGGGTGGTACTGACCGCGCCCGGCGTTGCTTATCTTAGATTGTTTGCGATGGATCGATCGATTTTCGATCGCTTGCGATCCACACAAGCAGCGGTGCTATACACGCTTCAAATAACTACCTACTGTATAAATAGGTACTGTATGGAGAATAGATACTGTATAGACGCGGTGATAGCCCAGTGGCTTAGAATTCGACCTCGAATCGAGGGGTCCGGGCTCGAATCCCAGTGGCCAATGACTTTGTAATAAAAGTTATGTGCGATTTATGAAATTAAATATCACCTGCTGTTACGGTGAAGGAAAACATCGTGAGGAAACCTGCATGCCTGTGAGTTCACAAAAAAAAATTTTCTCAAAGGCATGTGAAGTCCACCAACCCGCAGTAGACCAGCGTGGTGGACGGCGGCCTACATCCCTCTCATTGTGAGAGGAGACCCGACCCTGTAGTGGGTCATTAATGGGTACTGACAGGTATTAATAGGATTATAATCATTATTATTATTATTTGGATAAACCTAAAGACCAAGAAAACTTATCTGATAAGGACTAAATAGGTATTCGTCTTTCACTAGCGTGAAAATTTCGGTAAAGTTCTACAGAGATAAGATGAAGCCATCTTGTTTTGTAATGCAAATTGGGCCTGATTACCGTATTTGAGAATGTAGGACGAAGAGTTTACTTAAAACTACATACCTACACGGCTTTGTTCGTGCTTAATCTAGAATCAGCTGTAATATTTTAACAGGAAAGAGGGGGACTCGTAAAAGATATAGGTACCTACTATGTTAGAAAGACAAAGATTTTGTAGGATTCTTGCCAACTAAAATCCGCTCAGTAGCTTTTCAGTGTATGAAGAGAGGTAAGAGATATCTAGAGATGGCAGGATAAGCTATAGCCTAAAGACTTCTATAGACGGAGTAGGTAACGAAAGTTTTCGTTTTTCCCTTGAAGGTATTATAGTTAGTATTATAGTAGGTATTTTAACGTTAAACTATAGAAAGAAAATTACCGTAACACATGAGAAAAATATGTCTTTAGAGGCGATGTAGCACTAAAAGATGACACGACAGCAGTTCCTACCATAATAAAAGTGACTGAAAAATAAAAAGCACGCTTATTTTAGGTGTATTGTTATTGTTACCATCTTGACCAATAAAAATCCTTGCTAAAACCTTAGATTTTAGATTTACCTAAAATTTAGATTAGCTAAGAGAACCCTTCTAAATATTGAAAAAAGGATCGGAGCAAGAATGTCTCTGATTAAGAATAAATGTTCCTTACATTCTTTCTTAGTCATTAACAGCAAGATTTAACGTGGAATTAGGTACATGGGTTGCAGTGACCACCAGGTGGCCTGCTTAGTAGCAATTAGGCAATTTGCTACTCAATTCTGCAACTCGTCGTTCACATTTTAGATTGTTTGCGATCAACTTAAAATTATCGAATTCTTACAGAACCCTTACAAAATTTTTCGGCTATTTGTTATTCTATTGTAAGAAAATACATTAACTGCCTCTTTTTCCTTTCTCAACAGTTACATAAGGAATGATTTCCTCAATTTACACCCTCGAGAGCAATACTATTGTTATAATTGTCGCGTCCCACGGTGTCCCAGGCACGTTTCCAATACGATCGCTGATGAGTCAGGGAAAACGTGTTTTTGGTGAAGTCTCGACCTAATTCTTCAGGTTTATTCTTTAGGGACTTTTACACGGTTAAGGTACCGGTGAAAATCCAGTCGGAAAAAACCAGATTGGGTTATTTGATAGGATTATTATAGTTCCGATATTTTTTGTATCAATGGACGCACAGATATAGAAGTATATAGGTCACGCAAATGTAAATTTTTCGGGTCAAAATATTTGAAAATTTTGTGCAATGCACACAAGTGGTGGATTAAGGGCTAGGTACATCCTTCTCCTTCTAATTTGGAACTAGAAAGCCATGTGTTAGTTGGCCACCAATTTTGTGAGGGACCCACCCTGCAGTGGGTCTCTAATGGGCACTGCACTAGGATGGCAGATCATTATGCCAGATAAAGCTGGAATACTTGTAACTGGTAACACAGACGAAGCAATTACCCGTTTTAATCGTCGGGCAACAGCGGCGCTGCGTCAGACATGTTTCCAATTAGTGCGAATAGTTGACGCAGCCGAAACTACGGCAGATCAGCTTTTGTGAATACCAAAAATGAAGTTGTACAATTCTTTTTTTAATGTTCTGCATTCATTTCTGTCTATCATTTATCTGATTGCCAGTAACCCATTAATGACCCACGGGGTCGGGTCTCCTTCTCGTAATGAGAGGGATGTAGGCCACCGTCCACCACGCACCACTACTGCGGGTTGGTGGACTTCACATACCTTTGAGAACATATTTTTTTGTGAACTCTCAGGCATGTAGGTTTCCTCACGATGTTTTCCTTCACCGTAACAGCAGGTGATATTTTATTTTATAAAGCGCACATATTCTGATTAGGCTGCAACAATTTATGTTCCACTGTTGTGCAAGTGTCTCCTCTCAGCAGGAGGAGGCCTGAGGCATACTCCACCACGCTGTTCCAATGTGGATTGGTCTCTACCAATCTCTAATCGGGCTAGTGGCCAACCCGTGTTGGATGTTTTCAAACAGTCCACGGGCCTCCGAAGCATGGAAGCGCGCATTTAATTCGTCACTAGCGTCACTAAAACTAGTTTTAGACGAAATAGAAAGTTCGCAATAATATCATAATCATAATATCATATAATAATATCATGTTTGTAAACAGCTTTAAAAAAAAATGTAGTAACGCGCGCAAAAATAAATAAATTAATAAATTAAAACTGTGTCGAGAGTTTTTTCCTCCGGATTTTTCTCTCTTTACCCAGAAATGGGTGGCACATTGCATAGCCGATGAGTTCGATTGGGAAAAATATTAAAATAAATAAATAATTGGACTGCTAAACGATCACAACTAATTTTTACATAATTATAACATAAAATTAAGTATTAGTTATTTAAGATATAATTATTGTATGCCCGCATAGGGTAGACTGTTCTAAACTTATTATAATTTTTGTAACATCTTTCTCATGTAACAGTCAACAATAAACGCATTATTTTCTTTTCTTTTCTTTTCTAGCGATCGCACATTCGTACAGTGAACGTGTCATTAGAATGGGAAGGTACTCGTATAATACAGAATGATTTCTCTTTCCCATACTAATGACACACGTTAACTATACGAATACTTTGACTTTTATTCATTTATTTTATTTACTACAATTATGTACTTGTAGGTGTACCTTTGCAAACTCTATCTACAACAATCGTGTCAATTGACAAAGGTTAACCTGATCTCTGTAAAGGATTCAAAGGTTTTCTGCTCAAAAGCCTGACTGTCCTTTGATATCCTATCTGATACTTCAGCCTTCAACTGCCGTGGATTGTTCAATTCGAATTCAAAGTTACCCAAGTTTACCCAATTTTATTCATCCTATTGAAATGCTTATCATGATAAGCAGTCTTCCTCAGTTTTTTCAGCAGTTTTTTTCCGTTTCGCTTTGATATTATGTTTCAAAATTTCATACTAACAACTAAACAAAAATTCGTTATTGTGTGCCTTTCATTATAAAACTCTTTGAAATCAAAAGCTCTCACTCTCTAATAACGCAATGCGCCAAATTAGTGAAAAGCAAACACAACAGAAAAAGGAATAATTCTCATTAGGAATTCATTAAAAATGTTTCGAAAATTCATTAATTTTGTCGAGCGTAGACTTTGGCGATTCCCTCACCTATCGATTCTTTGCCTCGAGTATGAACTACTCGTATGAATTGCCTCCGTATACCACCGCAGCACATTACCTATCCGGTAACGTTGACGAAAGAGTTCATGTTCACCACAGCTGCCGAATCAAAATATCGCGTTTGCTCCATATCAAGCCTTGTTCTTTATTGATTGTTTTTATTAAAAAGTTTTGTATGGAGTAAAAGATATGAATACTTAACGTTAGACATTGTAATACTAACACATATTTAATACCTATGGGATAATATTAGTTCGAAATTTTACAGTGCATCACGGCCAATTCACTGTTATTATGTTTCATTAATATTATTAAACATTGAAAGAGTGTTAATTAAAAATAAAGCAATTTTTGTGATGATTTATCTAATGGTTTAATTAATTTTTTAACTCTTCTAAAAATCCTTTTCCTCTGTTGGTTATTACACTGCATTTTCGTCTGGTAAGCTGTGTATGTGTGCGTTTCGTTTCGGAACTGCTAAAACTCAGACTAAGGGTACAGGCTCTGTGCGCGGCCTTATAATGGGTGGCCATAAAGTACCTAACGTGGGTGGTAAGGCATGGTGTGTAAAAAAAAGATACTACGCAATAAGTAACGTAACGCTTTCAAATATGTACGCTCAACCGATCGACCTTCGGTGTTCCAACATTTATTCTGCTCGAGAAATGGTCCATAAAACCAATTTGTGGGGCGGGAAAACACGTAACCCGCGTCCGACATTTTATGGTAATCGAATGTTCTCGAAGCCAAAACGACATGCAACCCGTTTATGTTCCACTGCAGGGGTCTCCTTACATGATGAGAAGGATGCAGGCCATAGTCCACTACGCTACTGTACGCTTCACTAAGCTAGCCTAATGCGGGTTGGAGGACTTCGCATCTCAATGTGAATATTTTGAGGAAGTCACATAATATGCAGGTATTTTTAAAAGTATCCCCGGTAACCATACCTTCCCAGCCGAATCCCAAGACACGAAGATCGTGCTGCTTTACGACAGGTTGACGCTGGCGGTAAGGTACCTCCACGGACAGACTACTGTGGTACTAGCATCTAAAAGCGCGATGTATTCAGTTTTATAATAGACTAGCTGACCCAGCAGGCTTCGCTCTGCCAATGAATTTTTTTTATTTTAATTTTAATTTAATAGCCTATGTTACTCAGGCTGAATGTAGCTTTCCAATGGTGAAAGAATTTTTGAAATCGGCCCAGTACTTTTTGAGTTTATTCGTTACAAACATACAAAAATACAAATGTTTCCTCTTTATAATATTAGTATAGAAGTATAGATAGTATAGATGACATTTAAGCGCACGTAACTTTAATAAACTTTTGCATTGAATTTGAACACGGACCTCTCAAGTAAGATACCGCAGCCTTATCCACTGAACTATCACTGGATTATAAATCGCACATAAAAGCTCAATTTGTGGGGCGGGAACAACGTGGAGACCGGCCAGCGTTTTATGGTAATCGAATGTTCTCGGAGGCTTTATACGACATGTTGAGGGTTTGTTTTACGAGTCGGATAGCCGCGTTCACGAATTGTAATGACATAAGTATGAGATTTTGCGTGGATATCGTATACGTACACTACGGCTGCAACCCATTTGTTGCCCACTGCTGGGCATGGGTCTATCCCCACAACGATGGCCTGGAGGATACACCACCATGCTGCTCCAATGCGGATTGGTGGAGAAACGGGCTAGTGGCCAACTCGAGTTTTATTGCCCACTGCTGGGCATGGGTCTATCCCCACAACAATGGCCAGGAAGATACACCACCACGCTGCTCCAATGCGGATTGTGAGAAACGGGCTAGTGGCCAACTCGAATAGGACCATTTCAAATCGCCCATAGGGCCTCCGACAAGGTTTAACGACTGCTATCGGATCGATAACAACGGGGACTGACAGCTTAACGTGCCCTCCGAAGCACGGAAGCGCGCATTTAATTCGCCACTAGCGGTCACCCATCCAGGTACTGACCGCGCCCGACGTTGCTTAACTTGTTCAATCGCTTGCGATCTACTCAAGCAGCGGAGCTGTGCGCGCTTCATACATAATCCGAGTTATAAATACATAAGTACTAAATCTCTAATTAAGAAATACTTGAGCGCCTCCAACATAATTTCCTGAAAAGACAAATGCAAAGCCCGCATTTGCTCTCCCTAATTGCAACGAGATCCCGCTATGAACTACCTTTTGTTATTCACAGGTGTTATAACTAGTTTTTGTACAAAAACGGCGTCCAAACCCTATTAGAGTCAAATTATAAGAGTCCTACATCCGTGTTTTTCTTCACCGTTGTATATATATTTACTTAGTTTTAAAACGCATAGGCATATGCTTTAAAGTCGTTGGGATTTAAACCCGGTCGTTTCTAGTAAGAGACAGAGTTGCTTAGTAAATATTATTATGTAATTTTTACACACCCTCGGTGAAACAAACTTGGTAGCTACCTCACAACGGGTTATAAAAGAGGCTTTCGGTACATGGATACATAAATTATCTAATTATCTACGATACTAACTGAGAAGTCGAAAAAATAAGCAAAAAAATTAATACTTACATAAAAGACAATAGAAGAAAAAACAATGAATTAATGTGTTTAATAATAAATTATAATAAAAACAATAAAAAGTACACTTGATCAAATATAAATCGAACGAAACAAAAATCGGAAACACGGAACAACTTCGCGGGTAAAATGAAAAGAAATTGTCGATCCACTGTGGAAGTTGCGAAGAAACTTCGGTAATTTTCTCGAAAGTTACATGAAATCACCTCCACAGAGGTACAGTTTTGAACTGCTAATAGGTGCTTGACTATACTTATTTTGAAAAATCACAACTAAAAATTTACAAACTTAAATTTTCAAAGTTTTATAGGTATTCACATATAAATTTCGCGTTATGGATTTCAAATTTTAAAATGTGACGTCACAAAGCTTTTGGTCACCCTGCCCCTTGTCACACTATATCACATTCCGGTGACACCCTCCCCCCTCCCCCCATTAACGTGTGACGTAATTTATGGATGACCCTAATAAGGAATAGGAAAAATGCCGGGAGCTAAAAACGAGTTAACACTAACAAAACATAAAAAAATTAAAACATTTCGATTCTGATAGACGTTCTTGTTTACTAATTCTCAACACCACGATACCTACCTACAGGTACTACTCACATACAATTTCATATTAAAAAATGCGCCTCATACTTCATATTCCATAGGCATCCGTAAGTAACACCGTTTAGAACGTACAAAGAGAAAACGCGACGTGTTCCAGAGTCATTAAGTAAAGCTCGACAAAGTAACAGACTCATTACTGAACGAGCCCTCGGCGCCAGACCTTGATTTCAGACTAGCTTAGAAATGGCATGACTGCGTACTATACGCGTGTAAACTACCTGTCAGTGACCCATTAATGACCCACTACAGGGTCGGGTTACCTGTCAGTACCCATTAATGACCCACTACAGGGTCGGGTCTCCTCTCACAATGAGAGGGATGTAGGCCGCCGTCCACCACGCACCACTACTGCCCGTTGGTGGACTTCGCAAGCCCTTGAGAACATTTTTTTTTGTGAACTCTCAGGCATGCAGGTTTCCTCACGATGTTTTCCTTCACCGTAACAGCAGGTGATATTTAATTTCATAAATCGCACATAACTTTTATTACAAAGTCATTGGTGCGTGCCACTGGGATTCGAACCCGGATCCCTCGATTCGAGGTCGAATTCTAAGCCACTGGGCTATCACCGCTGCACCCCACCCCGCTGCACCTCATTATATAACAGATACAATGGTATCTGTATATACATACATCATCATACGATGATACAATAATACTATAATCCACAAATCAAGTGACGTTATGTTATGCACCAATGCAATAAGCGTGCAATAATTAGTGGTCCACAAATCATGTCCGTTTACATTTGCGTCTACGAGTTTATTACTCGAGACAACAATTATAATAAATTATTAGCAGTGGCTTAGTTTGACAGATGAGGAATGGGAAGATTATAATTATACTAATTAACCCGATAGACTTCGCTTTGCCGAATTAAGGAATTTGTAACAAGTTTTTCAACAGAACAAACTTTAAAAAGTAACTAATGAGTAATGACACTCTCCAAACAATCAAGTATTTTCACACAAAAACTCATATCAACAATTATGTCGCTCTTTTTTTAAGTGAAAGAAGAACAAATAATGATTTCTCTATCGTATAGCCTTTTTGCGTGTACGTGGATACCTATCATAATTATGAAAATAATAATTATTTAATCCAGTAGTTTTAAAGACTAGCTCGCTCAAACAAACAAGCTTTATTATACAACTATCATTACGAATAGAATTTTTAATAAAACTTCAGATTCAGAACTATTTGTATCTTAAGAAATTATTAGCCTTATATATTTTTATATTGATGCTGAAATTTGTTACTGTACATCAAAGTAATCTAAAATGTTGAGCAAAGCCGGTTCGGACAATAGTTATAATTAGGAGGCCCTAGTGATGGATTAATGTGTGTAGACCAAGTCACATTTCCTGTTTATTGAGTCATGTAGAAGAGGGATTAGACTTACATAGGTCAGTCATAGGTCTAGGTATTACCAAAACGATTTGGTCGTATTTTTTTGGCTCTCAAGAACTACATATTAGTAATCTTGCTGTGTGACCCAAACATAATAAAATCGTCTTACCTATAATACAATATCTGCAACAATTCTCACTAAACAAATCCCAGAACGAAATTGGATTTGCGGTCATGTCTCGCTAACAAGGTTATTTATCATCTGTCGTATTGCCACTTCAAGTAATTGGAATGCCTCCGGGGGCAATATCGGCACCACACTGTCTTATCGAAGATCAAGCCTATATCGGACAATCGACCTGGTTAGTTATAGGGTACATACCTATTTACAGCGGGATGATACGTTCGAGAATCTACGACACCTTTTAACGTCCAATATACCTACCTCAGTGTCTGAGGTCGAGAGTTTTCGAGCAATATGTGTCAGAAAGGCGCATAGCCCCGCTGCTTGAGTAGATCGCAAGCGATCGAAGAAATTCGTCCAAGCGTTCACAAAAAAACAAGGCACGCAACGTGATAAGGGTTTCCTTTTTGTGGTGTGGATCCCTAAAAGACCGTAAAATCGAATCTTTGAGTCGCGCTAACAATGTTATTTATCATCTGTCGAATTGCCACTTTAACTAATTGGAATGTCTCTGGGGACATCTTGGCAGACCTAAGACCTTTATCTTTCAATCGACCTGATTTTTTCGTCGCTGATTTTATTTCATTTTTGACTGTTTGTGAGGAGATGGACATCCTGATTTAGTCAAGATTAATATTATAATATATGGGAGAAAGTCAAACAGTAACTCTATAGAGGAAAATAAAATTATAATGTACCACTTTCGCAAATATTTTTTTTTATATAGAATAGTCTTGAAACAATCAATAAAAATGGTAACGAAATGAACTCTATTGTCATATTATTTAAACTTTAAAAAAATATTGTTATGACTTGGCGCTCTCACAACCGTACGTCCACATATTGACGAATAGCCCAACCGCAGAGTCGCGTGTATTAAAATAATGACCGGTGCCTCCACACTATCGTGTTAAACGGTATGCGCAGTGCAGATAACACAAATGAATTGCAATAGATCCTGGTATTTGATACCGGCTAGCCAGTTAATGAATATTAATCAATTTAAACTAAATTGGCACTATTAAATTGTTAAAACAATGAAACGGTTATGTGGGTGAAATTCTGTTTGGATATGCAAATAGTTATGTTTTGATTCAGGTCGTGGTATGCTAGTTAAAATATAAAGTAGAATTAATAATAATAAATGATGAATTAAAAAAATATGTCTTTGGCCTTCTCAAGATTATTTTAAAGTAGAAGAATTAATTTACCAAGTACCAAATTCACCTACTCTGCGCATCCAATTTTTGTGATTAGAAACTCAGGCTATTAACGAACGTTAAAAATAAAACTTGAAATGATAAAAACGGGTTCAAATAAAGCTCCAAAATATCAACGCACTAACATAGTGATCTTCTTTATCCTAAGGATAACCAATCAATTTAACAACTTCAAAAGTGACCACTTTTACGGTCAAATGTTTTTTATTTAACATCCACTTAATATCATGTGGTCTGCATGCCTGTTGGCAGTTTTGCTACTCGTTTACTAAACCTACCATAATTTTAAAACAACCTTCCAGATCTTAAAAAAAGTTACTTGGATCTACCCTACACCGTGCGTCCAAGTATTGGCAACCACGTGGCTTGCATGTATGATAGCAATTTCCAACATCCACCACCGATAATGTCTACTGCAGCGGCCGATAAGGTTCGCAAATGTTTTACTCGTAGATATAATGTTGTAGGTAATTCGGGCTATTGATAGGCGAATTGACTTGACCCTAATGTGAACTGCACGTAAATGTTAGCTACTTATATTATAGTAGGTAATTGAGTAGCAAAAAGGCATGTGAGCTACCTGATGTTAAGTGGTGACTGCAGCCCATGGACGCCCGCATCCAACCTCAAATAGATAAACAAACCATATCTGAAGTTGTATGCGGGTGCTTCGCTGCTCACGAGGACTAATATGTTCGAGAGGTATGCTCTCCAGCCGAAACACAATACATAAAGAATATGCTGATTTATGACAGGTTAAGAGACTGGCCGGAAAAGTGGTGATAGCCCAGTGGCTTATAATCGAATCGAGGTTCGAATCCCAGTGGCACGCACCAATGACTTTGTAAAAAAGTTATGTGCGCTTTATGCAATTAAATATTTGTATTCCTCTGCATGCCTGAGAGTTCACAAAAAAATGTTTGTAAAGAACTTTACATACTTATGAGAACCCGCAGTAGGCCAGCGTGGTGGACTAAGGCCTACAACCCTCTCATTGTGAGAGGAGACCCGACTCTGTAGTGTTTCATTAACGAGCTATTATGGCTCTACCAACTTGTAAAATACTTAACATATTTTAGCTTTTATCGCACCCATACATCTTAATCCGGTCGTCGCGTCGGGAAGAGTCCGATTTCTCTGCTCTACGTGATCTAAATCAATGTGTCGTCGTTCGACGTAAATCCTTTTTAAATGTATGTAAATGGGAGAACGAGCTACAATGGATATAAAGAGAGAAAAGTTTATTTCTCATTTAAAATACCTACTTTTATGCGCCATTTTTTTTATTAACGGACTTCAAAAAAGCAGGTCTGGTTATCAATTCAAAACGTACATAAAATATGTTTGCAATATTAACGTAACCGCTAAATTATTTACATGTTTTGGTCCCAACGGTTTGGTCAAAAACATAACAAATTGTATTTCATAGGTTGTACTTTTGAAGTAGATTTAATTTTTAAAATTAGCTTTATTTGCACAATCATTTGGACGAGTTGCATCAGGCTGCTATCGCAGGGCCAAATCTCTTAAAATAAAAATGTATGAATCTAACTGTGAATGTTTGTTGACAGAATGGTGGGGTGCCCGCACGTTTTGCTGCGACTCGGACGAGTGCAACAGCGGCTTCATGAGCAGTCCCGCGAGCCCCACAATGCTGGCCATCCTAGCGCTCACCGTGGCTCTCGCCCGCTGACCGACTGTTATCAACTTTATCACTTTGAACATAAGGTGCAGTTTTGTTTGGGTCCTTTAGTTCTGTTCGTTTCAGACTAATGTTCGGTTTTTGAAGAAATTTAAAAAATGGCTGCCGTTTAAGGGACACCGGGTACAATTGAATGTTGTTATACGATAAACAGAAAAAGTCATCTCAACGATTGAAATATGATTTGATGAAAAAATAAGTAACGGTAAGCGAGAAATAAACGTTTAAGTTTTTACGTTTTCAAAGAAATATAATGAAAGTAAAGTATTTATTTCCATACACCGGTGTGCCTCAGCCTTCACTTGAGATCAATATAATTATGAAATTTAAAAAAATCAATCTTTTATCATTTTCCATTATTAATTGTCTTTTAAGGTTGACTTTTAAAAATAAAATGGATAAAATCACTAGATAATGTCAAGTAGGTATATTCTAAAATCATTAAAATAATAATAACTTAATGCGCTTTTGTTATATTTAAATTAAGTGTAAATTTTTACTAGATGTGAGCTTCTTTAAGAATTTTATCACTTTCTACCTGTTGAATTTTCAAAAATCTCGAATGATGTAAAAGTACGGGTACCTTACTTAGTTAGGGGATGTCCCTATGATAAGCCTATTTCCTATTGGCCACATTTCTATTCTATTATAAATAAGATCTTAAAGAGGATAGCAGAGGTGTCAAAACTAATCTGATTGCATGACATGTATCAAATTCCAGCAGACCGGGAATATTTTGACTAAACTTAATAGACATTACATGTCAAGAAATCAAATAATTAAATGACTTTGAAATCATGATTGGACAACGAAAGTGAGATTTAATAAATTTTAAAGCTCTTATAAAAATTAACATTTCAAAATAATGAGAAATATATCATTTATTGTGTACGGTTCCTAATCAGTCGGAAATAAATTTTAAACATGTTTTTTCATTACATTTAATTTTAATATAAAATTATTTTAATTTATCTATTTTCGTGACTTACATGAGTCTCCCATATTTATATATTATATTTATACATGTTTTAATTTTCTTTACTCGTAATTTAGTTGTATAAAACAAAAAAATTAAAAATCAAGTTACCCTTCTTTATACGAAAAAAGAAAATTAGATGCCCTGTATTTTACCATAGATTTAGTAGTAATGGCTTAAATCCGAGCAATAATTTGTTATAAAAATAAAATGAAAAGATAAATATAGGATCTAGTTATAATTATATTCAGTACTTGTAATAATTTAGATTGTGTCAATTTTGCTATGTCATCAATAAATTATGTAATTGTTACTGCTGAGACCTTATTATCGTGTCAGAGTGAAGTATGACAAAAATATAAAGAACTGATTGGAAGATGGTCTGACAAGGACGACCATTTCACTGTCAAGCAAGCGAGTCTTGGTTGGGAGAGAGTGTGAACAATTATTCTTTGATTGCTTCTTAATCAACACATGTAATCGTTAAAAATAACTTAAAAAAATTTATTTATTTATTTCTTACTAGTTCAGGTCAGGTTGTGGGCTTTAGTGCCCTCTTAATAACCTCGGACACAATAATAAGCATCGAGCCTTAGTCACCCTAAAATGAACGCTTTATAGGTCTATCTCTTAATATACACCAGAAACTGAATAATTCTAAATTATTGTTAATGGTATTGTAGGTTAGGTGACGTAAGATTCTAAGTCACTTTTAGGAATAAGGGAAATTACTTTACTCGACTTTTATATGGGATTATTTTGTACCTAAAGGTCGATCGCTGTAAGGGCAACTCTCTCATAGTGCGCGGGGTGCGAGAGCTAGTCTCCTGCTGGTCGCCGGCAAAGAGTTTGGAATAATAACTCGCGTGTTTTCTTTTGTTCTGTGTCAGCGCTCAGCTGCCGGCAGAGGAGAATACCAATGAGAGAAGTAAGTATATTCCATAAAAAGGTCGAGTATGGGCTGTATATAAAGAAAACCAATGAACAAATTCCTATACGTTACCGGATTTAATGTCGTGTTATAAAACGTATTATGTATCTTAATTCCGTAAACAGAATCTTTATGTCTAGTCTAAAAACATCTTTGTCGTTTTGTTTTATTTTAAAATATTAGTAGTCTTTAAAGAATATAATAAATGAATAGGTATGTATTAAAAAATATTATTGTTACACTGTGAATATTAATTAATATAAAATCATAATTTTATTTCAAAAATTATTCGAAATAAGTAACGTATTACGTTTATAACATTTTGTTTATATCGCGTGTTAAAGTGTTAACTTTACGACTTATTAAGTTAGTCGAAGATCGATTGTTATATTTACATCGATCGATGATTTACGTTCGAAGATTCATCGATCGAAAATATCGATAGAAATAGCGATAAATTAAATAATACTTCAATAACTATATGGAATTGTATTCTAAACTAGCGTAATAACGACTTAGGTTGAAACTTTGACGTTTATTGTAAGTTTTGAGTGTTACACAGAATGCACTAAAAGCACTCAAACCTTGTTGATGCCTTGACGTATCCAAGAATTGACGGTTCCTTTGTTTTTTTTACTTTTAAACATTTTGTGTGACACTCATTAAAAATATTATTATTTATTATTGACGAGTTTCTGTATAATAAATCATACCACATTAGTTGTAGGTGCTATACAGACTGGCTTAAATTGATTACTGTGTACTGATAATTGTTTTTTAAATTATTTCAAAATTTTTTTTGCTTAAATGCACTGTTATTTATTTAGTTAGTTATTTTGTGAACTATTATAATAATAATAAGTCCACCATTTTTTTTTATTAAAAAACCCTGTAAAGAACAGACTTTTAATGTATCGGAGTAACCATTTAACATCAGTGACTGAAAAAAAAACTATTAGTTTTTAGGTTATGGGCCCAAACTGCGTAAATTCAATAATGGCCAATGGGCTCTCATTCCACGGTCCCACAAGTAAGTATGAACTCGTTTTTACACGATCACTGAACATGAAAATTGGATGGCTGTCATAAATCCACGCTTCGATACTGTTTAACCTTATTCTTGATTGCATGGGATAAAATGGATCAGGGTAAAAAAAGTTATTTTACATACTGTTTAAAAAGTAAGTGCGCATAACCCCGCTGCTTGAGTAGATCGCGAGCGATCGAAACAGAAGCAATGTCGGGCGCGGTCAGTATCCTGATGAATGACCGCTAGTGGGGAATTAAATGCGCGAAAACGTGCTTCGGAAGACACGTTAAGCCGTCGTCGGTCCCGGTTGTTGTAGATACAATAAATACGGGCTGATTCTTAATTAAGTTTGAACACTGGTAATATAGATATCTGTTTATACAATTTGAGTAGCTGACAAAATTATTATTTTTAGATTTTCATTACAATTCTGTGTGTGTACATCAACTGAAGTTTTCTTAATGACCAGCAATTAAACTTCCGCAATATTTACTCTAAAACATACGTACGTTTTGCTCCCGTATAAAAGCTCATAAAGCTTCGTGAAATAAATTTGCTGCTTTAAAGAAACCTTCTAAGACACCGTTTCGTTTTATTTTCCACTGAAACCACAAAGGCGGTATTGTTCACTAAAAGGATACGAATGTAGCTACTTTTATTCTGCGAAAGTAGTTAGTTATAACTATTTGGCGGACGCTCAAAACCACAATCGTAAAAGGCTTAGCTGTCTAAGCTGTGTAGCAGCTGAAATTGTTTCCAGTAGGGTGACCATGGTTTAAGGCTATATAAGACAAGTCCACAAGGACTTCATTAAGTATTAGCCATAAGTCCATAAGGACTTAGCCTATGTATTTAACCTATAAAATGCTTTAAACTGGTTGTCTGTTTCCCTTCTGTATCCTAGCAATAACACTGCAAGATTAGGTTTTCTGTCACAATGAGAAGAATGTAGAGTTAGACCTTAGTCCACCAGGTAAATGTACTTGTCAATAAAAATATTAATCTTGGATTAGTTTAAACATATATTTTCGAAAATTCGCCAGTCTGATTCCCCTCCTTAGATTTTTAATCGAGTGGACTTTCACGACAAAATGGATATAGGTGACACACCACGCTATTTCGGTTTGAGAACTTGTCATACCTTTGAGAATATTATGGAGAACTCTCAGGCATGTAGATTTCCTTGCAATGTATTCCTTACTCTTCTACTCTATGCGACTTTTTCCCGATTTACCCACAAAATCAGGGTAACCCTACATATAAAACATTTTGTGACTCCAGTGCGTTTAATCTAAGCTGGGCTCGACGAGAGTTTTAGTTTGTTTTTATTCGCAAGCAATTTAACAGTGAATAAGCGTACCGACGCAGCGGTGATAGCCCAGTGGCTTAGAATTCGACCTCGAATCGAGGGATCCGGGTTCGAATCCCAGTGGCACGCACCAATGACTTTGTAATAAAAGTTATGTGCGATTTATGTAATTAAATATCACCTGCTGTTACGGTGAAGGAAAACATCGTGAGGAAACCTGCATGCCTGAGAGTTCACAAAAAAAAATGTTCTCAAAGGCATGCGAAGTCCACCAACCCGCAGTAGGCCAGCGTGGTGGACTAAGGCCTACATCCTTCTCATTGTGAGAGGAGACCCGACCCTGTAGTGGGTCATTAATGGGTACTGACAAGCGTACCGACTGACACCCGGTTTAATTTATATACTGACTGCGCCTTCCTTTGTTATCCAATTTCGAGTTTACATTTGTTTTATTTTATCCACGAAGCGCGCTTAGCCCCGCTGCTTGTGTAGATCGCAAGCGATCGAAAAAGTTAAGCAATAACGGTCGCGGTCAGTACCTGGATGGGTGACCGCTAGTGGGGAATTAAATGCGCGCTTCCGTGCTCCGGAGGGCACGTTAAGCCGTCGGTCCCGACGATAGCAGTTGTTAAACCTTGTAACCATATGGGCGGTTTGAAGACATCCGACACGGGTTGGCCACTAGCCCGTTTCTCCGCCAATCTCTAATGGAGCAGCGTGGTGGAGTATGCTCGAGGCCTCCCCCTGTTGTAGGAAGAGACCTGTGCCCAACAGTGGGCGATTTAATGTTTGCAGCCATATACGTAGTTTGTCAAGTTCTGTCATAATTCTTTCAGTAGTATCGGTGCGACAAAATTTAATCTATTCTCACGGATTATGTTTATAATGGCAATAGGGTAGTGACTTACTATACTATACCATACGTAATTACCATGCGTAATTTTTTATTGTTAAATACAGAACCTCGTCAATAATTGGTGATTGTATAATCTTATAAACAGTTAAGAGTATATATAGCAATATTCAATGTACAATTTTACATACACAGCGCTGGTTATAATTTTGTTTCTAGCTAAATAAAGACCAATTTATCACACAACACGAGTGTTTTTATTTATTTCTAGGAAATAGAACTTTATAAATTTGTTATGCTATTGAAATCAAAGTTTACTATTAAAAGGCCTACAGACTTAAGGTGGCGTTATTTGTTTAGTTCAAGAAAGTAATAAGCGCTGTTACTACTTATTTTAGTTCCAGAAATAGGAGACACAAAACTTCGAGTGCTTTTATAAAAGGTGTGGTTACAAAGTCATGAATTTCATGCGATGTTCTTAGTAATCAGGTGTAGCAGCCAACATATCGTCGTCGAATAAAACTTCAGCATAGGCCGCTCTCCGACCAGGTGGACTGATGACCTGAAGAAGACAGCGGGAAACCGTTGGATTCAGAGGGCCCAGGACCGGGCGGAGTGGCGTCGATTGGGTGGCCCATGTCCAGCAGTGGACTACTAAGGGCTGAAAGGAAGGGTGAAGATTCGACTGTTCAGCCGTTTAGAGTGCCGCAAGGTAGCAGATTTTTTTCTTAAGCTTAGCCTGGAAGGAACAACTTTAACCACTTCGCTGTCCCGTGAGTCACATGCGACTAATAACCATTGTTTAACTGATGTGTCTATTTAATGGACAGTTAAGTTGTTAAATTGATATTTACTATCGTTTCTTCAATACATTATAATTGTTGTACAAATATTTTTGTAATCCTTTGTCTAAAGCAGAAATTGCAGCAGAATAAGAAAGAACGCTTCACACGCTTCACACTCATAGCCCCACACTAGGATTCCCTGTGTCGTGGATGCCATGGACAGACACAGGACAAGAACATAACACACCCAGACCAGAAACAGAAATTCAAAGTCATCATTCAAATCTCCGCTCTGCTGGGAATCGAACCCAGGACCCTCCACGTAGCGCACCGGTGTCTTAACCACTGCGCCACTTGGGTCGTCGAAGAAAGAAATATTATTTCAAAGAAGAAAAGCGTTGGGGAAGAAAGAAGAATCATAATTGGCGCGTCGCCGGTATTAGAATCAGCACGCTTTGTCGTCCCTGACGTGAGCTCACAAAACGAACTGATTCTTTGGTCGGCGAGCGCACTTACATCTATTTAAAGGCACAGGGCCGTTATCAGTGTGTTTATCATTATTATTCTGTTGCTCCATATTATAATTCACGGTGGATATTATTGGGTAGGCGTAGGTAGATCGGGCGAGGAGAATAAAATGTAGCCTTGTTGTAATACAAACGATAAAATCACTGACTAATACTCAAACAAAAGTCACAATGAACTAATCACACAAAATCATTGACACTCCACCGAACACGTAATGCACTCGCACGACACCACCGAATTTCTTATTTTTCGCGCGCTTTTGTGCACTAGCGCCCGGAGTTGCGTCAGAGCGGGAAACGTCAAATGACATTCATTTGCGTTCCACTCACTCTATGATTTATGGAAGCGCCGTCATATTTGTTTATTTATATGTGTATGTGTGGTCATTGATGGCAGACACGGCGTTCGAAGGACCGACAACCGATGGAGGGGAGGGTCCTCGATTTGCAACCCCGTCCTACAAGGATGTCATGGTAATCTGATGTAGACGGCGGGATACCGTTGGGCGGCCATAACCCGACCACGCGATGTAAGCTCCGTGGGCGCGATTTAGAAAACTTCGATAGCGTGATTCAGGATACCAGTGGCGCCATCTCTTGGCGAGTGGCGGATGTCGTCCCAATAATAATAATAATAATTAATGAAAAAAAATGTCAAAGTATATAGATCTTGCCATACAAATTAAAAAGAATTGGCAAGTGCAGAGAGTTCATATTTTCCTATTGTTATATCATCTACTGGTATTACTTCCAAAACACTATTCAATAGTTTAAAAAAATTGAATATTAACTTTAAAACTTCAATTACCCTCCAAAAAGCCGCAATTGTTAATACATGCAGGATAGTAACAAAATTTTTGAATATATGTAATAAAGTAGGTTTTACTTTATTAGGATTTTATTTTTTTCGTTTTGATGTTTATGACATAGAAGACATTTTAATTTCTATTATAATTTTGTTAAACAATAAGATATGGAGATATTAATTTAAATGTTATGCAGTGAAAACTTAATGAAATAATAGCTCTAAATGTTGTTTTATAATGTGTTTTTTAAAACACTTATTATAATTTAGAAATAATAACACAATTGTGTTGATCTTTTACAGATAATCTTATCAAATTAGAAGATATCCTGAATGATCAGAAAGGTAATGAAGACATAAAACAGAACAAAAATGGAATTAAATTAAAGAATGAAATATACTATAAAATGGCTGGAAAGAAGGAAAAGATTTTATTAACAGAAGAATTTAGTAAGGAATTTATTAAAAAAATACATTATCACTATTGTCATATAGGAGTACAGCAAATGAAAAAAAAGATCAACCCTTTTTATACCGCAAGAAATTTATCATATAATATTAAAAAAATCTGTGAACACTGTGAGATATGCATTAAAAACAAATCAAGACAAAAATGTAAATTTGGACTACTGTCTCACTTGGGTCCCGCTACTTATCCATTTGAAATAGTTTCTATAGATACCATTGGTGGATTTGGTGGTTCACGGTCTACAAAAACTTATTTACACCTGCTGGTGGATCATTTTACTAGATTTGCTTTTATTTTGACCTCAAAAACACAAAATTCAAATGATTTCATAAAACTAGTTCAAAGAGTTACACAAATAGATAAAATTGGTCTAATTCTGTCTGATCAATATCCTGGGATAAATTCAAAAGAATTCAAACGTTTTTTAAATAAAGAAAATATACCAATTATATTTACTGCAGTAAATGCTCCGTTTTCAAACGGTTTAAACGAGAGGCTTAACCAAACACTGGTTAATAAGATAAGATGTAGAATAAATGAAAATAAAGGAAAAAAAGCCTGGACAACAATTGCTCATGAATGTACTAAAAGATATAATGAAACGGAACACACTGTGACAGGATTTTCTCCGGAATATTTATTAAATGGAAAAAATATCGACACTTTACCAGATGAATTAAAACAGGATGTAACATATAACAATTTAAAGAAAGATAGAAAAGTTGCACTGGAAAATACAGTAAAATCACACAATTACAATAAAAAACAATTTGACAAAAATAGGATAGATTGTGAATTTAAGGTAGGAGATTATGTTTATGTTGAAAACGGAAACCGGTTAAACAGAAAAAAATTGGATGAACTGAAAATTGGTCCTTATGAAATTGTGGAGAAACTATCGAAGACTGTGTACAGAATAGATACAGGGCACAAGAAATGCGAATCAAATCTTTTCCACATTACTAAACTTGTTCCAGTAACAAATGTAATATTTATGTAAATTTTTTTCTCTTTTCGAATGGGGGGGGGAGAGATGTAATAAAGTAGGTTTTACTTTATTAGGATTTTATTTTTTTCGTTTTGATGTTTATGACATAGAAGACATTTTAATTTCTATTATAATTTTGTTAAACAATAAGATATGGAGATATAAATTTAAATGTTATGCAGTGAAAACTTAATGAAATAATAGCTCTAAATGTTGTTTTATAATGTGTTTTTTAAAACACTTATTATAATTTAGAAATAATAACACAATTGTGTTGATCTTTTACAGATCACACAATAACAGATCACATAATAACACAATTGTGTTGATCTTTTACAGATCAACACAATTGTGTTATTATTTCTAAATTATAATAAGTGTTTTAAAAAACACATTATATATAGAATAATTAAATAGAATAATTAAATATATTGCGAACATATCTGTTGCGCTTGGCCACGTGTGATAGATACAGCACCTCTTCGGAGAGAATCTCAAAAGGATGAAAACAAATAATAATAATAAACAATAACTCTTCACACTCATAGCCCCACACTAGGATTCCCTGTCGTGAGTGCCATGGACACACACGAGACAACAACACACACACCCAGACCAGAAACAGAAACTTAAACTCATCACTCAAATCTCTGCTCTGCTGGGAATTGAACCCAGGACCCTCCGCGTAACGCACCTGCGTCTTAACCACTACGCCACTCAGGTCGCCAGTAACAATAGAAACAACTTGCAATTTACAAAATATTGATAAAATTTGACCGCTGTTGTTAATCATACTGCACTTTTATTTTAGCTCACTAGAATAGATATAGGATATGTTTACAGTAAATGAGTAGCAAACGAGCATTTCACAAAATTGGTATTCATAAGAACCAAGAGTACATTGTACTACACGTAGGTACACGCACGTTCATACAAGACATAAATCAATAAGGTTGCAGGTACTGCGGATTAAAATCAAATTACTAATTTAACTGCAGTGGAAATCTAAAAAGTAAAAAAAGTGTTAATGAAGAGAAAAAGCAAAATGCAACGCAGATGTCCATAAATAAACGTTGCAATTATGCGCAAATGCACAATGCCGCCGAGAATGTCAACTTAAATACGAGAAGTGGCGGGCGACGGAAGCGCCATGAAAGTAAGTATACTACTTTTAAAAGCTTTTATTTAACTGACACCTAAGTGGCGCAGACACCAATATGCTGCGCAAGGGTCCTGGGTTCGATTCCCAGAAGAGCAGAGACGCTAATGATGAATTTGAATTTCTGTTTCTGGTCTTGGTGTGTTGTGTTCTTGTCTTGTGTGCGTCCATGGCAACAACGACATAGGGAACCCTAGACTGTGAAGCGTTGTTTAGTTTATTAAAGAAAAAAACATTCTTGTAGTAACACATTAATGACCCACTACAGGGCCGGGTATCCTCTCACAAGATTAGGCCTTAGGCCTGGCCTACTGGGTTGGTGGACTTCACATACCTTTGAGAACATTTTTTGTGTACTTCCAGGCATGCAGATTTCCTCACGATGTTTTCCTTCAGCGTAACAGC
Organism: Erynnis tages; assembly: GCA_905147235.1. Classification (NCBI taxonomy): domain Eukaryota; kingdom Metazoa; phylum Arthropoda; class Insecta; order Lepidoptera; family Hesperiidae; genus Erynnis; species Erynnis tages. The sequence goes on along the minus strand of LR990095.1, from coordinate 6,987,751 downwards.
ATGTGATATTTATTTTTATAAAGCGCACACAACTTTTTTACAAAGTCATTGGTGCGTGCCACTGGGATTCGAACCCGGACCCCTCGATTCGAGGTCGAATTCTAAGGCACTGGGCTATCACCGCTCTCAACTTTCCTTACAAAGTAATAAATGGCGGTAGGAACCGTAGTATACTAGCACCAGTATTCTAAACCTCCCGTGATAAAAAAATATTATGTAAACAGCTGTGCGAATTTCGAAATAATTGCCTGAGTCGTCGAAGTAACCTACAGAACAAAACTACATGCACGGACACACATAAACACTATGTATGTAGATGTGTAATGTATGTATGTATGTGTTCATCCACAGGCGACAATCGTTACAAACAATTTCATTCAAAAGTAGGACATTTGCAGTCGAGTTTCGTCAAAAGAATGTAAATCGCCGACTTACAGAGGAAACTAAAATGGGACTCGAAGCTTTTGAGTTACGCCGTATTGCACTTTAGTAGTTTCGGCTTTTTGTAGGCTTTTTGTTTGTGTCAGTTACCCACTAGTGACCCAAGAGTCTAAGTAAGAAAGCTATGGCCGCTCTCAGTTTGGGCGCGTGTTCGTATGAATTCAACTCGTGCGTATACGTACGTTCACGGACGAACAATCCCGACCCACTGTTGGGCACCTATCTCTCCCTACAACAGGGCGAGGCGGGACCATACTTCACCACGCTGCTCCAATGCGGATTGGTGAAAACACTAGCTATTGGCCAACCCAACATGTTTTCAAAGCTACCTACTTATCATAAAAACTTTTCAAATTAGACGTAATAAAATCTAGAGTCAACTCAAACTACAAAGATTCAATAGCCATTTGAACATTATTTATGCGAATCCCGACAACTCGGCAATTGTGTAAGAAAACGACTGTTGCACTTATTCTCAGCCGACTTTAAAAGCGGATGGCATATTAAAAGCCCCATTTACTTAACTTGAGATGCAATAAGAGGGCTTGTGCACTGTCCTGTTCCTGAAGAAATACCGATGGAGATAATGTAAGATGGTAACTTAAATAAAAGAGGTCTGAATTGATGAACAAAGTGAAGTAAAATGCAGTCGTTTTTTCTAATTAATTTAATAGTGATAACTCATTACTCATTACATACTATTCTTTACTCTTAAATACTTAAGAGGGCTTGCACACTACCCAATCCCATTTTGGAAGAAAATACCGATAAAAGCGATGTCAGACTGTTAGTTAAAAGAGGTGAATTGATCTAAAAGGAAAAGTAAAACACAGTACCTACCTTTTTAGTAAATTTATCCTAAGTAATTATAATATTTTATTTCGCTTATTACTGGATTCAGTTGCCAACTTGCCAAGATATAACGAATTTATTTTTATGTTTTTTAAAAGAAATATCCGTCAAGATTGGTATGTTGTATTATTTTGTCTAAGTCTAACTAAATGCTGAAATACAACTATTTTACACCTGTACGTACACGAAAAATGTAGTTAGTAAGAAAGCTTAAAACAGTGCTGTAACACAGCTAATCTCGTAGAGAATCAGTAAAACCGTATCGGACAATCTAAACCCACTCTACAAACAACGTATTTCGAACGAAGATGTTTTCGACTTGAAATAAGTACATTACAATTCCACTACAAAGTTTCCAAGTATTCTTTGTTCAGTTTAACCTGAAATGGATTTAAGTACTTTGGATATAGAGCTCAAATTTGTCTACAAATGGGTGTCACGTAGAAGATGGAGCTATTTGTCAGACACAAAGCTGGTTATTAGTCAGTTGTGAGGAATATCGGAAAATCAGACTCATAAAGCATTTGTTTGAATAATGACTTTGATTAACGAAGGTTAATAAGGTTGTTTGCAAAGCGATGGTAGGTGATAGCCTAGTGGCTTAGAATTCGACCTCGAATCGAGGGGTCCGGGTTCAAATTCCAGTGGCAGGAACCAATGAACACCAATGAATTTGTAAAGAAAGTTATATGTTCTTTATAAAATTAAATATCACCTGCTGTTACGGTGAAGGAAAACATCGTGAGGCATGCCCGAGAATTCACAAAAAAAAAATGTTCTCAAAGGCATGCGAAGTCCACCAACCCGCAGTAGTGGTGCGTGGTGGACGGCGGCCTACATCCCTCTCATTGTGAGAGGAGACCCGACCCTGTAGTGGGTCATTAATCGGCGACTGATACATATTATATTCTAAATCGGCTTTCAGTGCCTTTCATGGTAGACTTGGATAAAAAAGCGGGCGGAAAAAACTATGAAGCAGATACCTAATTATAGTGTACTAAATGTGTATCTATCGTCTCTACATATAAGCTTAACACATAAAGCCTAGTTGCCAAGATGAGTTAACGCGTCTTTAAATGTAGTCCCAAAAGAATACACGCGAATACCTCGCAGATAAAATGTTCTTATCAGAATATCACGCCTACGTTACATGTACATGTGATTTGCCTGATAAAACGAGTTTTGACGATTTTTTTTATTCGCGGCCACAGATATAAAACTAAATAGATCACGCAATAAGTGCTTCCCGTGCGAAAAGATTTAAAACGTTTCTGCAAGGCACAATCACTGTTGCTATTCATTTAGAGTCTAAATGAAGTCTAAATTCATATATAGACTATTTTAGACCTTCGCCGTTGTTTACACAGGAAGTCAGATTTGTTTCCAATTGAATAACTCGAATAAAATCGATTTGCTTGATACACGTATTCGTTATGGCGAGTTCGTTTGAAATTATGATGGAGAAATTAATCGAAAAATCAAATTATTCGTACTGGTACTTTTGATTGGGCTTTGTTTTAATGTCGGATTCACGGAACTTAAACATTCTTGTTTTGTCGTAGTAGTTGTAAGTAGTAAAAAAGCTTGTAAAAAACATACAAACAAATTGAGAACCTCGTCCTCTTTTGAAATCGGCTAAAAAGCGATTTCAAAAGAGGCTAACTTGCTTTATCTATTTAGATCTATATCTGTGTTCGTAGCTCTTTGACTCCCTTGCGAACGTTGTATATTCTATCTGACTGATGAAATTCGAGAAGAAAATGCTCAGTTGTCTTATATCTTCACATTTAAATAAACCTTAGGGAGAGGTTTTTTTGCCTTTATCTTTCTTAGATATAACCAATTTTTGTCGACAAAGGTGGTTTGTAGAACTAAAATGATTTTTAGGGTTGATTGCCGTGGTAGAAACAAGAAATCTCTATAGGATTACTTCGTTGGCTGTCTATCTGTAGGTATGTCCTTAAGTCTCACCTACGAGTAGTAATAGCTGCAACTAATGAACACATCCCAATACTGTAAGCTGGTAACCAGATAGCTGATAAACATAGATATTTATTACATACATACATGTCGAATTGATAACCTCTTTATTTAAAGTCGGTGATAAAAAAAACACCGATGTAATAAGAAAAGAAATAAAACCGTTCTCAAACGATCCTAAGACTACTTTCCTATTTACTTGCTGGAGCAACTCGGAGAATATAAGTAAAGTGAACTTTTCCATTTCACGAGATGCTTTAAAATATCTGCTGTCTACGTTTAAGAATTGAGCTGGTTTTAGATCTATGTAGGTTTCTTAATCTAGTAGAAAAACCTTACCTGACCTTAGTTTATCTAAAACGATTAACAATATTGAAAGCGGTTTAATAAAGGTGGTACTTTAATGGCCAGACCCCTCTTTCCCAGTGGGCACTTTGGGCAAGGGCCCAGGGCCCCGCGATCGATAGGGGCTCCCCTCAGGTCAAATACAAAGTCCCTAGTTCCTGTCAGATCACCAAACGATAACCGATATTTATTACCAAAAAACTTATACAATTCGCAGAAATCGAACTTTAATTACTGACTACAATAGGGGCCCCATTATCCTAATATGCCCAGTATTGCCCAGGGCCTCCAATAGGTTAAAGACGGCCCTGTAAATGGCCAGTTTCAAGAATCAATCGTTGGATATGAATTGCCTCATTTGTCTGATTGTCAGGTAACTGTCTGTTCTCTGTTATCATATATTATCAGAAAGCAGTTGCAGTGCAGCAAGCAAGCTGGATGGATGGATCGGTTTTTGTAGCTCTTTCACTCATAATCAGCTGAATAGATTCGGATGAAATTTGAAACACTGGTACTCTGAACCAAATTTTAAAACCCCCATACCTAAGTAGGTATTATGACGACCCAAGTGGCGCAGTGGTTAAGATACCGGTGCGCGGCGCGGAACGTCCTGGGTTCGATTCCCAGCAGAGACGATATTTGAATGATGAATTGGAATTTCTGTTTCTGGTCCGGGTGTGTTGTGTTCTTGTCTTGTGTGTCCATGGCGCCCACGACACAGGGTATCCTAGTGTGGGGCTATGAGTGTGAAGCGTTATTATTTATTTATTATCTCCGAAAATACATGTGCACAAAATTTGAACCTAAATTAAATCGAGGATATGCGAAGGAACAGAAAATTGAGAACCTGTTCGTACATAGATTCGATTAGACACGATTGTGTATCCCGCTCTTACAGTTACACAAATATTGCCAATTCTACACGACATCAACTCTATAACATGACAACTTCCTTATGAAGTACGTAAATTCGAGAATGATATTCGGTCTCGAGCAGAAAAATAAATGCATACAGTCTGACGCACGGCCCGTTGCACACAGATTGTTATTGCAGTCGCGGGCAAGATAAATTATAGTGGACAACGTGGACAGTGGACAAACAGATTTATTCAAAGCCAACTGTATCTAGTCTAGTGCATCCAGATTTATGAATGCAGTTGTTTAAGTCATCCGTCTAACCCAAAGGCGCTGATAGATACGCTATCATAATATAATTTTTAAATTGTGATTTTTATTTAATTTAATTTTTAATTTCAATTTTAATTTTAATTCTGATTTTGATTTTAATTTTAATTGTATTATATTAATTTTGATGTAATTTTAATTGTATTATATTAATTTTGATGTAATTTTAATTGTATTATATCAATGTTAATGTAATTTTAATTAATTGATGTATTGTTCTTGGTAATTGATATTTATGGACATTGTCTGAATTAAATAAATAAATAAAAAATAAAATAAAATTGAAAATTAAAAAAAAACCCAGACACAATAACCACAATTTTCATTGAACATATTATTTTGTAATGTGCACGTGATGCGCTTTCATTTGTGACCCCACTCGATTGTATTTGCAGACATTCGGTTATTCTTCCCCACTTTCACCCCCCACAACTTTTAAACGACTCAACCGATCATCAAACATGTCTAACACTTGCCCACCCACCTTTCATACAAAAAACTAAATTGAAATCGCTTCATCCGTTCGCGAGTTACGGTGCCACGACCGAATCACATACAGACAGACAAACAGACAGACACGTCAAACTTATAACACCGCTTCTTTTGCGTCAGGGGTCAAAAAGTGGTGATAGCCGATATCGTGTGATAACAAACCGTACGTCATTTCATGAACTCGGCACGACAAGGAACCTTAATGTCTATTTATATGGTCATACCGAATCCAGGCGCCAGTTGTTAAACCTTGTCGGCGGACTTGTGCGGTTTGAAACCGTTTCTATGGACTGCAGCGACCAGTTAACGACAGGTGGCCTGAATGCCCTTTTGCTACTCTATTGATACGATGGCTGGTTTTGCATAACTTTTTACACCAAAACACCAATTGAGCGGTAAAAAGCGTAGAACACGTAGAACACAGTCTTAACTTACTCGTAGTTATATGCATCCTACTTAACCTAGATACGAGAAATTAAATATTATGAAAAATTTAGCAGTCTACAGAAATTTCAAAAAGTTATTTTTTTTCTTTTGGAATTTGGTACGGTACAGTTTTAATGGAGTGATATGCAGAGTTCAAAGTTTAAAAGCTTAAGTTGATGCTTTGAATGTGGGAGGTATGGAAGGAGATTAAAAGATTTGTTCTTTTTATTTTATCATTAATTTAATTGAGGGTAAAGATGAATTTCGGATGTTAAAACGCTTCTTCTAAGGTAAAAGTTCTAAGAAAAAAGGTTTTTCTTGCTTTCGGCTTTTAATGAGATTCACATAGTTCATATCTACAGACACGGAGCGCGTGAAAAAATATTATATGTAGGTACAAACAATGTATACAAGTGTTTTTACATCTACCGTAGCTGAACGGAACGTGTCCGCGCAGACACGGGCGGTACCAATTTCGTTTGCGCCGACGAGCTTTAGGTTTTTTTGGCTTTGTCTAGTACTCTAGCGACGTCTGTTAATGCCAGTACAGTGTGCCAGACGAAATCGATGATGTGAATACTTTAATTTGTGTCTGTCGGCCACGTTACGTGTTGAACCTGCTACATGCCTCTAGATGTAAATAGAGCTTTAGGCCCCGCTCGGTTTGGACGCATGTTCGTACGAATTCAACTCGTGCGTATACATCCGTTCACGCACGAACAATCCCGACATTATGTAGAAATTCTATGGCAGCACTCACACTGCGTGCGACTAAGTTGACGTATGACTAACAGCGCGCAGTCTGAGCTCGAACTTAGTATGTATAAGGTTGAGATTGATCGTGGGTAAACGTACGTGTTGAATTCGTACGAGCACGCGTCTGAACTGAGCGCGGCCGTTCAGTAAACTATAAATACAGCGGTATCATTAAGTAAATGTCAATGCCGTCCTAGCCTCTTTGACGAGTTGTCTGAAAGTTGTGAGAACACTTTACGCTGCCTTGTCTGTGACGCACAAAGGTGTCAGCACTTACAACTTTGAGAACCCTTCGTTAAGAAGGCTTAAGAACAACTAGGGAATACACGTGACATCGGTCACATTCATTTTATGTAATACTATAGTGATATTTATTTTCTTCTATCAGTACATGAAACAAAATTTTGGGTACAATTAACAGGTCATTACGGGAATGGAGCACTTTGAACTTTGGCACAAATAAAGATTGTGAGAATTTTTAAACACGAAAAACACGTGGCAGCCGTAGTCATATACCACTTAAAATTTAGCCGCCATTTTAATATTAGTAGGACTATCATGTATTAAATTAAATATGTTACATGCATACACTTTCAGATGAGAATATTTTCTTATTAACCGACTTCAAAAAAGGAGGGATTCTCAATTCGTCTACTGTTTTTTTATTTATAGATAGGTGGAGGGATTCTCAATTCGTCTACTGTTTTTTTATTTATAGATAGGTGGAGGGATTCTCAATTCGTCTACTGTTTTTTTATTTATAGATAGGTGGAGGGATTCTCAATTCGTCTACTGTTTTTTTATTTATAGATAGGTGGAGGGATTCTCAATTCGTCTACTGTTTTTTTATTTATAGATAGGTGGAGGGATTCTCAATTCGTCTACTGTTTTTTTATTTATAGATAGGTGGAGGGATTCTCAATTCGTCTACTGTTTTTTTATTTATAGATAGGTGGAGGGATTCTCAATTCGTCTACTGTTTTTTTATTTATAGATAGGTGGAGGGATTCTCAATTCGTCTACTGTTTTTTTATTTAATAGATACTTTTCAGACTGTGATTTTAACTAGTCGGGTTTTGAGTTTTTAAAAAAATATATAAGTACAGCATAGCATTAAGATGGTAGAACCATTATTCCATACGTGTAATGAATTGGCCACATTTGACAAACTCAGACACTGTAGGTAAGTATATATCCCAAGGCCTGAAGGCTAATCAGTTTCTGTTGCCAAACGACCTTGTGTTTATTAATAATGCAGAGATCCTCGATATTTATTAATAATGCAAAGCACCCAAGAAGGAATCTTTTATCGAACATTCCCCAACAGCGGGTTTAACCCTACCCCTGATGAGTGAATTTGGGTACAAAACGTCACACGGATTTCTTAGCTTGATTGGGTACGTATAAACTTTATTATTAAATATCCTTCTATGTGCGTGTGAAATAAGTTGATACGCTGTGATACATACACGGAGTTACGTACATATTCCCAGAGTTACACCATACACTAAATAAAGAAAGGTTAAAGAAATATTTTTTCTTAAAATAAATATAATCGTAATAAAAACAATTGGCTGCAACCCTTTTATAACTGTTCGGGATGGGTCTCACCCCACAACAGGCAGAGGATGGCTTCACCGCGCTGCTCCAATGCGGAGTGGTGAAACCGGCTAGTTGTCAACCCGAGTCAGATGTTTTCAAATCGTTCATAGGACGTCGACAAGGTTTAACGACTGCTATCGTATCGATAACAACCGGGACGAATGAATGTATAATTTATCTGTATGACTTTCATTAAGTGTGCACAAATTGTACCTAATAATGAATAAAAGCTTTTGAGTTTGAGTTTGACCGATAGCGGTCCCCTATCCACGTAGGCACTGACCGACGTCGCCTTTATCGATCGCTTGCAATCTATTCAAGCGTTCAAACAGTGTTGGTTAAAGATGAGAAAACGCTGGTTCATGAGAAAAAAGGTGTTACAAGAAAACAAAGGCCTTCGTTCAGTACCACCACTTGGCATTCAGGTACGTGTTGTAAGGCGCAAATAATAAGTCAGAGCCTAATTAATTCCACCGGCTCCACTCTAGGCCGATGAAAAATGTACGCCACGGATTCGAAGTTGATTTGAAAGGGAAGATTTACAGGAATTTCTCTGAAAACATGCTTCAGGGGTGTAGGGCTTGGAAGCCGATAATTGGCAGGATTAAAAATGCCAAAGCTTGAAAATTTTACATTTTGGCGCCTAATGCGCGAATGGGGATGTTTACTACCATTGGCAGTTATTACAAAATGTAATTCTGCTAAAAAGCTACTTGAAAATCTAGTCCACCTTCCAATAGGTTATCTAAAAATGAATTAAGATTAGCGTAAAATAGAAGGTGTTTTATTTGTGGGACATAAAATGTTTGGAACTCCTACGAAACTTACTCCTACGAAAACAACCAGGGTGATTTAGAAAATAAAAAGTAAAATGCTTATTACAGTTGACATTACGTCAGTAGGATGGAATAGGGGAATTGGAATGGTTTTATAATGGTGTTTTTATGAAAATTAGTAGACTACTTAGCTCGCTGGAGCTGACTTCACCATGCTACTTGACTGCGAATAAATCTTGATATTATATTATTATTATTATGATGTAGTTTATATACCCCAAAACTCAGAATATTACTATAAAACTACTAATGCTAATTCGCCAGCCCTATTAGCCGGCGAGTCAAATGCTCATGAATTATTATTTGCGATGAAATCTTAGAATATCGTGAACGATAACAGAGATGTCTCCAACTATAAATATTCAGTAATTCATTATTCATCCCGTCTCAGTAGCTGATTAAAATAATTTTATCTTGTTTTTGTTCCGCTTGACATTTTGTTTACTTTCCAGTCTTACATTAATATTATAATCTTGCTTTAGTATTTATTATATTTTAATATTATAAATGTGAAAGGTGAGGATGGATGGATTCTTTCATGCTTTTCATTTCAACAGCTGAATAGATTAATTGAAACTTAATTGGTACTGATAGGTTGTTACTTGGATTATGACATTGGATAGGTCTATTTTTATCTTAAGAAATAAAAAAATATCTAGATTTTGTCATCTTAAGACCGTTTGACACAATCCGTCACACCCAACTAATAAATGAGTATTACCGCAACCTTGTCATTCACTCGTCTCCTCGTGTCATCACACGACAAACCAATGCAACAAATTGGTAATAGACAAGGGGTGATGCACGGTCAGAGTTCTATAATACAACATTAAAGAAAAAAATTATACTTGTCAGTAACCCATTAATGACACTCACCCCCCCCCCCCCCTATTGGGTCTCCTCTGATGGAGAACACAGGCATGCAAGTTTCCACACGATGTTTTCCTTCACCGTAACAGCAGTTGATATTTGATTTTATAAAGCGCACATAACTTTTATACAAACTCATTGGGACGTGCCACTGGGATTCGAACTCGGATCCCTCATCATATATATCGCTATATATGTATATAATATAATGATCCTTTCACGGTAAATGTTGCTCCAGTGTGAAGTTATAATAATTGTTGATCCACCTATTTCACGTGTTTGCTCGGCTCCGCTTCGCGCAACATGATATACTTTGATCCGTCCTCAGTATACGCGTGACGTCGGTGGATCTGCACTCGCACATTTTCAACATACTCGTCAGCGGTTTGACCAACATTCGTTGATCCATTAACGGTCAAAAAAATTATACTGAATGTGATTTTTTAGATCCGGAGTACATTTAACTTAAATGCGACATTTGTTTAGACTTTGTTGATCCGGCCGAAACAATAACAAAAATCATACTGAATGTGATTTCTTAGATCCGGAGTATATTTAACTTGCTTAGACTAAGTTGATCCGTTCGAAATAAAAACAAAAATCATACTGAATATGATTTCTTAGATCCGGAGTATATTTAACTTAAATGTGACATTTGCTTAGACTAAGTTGATCCGGCCGGAGTACAAAATTGACTCTTACTGCGCTCTTCTGGCGCTGGCTTTCGGGCGATTTTCGCGTGTCGCTGCTCACTATTCAAGTCACGCCGGAAGACCAGGGGCCATCCATGGTACCTGCCGATCACACCGCGCCCTTTTATTGGAAAGGGTCACTGGAAAAGGGTCGCGGTGTCTGGACCTCTGCGCGCCGGAGCACTTTTGGCAACTGCGAGCGGACTGAAGAAGACGGAAAGGAGCCTACCTACCCCCCACCACTCACCCCGCGCACCATGGAGGTCAGGTAGGTCCGCCCCCCTCACAGGCCCCGACTGCAGCGGCCGGCGAGCGTCCCGCGCCGCTGATAGTGGCGAAGATGCTACCCAACTGGGTAGTGGACCTCAGAGCGCTGCGGGACATCCTCGGCGTCCCACCGCACTCCGTGGCAAGCGGAAAGGGCTTCCGCTTCCATCCTAAATCCGCAGACGAGTTCAGGAAGGTCCAGGCCTACCTGATCAAGATTCAGGAGACCGAGCCGGGCCTAGTCTGGTACTTTCTGTCCCTGACGGAGGAGCGGCCGACAAGGGACATCCTCGGCGTCCCACCGCACTCCGTGGCTAGCGGAAAGGGCTTCCGCTTCCATCCAAAATCCGCAGACGAGTTCAGGAAGGTCCAGGCCTACCTGATCAAGATTCAGAAGACCGAGCCGGGCCTAGTCTGGTACTATCTGTCCCTGACGGAGGAGCGGCCGACAAAGGCCAGCGTCCGCGGCCTCCCGGAAAATATGGACCCAAACTGGGTAACCGGCGGTCTTAAAGACCTGTCTTCCCGGCTCGTTTCTGCCGGCTCATCGCCCCCCCGCGGCGGCAGCAAGAAAGGGTGTACTACGTCCAGCTGGAGCGTGTGAGCGTTGAGGAACGGCTTGTGCCCATACCTTAGGCGGATGGCGCGCCTACGGGGTCTCAGCGTCCCCCCACCTCCACCCGGAACCCCAGTCAACATACCGGCTGGCGAACGCGGCCCGCCCGCGCACACCAGCCGTAGACGCCAGGCCAGGTGGCGTAAGCGGGAGAAGGGGCTCGCTGAAGAGCAGGCCTCCTCCGCCCCGCCTAAGCCGAAACCTACGCCTCGAGCGCCCGCGATGGTCGCGACTCCGCCCGCCCCCGCGCCCGCCCTTGCTCCACTCCCCTCCACGGCTTAGCCGCCGGCGATTGCAGAGGACGGCTCCCCGAGCGCAAGCGCATGCCAAAGTGCAAGGGGAAGAAGCCGCAAAGCACCCAGGAGGAGGTAGTCCAGGTACCCCAACCAGTCCCTGCCCACCTCCCCACACCGACCCCACCCCATCCTGCCACTCCATTCCCGCTACAGATAACGGGACGCCTAGCCCCCTCTAGGCCCTTACAAGCTCTGGGCTTCGAAACGCCGCCGATGAACTGGTAGCCGCCGTATCGGCCATCAGTGAGGCGATTGCGCGGTACCCAGAGCTCGTGGGGACAATTAGAGGGGTCTCAACCAAAGTCCTCGGGCTCCAGCATGTCAGTCAGTCTTAGACTAATGTACTGGAACCCGGGTGGGTTGTCCTCACAGTCCAGACAGGAACTCCGTCTCCTCCGCGAGCAAGACGTGCATGTCCTGCTCATGGGAGAGACGAATTTGTCTCTTAACCAGGACTTCCGCCTCCCGAATTACTTCGTGTACCGCCGCGATGAGATCGCCCCCTCCGGGTACCCTTACAAGGGCACGGTGGTGTCGGTCTGCCGCGACGTGGTACACACGGTTTTGCCAATCCCGCCGTTCTCAGTTATGCGCTCCACAGGAGTCGAGCTGAACGCGACGGGCCAGGCACTACTTGTGTTTGCGGCATACCGCCCGCCTGGACGTAATCTTTGCCTCCAAGATTTCAGAAACATCTTCGACGGTGGGAACCCGACCCTCCTGGCTGGCGACCTGAACGCTAAGCTTGGGGTTCCAGAGTCGCCAACAGCGCGGGACGGCGAATCCTCGTGGACGCGGAGGCGAATGGGTATCAGGTGTTAGGGCCAGAGACACCCACTCACATTCCGTCTAACGTCAACCACCGTCCGGATGTGCTTGACATCGTACTCCACGGGAATCTACCGTGCCCGGTCTATGTGGAGGTATGACATGAACAAACAGCACCTCCCCATACTGGTCACTCTTGGCTTGGGACCCGAGTGCACGTCATTGCCGTGCGCGAAGCGTAGGACGGATTGAGAGGGCTTCAAGTCTGCACTGGCCTCCTATGACCATAAGGCCCCGTTAACTTCCCCGGAGCCGGTGGAGGCCGCGGACGTGGTCTTTGCGACGTCAGTCAAAGAGGACCTGGATTACCGAGAAACATAAGACAGAGGACGTCTGCAAAGGTGACGTGACCAACAATAATATTTTTTTATTCCGGTTCCTTAACTCTTAGCGGTTTAGGAGTTCCATTCTGTATCTCCGAAGCTCTTCATCAGATCATCATCACCTTAATATGGGACCAAATTCACAATAACCGGTCCCAAACCAAAAAAATATCAATTCAAATCAACAATAATAATATACCAACAATAATATTTTTTATTCCGGTTCCTTAACTCTTATCGGTTTAGGAGTTCCATTCTGTATCTCCGAAACTCTTCATCAGATCATCATCATCTTAATATGGGACCAAATTCACAATAACAGGTCCCAAACCAAAAAAATATCAATTCAAATCGGTTATCAAATGACGGAATGCGGCGGTCAGAAATATAAAGAAAAACGAGTTCCACTCCATCATCAGAGTCGACGGTGGTCAATGTCTATATAGTTCTGCAAAGGTAATGTGACCAATAATAATAATTTGTTAACCCGGTTCCTTAACTCTTATCCGTTGAGGAGTTCCACTCAGTAATAAGTGTGATGCTCGAGGATGCTACCAGGATACTAACAGGTGGTAATCTCATCATCTTCGGACGGGATGATATGAAGCTTAATTACAATCGATCTTCACTTGGTAAGTTCGTTTGATTTTACAATTATTGATGGCAAAGAAATATATCAAGAAATGTATAACACAGTATAGGTACCTACTGTGCGTTCCAAACTTCCAAATAAAATCTGTAGCTTGTAGGGTCAAAGATACGAAGCGGCAACGTCGCGGCTGCTTTCAGCCAATCCGATCGTATGCTGAGCGGCAACGTCGCGGCTGCTTTCAGCCAATCCGATCGTTTGCTGTGCTCTGATTGGCTCATTTGAATCGGATCAACGTTTTCCGTAACTATCGCAAGGTGGATTTGTATATCGGATCAACATCGGCAAAAACTAGTAAGCAGTCACGTGACTGTAGATGTTGATCCGGTCGGAGCCACATTAGTTACCAGAGATGCATATTGGATCAACAAAAGGCGCCGGATCAACATAGGTTTTTGGATCAACAAAGTGCTCGCGTGAAGTCGCGCTTGATCAACATTTGTCGATAAGGGATAACTATATATGTATAAATGTATACTTATTTACAAAAAATCATTAGTATTGTCCCTCCTATGTAGCCATTTAAATGTTTACCGATACAAACATTCCGAAGTTAAAAAGCAATGTAATTGAAATTATATTTTGGCTATTTCACCGCTCGCAAGTATACGTTTGCTAATAAATATTCAGCATAGAGCATAAGAAACGCGATATTTGCTCGCCGAAGTTTATTCTACTTAATAAGTAATATTGTTTAGATATCTCGTCTTTCTTATACTGTTTATTTGATTATTATCTAGCGAAGAGGTTGTTTGGATGTATTTGTCCATGCATGTCCATATTTTACTACGTTGGATATAAATATAGTATAGATGATGAAGAAATACTGAGGTAATGTTCTGTGACAGAAGAAACATGATGATAATGTTATTTTTAACCAACATTTTTTAATGAATAGATGGATTCTTTAAAAAAATTACATTTACAATATTAACAAAAAGATTTTAAAAACTTCGTGAGCGTGTTTCAGGCTACTAGTAGCGCCATCTTTTGGGAGGAAACAGAAACGCTCCACATAAGAAAACACTTTAGTTTCTCGACACGGGTTTAAGCAAAATTTAATTAGCTTGAGTGTTCCTTGCTTTGAAGTTTGATTAGCAAACAAATTAATCACACGTTACCTTTCAGCAAAGTTCTCAGGTAAAATCATCCACTCAACATGACGCTAGATTTAAGCAAATTTAGCTCTTATGCCCATTGAAATAAGGGTGAAATAAGAGCACTTCGTGAATTGAAATTGATTTATTTGTTTGACGGTAGGGGACCAAGTTCTCGAAGTTGGAAAGAACGATCATTTAATTTAGAATATTGAAACAGATTTTGTTGGTATTTGGAATTGTAATGTTACATTGAGTTTAAACTTTTCAGATTATCGAGAGGTGTTAAAGCGTCGGACCCTGTATTACCTTTTCATGTAATAGATAACAGCTTCTTCGAGTCAGGTTCAAAGAGAAATAAAAAGTTTAGGACAAAATTTTAGATACTCTTAAATCCATCATATTCTAGCGGCAACTCGAAATATGGTCGGAATTTCTAACAATGCCTCGTCATTTCATTATGATTCGAGCGTCATTATTGCCGTAATGACGCGAGCGTTGGTTCTATTATTCAAATTCCTACACTAATGCGATGGGTGGGTGGTATCTTATTCAGTATCGCCAATACCGTCTTTACCATAAGGGCACTCGAGGCCAGTGCCCAGGGCCCCCATCCTCAGAGGGCCCCGAACGGCTGACAATTTCTCTCACATTTAATATGGAAATATTATGGTCGGGCGCATGGCACTTTTCTCGTTGCACGAACGTCGAACATTTTCAAATTTATTCAAATCAATAAGTTCGCTTTCTTTCCAATCTAAAAGGGCCCCGAATTCTTGTGCCCAAGGGCCCCAGCATAGTCTAAGACGGCCCTGAGTATCGCTTAGTGAAGGCTACGGAAATCTAGATAGTATTGGCGTATTACTATACTAACTGTAACTTATTGAAATTAATTTACTTTGTATTTGTATTTCTTCGCAACAATCCGTGTTTTGGTATGGGGCTGGGCCCACCACCCTAAACACATCCCGCTTGCCAGTAACCCATTAATAACCCACTACAGGGCCGGGTCTCCTTCTCGTAATGAGAGACCACGCACCACTACTGCCCGTTGGTGGACTTCACATGCCTTTGAGAACATTTTTTTTTGTGAACTCTCAGGCATGCAGGTTTCCTTACGATGTTTTCCTTCACCGTAACAGCAGGGATAATTATATAATTTTATAAAGCGCACATAACTTTTTTACAAAGTCATTGGTGCGTGCCACTGGGATTCGAACCCGGACCGCTCGATTCGAGGTCGAATTCTAAGCCACTAGGCTATCACCGCTTCTCCCCGCTTACGAGCTCCAAACTCCATCTCACAGTACATAAGAAGATACTCGGTCACACAACGGGTCTGTACCGAGTAGATACGCTTCGTTTCATGTTTTGCTTCTTGTTTAGCCTCACAATATTTGTCTGAGGAGCATACCTACGAGTAGGGTAGCGGGCAGGTGTCAAACGTTTTCAATCAATATGCAAATGATCGAGTTCACCCAACACAAGGAACCTGACTCACCTGACACACAACAAACAATTCCTTAAAAAATACGTACCTACAAATCCTTTTACAGTAGCTGTGAAGTATCCTCAACAAAGGAATTAAAATGAACTTCACACAACAACCCAACTCATAATTATGACAACATCGTTACTATTATAGACCTGTAGACCGCAATTATTTTATTCCTATAACGTCTAAAAGGTAACATCATTCAGGCATTGTATTGTAAGGAGCTAGAATCATTATAAACTTACCCCTGAACGAAGCACAATACACACCTTTTAAAACTAATGAGAAAAAAGAGCATTATCGATATTGCAGTCCCTTTGTGCTTCTATGCAATAAGTGCACAAAGGTTCTATGAATTGAATTTGTTATGTTCAGCAGAAGAGACTACTAACTACCCGTACCTACAGCTACTTATTTTTATCAAGTAATTTAAGCTTAACCAAGTCAGAGCTCACTTTCATAAACTCTAACAACAATAAGACCACCAATTGTGTTATTTCCTGACTTTGTATGCAATGAGATACATACATACATACATACATACATACATACATACATACACCTATGAAATTTGGTATCTATACTTGTTTGGAAGCCGTAATAAATTAACATATTGCAGTTCTGAGAACATTACATACATATTTACGTGTCAAATTGATAACCTCCTTTTTTGGAGTCGGTAAAAATAGAATTCAAATCTGAAACGTATGAGGACCATAATATATTTGGATCGTATTCAAGTAAGCGGTCAGCGGAACAAGTTTATAATAACTCGCGTTTCACAGTCCGTGTGTTTCAATATATTGCAACGAATACGAGTGCCAAACAAGTTAGAGGCTTTGCCAAACCGTATTATGGCACTCTATTTCCATTAAAATATTTTGTTTATCATAAAATAACGTATTTTGGTTCATTGTTAAATTTCCTTTGAGGGGTTTAAATGTCAAGCGAATGACGCAAAATTTAAGTGAATAGTCAAATTTGAGGAACAGTTTTCCTGAAAAAGCATTATTGTTTAATGTTTGCTGCAAATATTTTGGTTGTTCTGCGGTGTTTTTGAAAACCTTTGTTTTGAACCTTTATAAGGAAAATTTTTAAATTTAGAACTAAATAATGAACTTATTTTACTTTATTAACTCACAATTCAGTATATTTCATATCTTATTTTATACGTATTTGTAACGCTGTCGTATGACCAAATAAATAAGAAAACTTACAAAACTTTAGAATTAGTCCAGAAATAAAAAACAATATCTTATCACCAATACATTAAGTTACCTAGTTAAGAATTTACAATTTCAACAATTCGTTCAAATAAAATAAACTAAATAGAACTCTAAGTTACGTACTCTAAGATACGCTCTCTGAGTGCCAAATTTCACCCAAATCTGTTAAATTTTTCGTATGTTCAAGTAACCAACATCCAAACAAACTTTCACATCATTATTAACAGGATTACGGTTTTCACAATCCATGTGTTGTGTTGCGCGGATGTTGTGTGCCAAGTCGCATCGTTTTGTGAAGCCGCACGCAGATTTCATTATAATATCTGTTCGTAACAATGTTTTGTGTTACTGTTACTGTTATTGTTACCGAGGGATTTAAAGCGTGACAAACTTTTATAAAATACTATTTTAAATTTAGTTTTGGCTGCAAATTGTAATGTAGTTACGCCAACTTTGCAAAAGCTACGCTGCTAAGCTGCAAAAGCTATCTTTCTTTTAGAGTACCTTACTTTTAACCTACTTTTATACTATTATAGACGAATATGGGGGGATGGACGAGGGGCCTGGGTTCGAATCCTTGTGGTACTCACCAAGAAGTTTCTTTAAAGTAAGGTGCGTTGTAAACCACCAGCTGTAACCGTAAAAGACAATGTTCTCGAAGGCATGTGAAGTCCATCAATCCTCACTATGCCAACGTGGTGGTCTAAGCCCTACAACCTTCTCATTGTGAGAGGAGATCGACCCGACCCTGCGTTACGTCACTAATGAGCTACAGAGAAGTAGTAAATTCATCAGTCCAAATATAGATGTTCAAATTCATCAATATTCAACGCAACGATAAAACAAACATTTAATATAATTGCTTCTACCCGTATGGCACTTGGTTCAATTTTTCACGTTACATTTACGTGCTCACCTGATATTGGCAAGGTAAAATGGTTTATTCCAATTTTTCAATCATTCAATCGCTAATGGTAATTGAATGGATCAGTTATCTACTCGTCGTTATTTCACACGTAGGGTTCCGGTACACGTTCTAGTCTATATCACGAAAACAACTTAAGCGATTTTGATGAAACTTGTACCATACCCTTAGTTGAAATAGATGTAACCAAACTAAAAGAGAACGATCACGATATGACAGTTAGTTTCGGAGATATTATGTGAGGACAAACATTTATATGTACATACATACCTACACGCATAGGTGTGTGTGAAATTTTGTATGCTTGCTAGGAAACCGTAATGAATAGATCAACATAATTATTATTTATGTAAATGTGAATATTGTGCAGTTCCGATTATTTTTCATACATACGTGTACAAAATGTGTCGAAGAAAAACTATAATCTTTCTTTTCTGTATTATTATTTCGTCGTCGACTTTTCAGACAACGTAGCCGACAGGGTCCTTATACTTTTTAGATACGGGACCCTAAACCAGAATAGGTTTACGTCACAATAAATGCCCCACCGGCGTATCTCTCATCAATCACGCAGAAATTGTCGTAGAGACAACAAAAAATACGTAATGTGTGTGCTCAAAAGGGTTCGGGTAATAGATTCTGCGCTCGCTCACTCTGTTTCGCTTTTTAACGCTTTTTGTGTACCTTACCTTCGAGGACGGTGGGAATTTTTTATTGTTTTTTCAACGTAAGCGGGGGCTATCACCGCTTGTATGTAAGCCTTAGTCCACCACGCTGACCTACTGCGGCTTGGTGGACTTCACATACCTTTGAGAACATTTTTTGTGAACTCTCAGGCATGCAGGTTTCCTCACGATGTTTTGCTTCACTGTAACTGCAGGTGATATTTAATTTTATAAATCGCACATAACTTTTTTCACAAAGTCATTGGTGCGTGCCACTGGGATTCGAACCCGGACCCCTCGACTCGAGGTCGAATTCTAAGCCACTGGGCTATCACCGCTCATATCATATTATGCTGCTTTATGACAGGTTAAAAGGCTCGAGTACCTCTGCATGCGAGCGTAGCGCCATAGTATGGCTCTACCATCTAAATGAATTACTAAATTACATTACCAAGTACTAAAGTTAAGGCTAAAGTTTCGATAGCTTCTGTTATACAAGTAGCAATGTGTTTATCTGAATGCCTGTAATTCTTATTTGGTGTTGACTAGAACTTCTATAACAAACAATGACATAAGAATAAAATACAGCACGTATCTTACACAGAATTCGCACAATTAAATTAATTTCGAAGCTTTTAAGACCTTTTCCGTGCGCTTGGTCACGTTTGCGGAGAAATGGAAATAAAATGCGGTGACAATAAAGTCTTAATCCAATGTCGATACGGATCCATTATCTTGAATCCATCTCTGTATCTTATTTATTCGTGTTGGAGAAATTTAACGACTTTCGAGGGCCCAAGTAGCGCGTGGCGCAGTGGGTAAGACACCGGTGCGCTCCGCGGAAGGTCCTGGGTTCGATTTCCAGGAGAGCAGAGATTTAAATGATGAATTTGAATTTCTTTTTCTGGTGTGGGTGTGTTGTGTTGTTGTCTTGTGTGTGTCCATGGCTCCCACGACACAGGGAATCCTAGTGTGGGGCTATGATTGTGAAGCGTTATTTATATTATTATTAATAAAGATTATTGTTTTCGCAAAGTGAGATCCCCAAGAGGCTCTATTACGTTCTATGCTCCGATTACGTCATGTCGCAGTTTTGTATATATGCCAGCGATGTAGAAAACTTCGACAGCGTGATTCAGGACACCCGTGGCGCCATCTCTCGAATAATATCGGAAGTAGTCATATTGCAAATTGAAGTTTTTTCTTCTTATGTATACGTTTCTAATTAAAGCGGTTTGTTTGTAAGATTTCACTTTAAAAACAGTCAATGCTTGCGGGAAAATAGAAATAACATGCGGTTCCCGCGACAACAGTCCTTAATGTAGGACACGAGTCCCACTGTGAGTCTATGAAGCTGGAGCGTGAGACATCGTGTGCTACACATTCACAATTGCCTCAGGGCAAGCTCTCGTCTCGAGACAGGCAACAATGCCTGTCACGTCTTGCATTTCTAATATCACCCTTTGTTTGACGCTACGTTTAATAACGACTGGTGCAGATATTGTACGGTTATGTATATATGCTAGCTGGTTTTCTGTTAGCATGCCTGAGACTTCCCCATAATGTTCTCGAAGGTATATGAAGTGCACTAGCCCGCAATAGGCCAGCGTGGTGGACTAAGGCCACCAGGTAGAAGGTACTGGGTGAAGAAACTACTCTACCTTCCCGGCTCTCAAATATATTGCATTTTGAACGACACAAAATTTTCAAATTTTCAAACAAATTGCATAACACAATTTCGTCGGGCAGTGGAATGGATAAAATATCTAACCGAAACGTCAAACCCAACGAACCAAATAGACAGACAAACAGACTACACGGATTGTCGCAAATACTCGAAAATACTCGCTGAATACCAAATTGTAATAGGTATACCTATAGAAATAGCGCGTAATTATTAAGGATGTAGGCCTTAGTCCATCACGCTGGCCTAATGCGGGTTGGAGACTTCACATGCCTTTGAGAACTTTTCTTTGTGCACTCTCGCACATGCAGGTTTCCTCACGATGTTTTCCCAAGTGATATTTAACTTTGTAAACCGCACATAACACACTATGTTGCGTAAATAATATGTTGACTTAAGATTTCAAAATAAATGTTGATTCGAAGTTAAATTGCTTTTTGCTTCATATTATTTCTTTGACTTACATATATGTATGGTGTGTGGCTTCGAACTACCGATAATTTAAGGTCATGAAATAGACCAAATATTCGACAAAACACCCCCCATGCATGGGTCTTATCATATAAACGTAAATATAAACACACGAGACCCAAGCAAATACTCCGACAAGTTTCTTGGTGGCCATCACCATATAAAAGTTCTACACGGTGTCTACCACGGAAGAACTCTTTTGAATAACAAAGAAATAGATTATTCATAACACTTGCTCGATAAACATCATCTTTATGACATAGGTGATAAGAATCATATTCGTATGCAATTTGGGAGGGGCATCTCAAGATTAATGACGTAATAATGCTAGGGAAAAATTTTTCTTTATAAAGATTTATGGCGGAACACGAGGCGTGCTTACCTGTAGCTTTATGAGGATTTCTTTGCTTATATTGAAACCGATGTAGATACTATAGAACACTAGCTGACCCCGCAAACGTTGTTTTGCCATATTATAAGTACCTAACTTACACTGTTTAGCTTGTGTGAGTTTGACGGCGAAATAAGAAAATAATTAGTTTTTTCCCCGAAAAATTTTCTCTTATTTTTTCTCAATTTCAACTAAAATACATATAACTATCATAGTTACACTGCCTAGAGTGCGTTTGACGGCGAAATAGGAAAATAATTTAAGTTATTTCCCCGAAATTTTTTCTCTTATTTTTTCTCAATATCAACTAAAATACATATAACTATCATAGTTACACTGCCTAGAGTGCGTTTGACGGCGAAATAAGAAAATATTTGAGTTTTTTCCCCGAAAATTTTTCTCTTATTTTTTCTCAATTTCAACTAAAATACATATAACTATCATAGTTAAACTGCCTAGAGTGAGTTTGACAGTGAAATAAGAAAATAATTTGAGTTTTTCCCTGAAAATTTTTCTCTTATTTTTTCGCAATATCAACTAAAATACATTATAACTATCATAGTTACACTGCCTAGAGTGCGTTTGACGGCGAAATAAGAAAATAATTTGAGTTTTTTCCCCGAAAGATTTTCTCTTATTTTTTCTCAATTTCGACCAAAATACATATAAATATCATAATTTCATTGCCTAGAGTGAGTTTGACGGCGAAATAAGAAAATAATTTGAGTTTTTTCCCCGACAAATTTTTCTCTTATTTTTTCTCAATATCAACTAAAATACAATTATAACTATCATAGTTACACTGCCTAGAGTGAGTTAGACCGCGAAATAAGAAAAGAATTTTAGTTTTTCTCCCTGAAAATTTTTCTCTTATTTTTTTGCAATATCAGCTAAAATACATATAACTATCATAGTTACACTGCCTAGAGTGCGTTTGACGGCGAAATAAGAAAATAATTTGAGTTTTTTCCCCAAAAATTTTTCTCTTATTTTTTCTCAATATCAACTAAAATACATATAACTATCATAGTTACACTGCCTAGAGTGAGTTAGACCGCGAAATAAGAAAAGAATTTTAGTGTTTTTCCCTGAAAATTTTTCTCTTATTTTTTTGCAACATCAACTAAAATACATATAACTATCATAGTTACACTGCCTAGAGTGCGTTAGACGGCGAAATAAGAAAATATTTGAGTTTTTTCCCCGAAAATTTTTCTCTTATTTTTTCTCAATTTCAACTAAAATACATATAACTATCATAGTTACACTGCCTAGAGTGCGTTTGACGGCGAAATAAGAAAATAATGTGAGTTTTTTACCCGAAAATTGTTTTCTTATTTTTTCTCAATTTCAACTAAAATACATATAACTATCATAGTTACACTGCCTAGAGTGAGTTTGACGGCAGAATAAGAAAATAATTTGAGTTTTTTCCCCGAAACTTTTTCTCTTATTTTTTCTCAATATCAACTAAAATACATATAACTATCATAGTTACACTGCCTAGAGTGCGTTTGACGGCGAAATAAGAAAATAATTTGAGATTTTTCCCAGAAATTTTTTTCTTATTTTTTCCTCAATTTCAACTAAAATACATATAACTATCATAGTTACATTGCCTAGAGTGCGTTTGACGGCGAAATAAGAAAATAATTTTAGTTTTTTTCCCGAAAAAATTTCTCTTATTTTTTCTCAATTTCAACTAAAATATATATTACTTTCATAGTTTCACTGCCTAGAGTGCGTTTGACGGCGAAATAAGAAAATTATGTGAATTTTTTCCCCGAAAATTTTTCTCTTATTTTTCCTCAATTTTAACTAAAATACATATAACTATCATAGTTACACTGCCTAGAGTGCGTTTGACGGCGAAATAAGAAAATAATTTGAGTTTTTTCCCGTAAATTTTTGTCTAATTTTTTTCTCAATATCAACTAAAATACATATAACTATCATAGTTACGCAGTGTAACTGTTATTCTGCTCAACCCGCTTGATAACTTATAATTTATAAGTTATCGAGCGGGATGAAACGGTGAAAATTTAGGGTTGTATGTTACCACATTATTGATTAGAGTGCGTTTGACGGCGAAATAAGAAAATAATTTGAGTTTTTTCCCGAAATGTTTTTTTTATTTTTTTCTCAATTTCATCTAAAATACATATAACTATCATAGTTACACTGCCTAGAGTGAATTTGACGGCGAAATATGAAAATAATTTGAGTTTACATATAAGATTATAGAACATTCGGCGACCCACGTGGCGCAGTGGTTTAAACACCGGTGCGCTGCGCGGAGGTCCTGGGTTCGATTCCCAGTGGAACACAGATTTGAATGATGAATTTGAATTTCTGTTTCTGGTGTGGGTGTGTTGTGTTGTTGTCTTGTGTGTCCATGGCGCCCACGACACAGGGAATCCTAGTGTGTGGCTATGAGAGTTTAGTATGAGTGTGAAGCGTTATATTTTATTAGCGTTATTTATATTATAATACTTTTTATCCTTTACTGGACCAAGTTCTAAAATAGCACGAAGCCGCGGGTAAAATGAAAATTTTTCTCTTATAGTAGTAATTCGCTGGTTTATCTTCGAGGCTCTTATATATAGTACACTGTATATAAGAGCCTCGAAGATAAACCAGCGAATACACTAGTGATATACTTACTCGATATTTTCGCTCGCGTAGGTCTCAATAAGAAATTCTAGATCACACAAAGATTTCCTGAGCACTGAGATTTTATTTCCGTACGTCCTACGAGTACGTAGAATCTTTTCTATTGTGCAATCGACGAAAGTTTGGAATTTATAAAATCGACATGACAGATACAGATAAATAAAACAATAAAATACCGATAATTCTAATTATATTACTAGCTGTGCCCGCGACTCCATCTGCGTGGAATTTTTTATTTAATTATAATATAATACCTATAATTCTAAAATATAGCCCCTATGCCTATTACCGGTTAAAACTCTAAAAATTGTCGTGAACGTCGTAATATCCCGTGCGATCCCCTTAAAAGGGAAGAATACGATCTCCCGTATGTGATACTTACGAGTACCTACGATATGTTGATAAGCACCTTAAATGATAAGGTTGACAGTCAATTTTATTGTTACTATTGCTACTTTTAACGGTAAGAAACATCTTTTTAAACTTAATCTCACATAGCGGCTGGGCTTAGTTACCTCCTGAAAATTTGAGTTGGGAACTTCCTAAAAATATTGAAAACGAAAAAAAGGAAATTTAGTAATGTCATGTCAGTACCCATTAATGACTCACTACAGAATCGGGTCTCCTCTCACAATGAGAGGGATGTAGGCCTTAGTCCATCACGCTGGCCTACTGCGGGTTAGTAGACTTCATATGCCTTTGAGAACATTTTTTTTGTGAACTCTCAAGCATGCAGATTTCTTCGCGATGTTTTCCTTCACCGTAACAGAAGGTGATATTTAATTTTATAAATCGCACATAACTTTTATTACAAAGTCATTGGTGCCACTGGGATTCGAACCCGGACCCCTCGATTCGAGTTCCAATTCTAAGCCACTGGACTATCACCGCTGCTTTTAGTAATAATGCCCAGAAAATATTAATAAAACATTGAAGATTAGCTATCGAAACAAACCATTTATATCCGAGCGCTTCGGACTGGCTAAGCTCCGATAAAAATGAAAAAATGCACAATAAATACCACGCCGTAGACGTTTGATTAATGGTTTGTAATTTCGCGATAAGACTTGGCTGTTGATTTTTTATTTTTATAAATCCGGACACCTTGGTAAGCTTGGCTTAGGGCATAGATGCCCCTAACTTAAGACTAAACTATGCCCGCGGCTTCGTCCGCGTGGACCTACCAATTTGACCCAGATGAAGACAAAAAGTTTACTATATGTTGATCCAGTTTATGATCTATCTATGTACCAAATTTCATGCAAATCTGTTCAGCCGTTTTTACCTGGATTAACATATAGGATACTTTTTATCCTTCTCTGCATCAAGTTCTAAAATCTACGCGGGCGAAGCCGCGGGCAGTCTAGTGTTACATACGATTGCCAAATCGGTGTTTTACTGAACCAAATTCAGATTGGCATTTTGCACCTAAACTGCAAATCAGAAAATCGTATCCCGTATAGCTGGAACTAAACAGTCCGGTAATCCCCCTCGGAGTAAACGCTTCTATTCAATCGCACAAAACTGTATCGTGATTCCCGAATTCCTACCAGTTCGGAGGTTCCGACTTCAAAGCGGTTTCATGTAGGGACGAAACATTTCTATATATTTTATGCCACACTTTAACCGGCTTTTAAACAAGGTTTGAAGGGAAAGGGGACGATCTCTCACCAGACGATATCACTGCCTGGGGACCACGGTCCGAATGCTAACTTCGGACATTTGTAGGTACCTATATATGCTCAGTTTCTATGGAACTTTGATAGCGCGTTTCAGGATACGTCTTCTCATTGGTCAGTCTCGGTATGACGCGTGTAACGGTTCTATTGCTTTCTCTATTCGCCGCTTGCATCGTCATTCGTTATCAGCATTTCTGTGAGGCGTGCGCACATGTCGCACATAACGTGTCGAAATTGAAAATCGTATCCCGTATAGCTGGAACTAAACAGTCCGGTAATCCACCTCGGAGTAAACGCTTCTATTCAATCGCACGAAACTGTACCGTGATTCCCGAATTCCTAACAGTTCGGAGGTTTTCACCGCAAAGCGATCTCGTAGAGCTGGGAATTGTGAAACATTGCATGGTCTTTTGGGTTAAACTGAGTACTCTGGTCTTTTAAGTGCTGACTAAAAACAATTTCTATTGCAGTAAATATATATGGTTATTTAGTTAGCAAGGACCTGGTCTATGTAAAAAAGGAAAGAAAAAAAATAATTAAAAAAAATTAAACCGCCTTCAAAAAACTATGAAATAAAATTTGTTACTTTATAGAATAGACAGAGATATTCGGCTGTCTGAATGCAGTATCTT
Source organism: Erynnis tages (assembly GCA_905147235.1). NCBI lineage: Eukaryota > Metazoa > Arthropoda > Insecta > Lepidoptera > Hesperiidae > Erynnis > Erynnis tages. Next base: position 6,961,357 of record LR990095.1, on the reverse strand, counting down.
GATTTGAAATGGATTAAATAATTATTGACTGACACGTATCGTACATTATCCTTCGCTACTTCAGTATATCAAATTAAAAACATGTATAAAAAGTCTTAAAAATTCGGAGGTAAGCAATTGAAACATTAACGCTTGTTCTTGGATTTTCGAATACCATTTTCTATAGCAAACATTATTTTCTGCAGTAGTTCTCAAGTCTACTCAGCAGTCGCTGTTCCGCTCGTAAGAATGAAATAAGGGTCTTGGGGAAATAATATTTGGGGGTGAAAGGTCGCTGTAAAAATAATTTACAGCCTGTTTAGTGCCGCGCGGGACCAGCTTACTTTGAGGTAAAGGTCTACGATATGTTTTGTTTTGTTTTTCGTCCCTTTGACTGGTGCTTAGTTTGAGATTGTTATTTTTATAGGTCGTCGGATAAATCCCAAGGAATCACATATTAAAGCAATTTAAGTCGACAAAAATTTTTTTAATGCTTGGAAGAAAATGTTGCTGTCACTTCTGTTCACTTCAGAACAACCTTTGAAATTGGACTTTTTAAAACTTGAATACTCAATTTCATGTAAAACAAACCTTGTAAAAAAAAAAATTCGCCGATTTTGAGATTCAAATTTGAGCCAATCGCTTGTGAAAATCTCTTTGAGATGGAACGTGCTGATTGGACAGGGGTTTAAGCTTTTTGAAACTGGAAATAAAACGGTAAAGCGATCCGTCTCAGCGAAATTCTGGGGAATACGAAATTTTGTTTTGAATAGTTCCGAATTCTGAAAAATTGTTCATGAAATAAGAAGTAAGGTCGTACTAAACTATAGTAAGGTTTTGAAAAGTAAAAGGGGCTTGCCGTGTAAATTTATTGTTAAGTATTTTTTATTGACATAATGTATTTTACTTAGTTATTTTATAGACAAGCACATGAACTATGTAGGTATTTTTTAAATAATTAATTATGTCTTTTGTGTGTCTTGTCGTCACTTTTTGTCATTTAAGAATTTTTTGTCGTTCAAACTAATTTAAAACCATAATTTCCCCTATCTCTAACCCAGTAATGACCCAATGCAGGTCACAATGAGGAGCCTACATGGCCTTAGTCCACCACGCTGTCCTAATGCGGGTTGGTGGACTTCACATACCTTTGAGAACATATTCTCTGAACTCACAGGCATGCATGTTTCTACGCATATATGTTTTCCTTTCCTGTTATAAGATAAGCTAAGCAGACGAAACTGCGGGCAAATTCTAGTCTCTTATACGCCTGTACGAATCCTGTATATCAGAAACGAGAGAACATCGTCAATCGAAGCGGGTTTTGAGCAGTTCTGACGCAGCGGCCTGCCGTTTGACAAATGGAAGCCACCGGGTGTGATTCGCTTTATGCACGGTAGATTCAACTCGTTCTGAAAAGCAAATGTCATGTAATAATTTGTTAGACAATTATATTTTTGTAGCGATAGAGACAATGGGCCCAGAGATTGCGACATAAAGAAGTGCAATATTTTCAAGAAGGCTGTTATTTCAAGGTTTTGTATAATAAATATGCATGCGGAGGCATTGAAACGAAGGAAATACGCTCGTCTGGCAGAAGGATATACCTTCTTGCCATTCGCAGTGGAAACATTGGGACCGTGGGGACCAGAAGCAAGACATTTCTATAAAGATTTGTCTTCGCGTCTGGTCGTAGCGTTGGGTGACCCGAAGGCAGGAGCCTACTTTGGACAGTGTTTTTCATTTGTCATAGTTTTAGTTTATTTCATTATTTTAGTTTATTAGGTTTTAATTTGATCTTATTACAATAATCTATTTGTAAATATTAACTAACTTCAAATAAGGTACATTTGAAAAAATCCATAAATATTATATTACTCATATTTCATTTGTAGGTAGTGAAGAAACGTGTGTGAAAAAATTAGAGTCAAATAAAGTATCCTTTATGAGAGTTGAACTCTGTTTGTCTTTTTATTCTGCGTGAATCACGTAATATATTGGAGATCAGATACTAATCGCGCACGATGCCTCTTTGGCACCAAACAAAACGTTTCGGCTGTTGTACCCATCGTTGGGTACATGCAATTGCGTGTGGTTTTTATTTATTTATAGAAGTCCCTTATATAGACCAGTGTCGATAATCTTTAAAACCAAAAAATAGTAGGATGAGACCCATTGGAAAAAGTAAGAAAATTATATAACAAAAATGAAAGGAAAAATTATTTACGGGTCGGGTAAAAAGGTCGGGAAGTGGAAGGTTAAACCCCTTTAAACTAATAAATATAACAATTATGAATTCATAATGAAATCATTATGATTTCATTTTGACTCAATTGTAATAGTACATTCGACCTAAAAGATCTGGCGTGGTCAGAGGGATGGTAGAAAATTTGGCACGGATTGGGCCAAAACTATGCAAACTGCATTATTTTAAAGCAGCGTGGTGGAATATGGTCCAATCCTCCGTGCTAAGAGACAATAGAACAGAAAGCCGCGTTTATTAAATTTTGACGACACTAGGCTTTCCAATTAAGTTACTGCACTATGAAGCTATCGCCAGCAGACTGTACTATCGCAAAATGAAATTCGTGTGGTAAAAAATGCAGTAACTTTCAAGAAAATAAAAGCGCTCTTAGCTTACTCTCAATTGTTTGAAATAGTGACGAAAAGATTATAAAAAAGATTGCATAGTTGCATACCTAAAAATGGTAAATATAATCTCTTTTTTTCATTTTTAATTAAAATAATTTGTAAAACAACTTTATATAACACCATATAAGTACGTGCAAATAAACGTTTCGTCTTTGTCTTAAATATTCGACATACGATATTATGTAAAGTAGTTTGTAAAGTAAGTTTAAGTTTATAAGAATGGTCTATACTACAGCTGAAAATATACCCGATACCCCGTCTCGATCAGACACAAAAGGCAGGGGAATATCTTGCTCTCCGCTAAGTTGGATTGTTATCGAGTGACTGCCAAATTGGCTCCCATCCAAGTGAAAGGCAGTATTTATTATTGGCTACGTTCATATTGTACCGCGCGAGTCCAAAATTAGGGCCATAATCTACCTACTAATAATGAAATTATTGGCCATCGCCCCTTTGGGGTTTGTGGCCAAGTTTTTGACTATAAAAAATGTTTAAGGTATTTTGTAGTAAAAAAATAATTTAAAAAATTAAACCGACTTCAAAAAAAATATGAAATAAAATTTGTAATATATCTTTAGGTTTACTATTCTTTGAGGTTGGTGTCTTTTGTATTAAGTATTTTGTTAAATTTCGGCACCAAGCCGAATAATTGTAATTTTTAGTTTTAAGTCCAAATCTCTGAAATTATAGAACCGATTTTGATGAGACTTTTACCATTCCCTAAGTTGAAAAAAAATCAAACAAACAATAAAAAGAACGATAACGATCCGTCAATTAGTTTCGGAGATATGCGAAGACAAACATATCTACATACATACATACACCCATGAAATTTCGTATACTTATTTAGAAGCCCTAATAGACAATTATGTAAAATAATATATTGTCCAGTTCCGTTAATATAACATACAATATTATTATACGTGTCTTTTCTTTTTACTAGGCTATCCTACATTCGCTCCTCGCTTGCTATTGAACGGTTAATTTAAGAGTTTTTCACTCAGGCCAGCAGCAAATATGCTGCAAACATTCAACGATAGTCACGATACAATTCTACAAAGGAATGAGCTAACGAGTTGGTCAGGAATGTTGGGAATTCCTGACTAACTCGATGCTTCACACATTCTGCATTACAACGAAAGGCATAGCTTAGGGAATTCCCTATTCCAATTGTATTAAAACAGAAGTTTCTGTTCATGATTTTGTTTTAGTGGACGAGATTTAGTTTGAAGAGTAGAGCATACAACATGTTGATCCAGGTAATAAAGGTAGGTACTTTTTGTACGTCTGGGTGGACTAGAATTTAATTTGAAGAGTATTTGTTATAGTTACCGTCATGAGTCGTGAGCACAGATTATCAGTAGTAGGGATATTGTATACTTTCGGCCAATGTACCGCCGCCGTAAAAACATTCTGGACCAATAGACGACGCACACTGACGAACTGACGTTTGTCGAACCAATCGTGTGCACCGCAGCGCAGTCAATGTCAAACCGCCCAATTAAAGTTACTCGTGACGGCAACTATACAGAGGTTATATACGAGTAGGGACTCTTTGTACCGAAATTCGAATGGCCATTTTCACGTGAAACATTAATTGCTCACAAACTTTCGTATTAATAATGTTAAAGAGATTATAATATTATTATTGTTATTTAAGAAAAACTTTCTCAATTCTAAGAAATCTAGGAGGAAATCTAGGAGCTATGATATTATTGTAATAGGTACACGTTTATTAAATAGTCTTGAAAAAACATGTAACATTACCTACTCAATGTGTTTATGTAACACGATGAACTAACAACGCTATTATTACCGCCTCAGCCGGTACACTGGCGAGCGCGGAGTATAAATTAACTGGTGCAGTATAGGCGTATATCCGACACGTATCGGGCAATACTTTATCGTGCACTGCAGTGTTTTGCATTTTACAGGCTGTTATGTCACCGGTTATGTAAGGGACCTATACGCTCATAGCCCGGAATAAAGAGTTATTTTCTCGCTAGAAGGTTACATGGATTATTACGACAGCTCATCTTGAAACTAAATTAATGTCTGTTGCCACAAGTTCTGATGGTGTGGGTGGAACCTTATTCTTTTATCGGTGGTACGATGAAAGGACGTTCTGTTTACTACAACTAAATTAAGTATCTAGCATCCTCACAAAGCATTTGTGGTTTTAGTGATTTTATTAAATCTTGGCACCATTCCTTATAACTTAAACCGAAACTCAATTAAAGCAGCAGCTGCTTTACGCCAAAGAATTAAGTAATTAAATTGGACTATTTAAAATACAGCCTGCACGACGAGCGTGGCGCCACGCCAAGCGTCCGCGCCAAGTGGTGGATCATGGGTCAAAACTAAACTTTAAAATATATGAAGAAAAAAGACTGATTTAAGATTTCGTGAGTGTAGAGGCGCGCCATAACCATGAAATTTAAATAACCAACCAACTAAAATGCTAAAAACCAAATAAAATGCAACGATAAAAGCGGTGATGATTGACACAGTGAAAAATAATTTAGCCTTTTACTATAGCGAGATAGCCCAGTGGCAAAGAATTCAGTAAGGGGTTGAATTCTTTGTAACTGGACTATAACTAAGGGGGTTTGAATCCCAGTCGTACTCATGACTTTTTCATAAGTTATCTGCGCTTTATAAAATAAAATATTATGTACTATAACATTCAAGGAAAACATCCTGAGGAAACCTGCATGGGTGAGAGTTCTCCATAGTGTTCACAACAGGTGTATGTTTGTTCTCATAACCCGCCGAGGATCCAGCAAGTTCGGTTGACGGATGGTTTTTTGTAAACCAACCGTAAAAAAATAGAAGCAACCATTCTAAGGAAAGCAGCCTGCGTCCCTTCAATAAAGAGCTATACATACAATACCTTCAATAAACAAAAAATACGCAAAATTTCATTCATAAAAAGACAGTCAAAGAGACAAGAAAAATAAAATTGTTGTCACTTGTCATTAACAAATCCTAATATCTGCCCGACATTATTATTTCCATGAATTATTTCAACGCGTATGACCGCAATAAATGTCACAAAAGTTTACTTACATTGTAGAATCCCTGTTATATATTTTCACCCTTTTCATAATACAATATCTTTCCCTTTGAACCGATGTAAGGCAACTCGTTAAGCCGACGTTTAAGCAATAATAAGCCAGGGATTATTTCGGCGAATTAATATCTGAGTCAAACAAACAGAAAACCTTAATCTTTTAATTTGGAATTTAATTTGACCAAATTATTATTTAATTATATCTATGAAAAATAGTAGGAGTGTATTTATGTAGATATTATTACAGCCATTCCACATTATTATAGCCATTCTATTCCTAGCGTTTTAAAAGCTTTAATTAAATTTGCAATGTTTGTATCATTTGTGTATGTATGTAAGTAAACATGTACCTATGAATGTTGAGATCAAAATTTGCAATTTAATATGAGATCAGTTATACTTAACCGATTAAGGTAAATTATCTTTGTGAAGTCATTCTAAATCGAATATGGCGGACTAAAAATACGAAAACGAAATGACTTTTTAAATAAAAGCTTTTTAAAAATTGTATTTTTTTATTCTTAAAGTTGTAAGCAAAAATACCCCTGGGGTACGTATTGGTAGGGAACATTTTTCTCAAAACAATTTGTTTGTTATTAGAATAAGAAACAATCAATGAAGAAAAAGAGACATTTTCCTGCTTATTACTTGGCTATACAAAAAAGGCTTTGGTTTGCTAACAGAAGATAAGAATATTATTTCAAAACAACACATAAAATTTAATTTACGACGCCAAGGATCTTCAAAGTCGTAATTTTAAAAAAGCCTGGTTGGATTCTTGGTTATTTGCGTAAATTATGTAAAACATCAGCCTGTGTCCACAAGGGTATCTTAGAGCCACCGAAAAAAGAAGTAAATAGAACGGCAATCCTACTACTATTATAGATGAGAAAGCATGTGAGGATGGATGGATGGACGTTTGTTACTCTTTCACGCAAAAACGACTAGATGTTTGGTATACAGGTTGTTTGTGACCTGAATTAACCCCTGAAACAAATAAAATAAAAACCATGCGGACGAAGCCGCGGGTAAAAGCTAGTAATCACATGTGTTCCGGTTACTCGGTACGATTAGAGTTGTAGCATGAGCTAATATGCGCTCAATTGCACAGAATATGTATGGTACACCGGCCCAGGCCCATAACCGTTCTATCTTCTTCCTATATCTATGGCTCGGAGCTTATACTGTCCATTAAAATGTTACTGAGAGGAAAAAAGTATCTTCTAGATACAGAACATAGTGTAAATATTATTTAAATAATATTCATAACATGATCTGTATTATAAAATGTAATTTCGTGGGACCAATGTACGGGTATGCAGTTAACCCTTCACTCAAGTGGATGAAACTGAACCTTTGTGAAAATAGTTTCTCGATGTAACGCGCATTTTATAAGGGTTTGGCAAAGGGAGAACTGCCATCCAGGCGAAATGATCATGCCTGGAAAACGGTCGTGCTTGGATTGTGCTATTTCGGAGTGCTCCGATACGAATTGGTGGAGAAACAGGCTATTGGCCACCCCGTGTCGGATGTTTTCAAACCGCCCATAGAGCTTCCGACAAGGTTTAACGGCCGCTATCTTATCGATAACAACCGTGAACGGTTGCTTATTTCTTTACAATCGCCTACGATCTACTCAAGCATCGGGGCTGTGCGCACTTCCGCTTATTTACATTGGTCTTGTAGCGGCGCGATATCTACAGTAATGTGAGCGCGCGCCTCACATGAAATGCTGACCACGTATGACGTCGCAAGCAGCGAGTGTAGTCAACAATAGAACACGTCACTCGCGTCATACCGAACTGGCCAATCGGAACACGTATCCTCAAACGCGCTATCAAAGTTCCATAGAATCAGCGTTCCTCAGGCAGTGACATCGCCTGGTAGGAGATCTCCCCTTTTCCTCCAAAGTCTATTAAGTATTTATTTTCTTCAATGTACATATCTCTATGTAAAGGACCCACTAAAAGCAAATAAAACTTATTTAATCATACCCTTGGAGTTGAACGAGTTACATAAATCGGTCTAAGTCAATCTTTGCCCGACTCTTGGTTTGCGGAATGCGTAGTATATACGAGGTAAGTGCTCTTATATTTGTATGTTACATCATATTTTCGGTCTCCGAACTGCCTGAGGGTGTTTCAACCCTGCTCGGTCGCTCATAACGCGGGTTGGTTATAGTTCGACTGATTTGCGAAGGTCTTACGCAACTTATAGTAAGTATTACAAGAAATCATCCGTATAATTATTACGATTCTTGCGTAAATAATTTTAACGATAACATTAGTAAACGAAGAAAGATAAATTTATCAAATGCCGCCCTATTTTATTTAAGGCGAACGTTTTAGTCTTCATGAGTAGAAACACAATGACATACACTTATTGGTGATCCATTGGAGGCTCGGAGTTATCTCCGGTGCTAATACATTATAGTTGTTCTATAACTTGTGTGTGTCCATGGTCAGTTACATTTACAGATTCTTGTACATATAAGAATATAAGAATACTTATGTACAAGAATCTGTACAGTTTGCAAAAGTACTAACTACCGAATCGCCGCCGTTTACATCAAGGCAGCAAAAGGTACCGGAAAGTACGAGTACATTGTTCCTCCCGAGCCCTGACAAGGGTCAAACGCTAACGAGTTTATTACTCCACTTCTTTCCTTTCTCTCTGTATTAGGGACCGAAAAAAGTGTACCTAATAATGTTTTTATTTTTATTTTTGTTGAAATATTGAGGCATTGATAGCCAAAAAGGCCGGCTACCAAAGCATAGGTGGCAGCTATAGTAGCTCGTCTGGGTACCTTACCGCCAGCCTCTTAACCCGTCGTAAAGCAGCATGTTCTTCATGTGTTGTGTTTCGGCTGGGGAGGTGTGGTTGCCGGGGATACTTTATTTGAGGCGAACATGTTAGTCCTCATGAGTAGCAAAGCAGCCGCATACAACCTCAGATAGGATTTCTTCTCTATTTGAGGTTGAACGTGGGTGCCCTTGGGCTCTAGTGACATATGGAAGACGAAATGGGGACGATTCAGTTAAATGAAGAGAATTACGAAGCTCAATCAATTTTATCGTCATATTTTATCACTTATTTTATTTCTTAGAAACTAAGTCAATAACTCCAATAGATATCTATTATGTTTGCTCGCTGATTACTTTATTAGTTCCCAGCTTTTATAATCTATAAAAGATATAAGGGACATAAAATTGGTCATTTCGTATCAGTATAAGCATATAATCCGGGGATAAAGTTCCTAATCCATTAGAGATCGTACATTTTGGAGAGAAATACATGAAAATACAGTATTGGACAAGACTTACGAGATCTCTATATTGTGTACACAAATATCACTTTCTGTGACGGTGAAGGGAAACATCGCAAGAAACCCTGCACGCCTGAGAGTAAGTACGAGTATTCCATAATGTTCTTAAAGACATGTGAAGTCCACCAACCCGCCAAAGGCCTATTGCCAGCGTGGTGGGCCGAGACCTGCGTCCTTCTCATTGTAAGAGGAGGCCCAACCCTGCGTGTTGCGTATGGGTTATAGACATTGTAACAAAATCTGAAAATTTGCTCCGAGATGTGCGGGCGAGGATTGGGCGGGCGGCGTGTTAGACCGCGCTCAATTTGGACCAGTTCGTACTATTCTAACTCGTGCGTATACGTACGTTCACGCACGAACAATCCCGACATTAGAAGTACGTGCTCACACTGCGTGCTAGTTAGCCGTACGTTAACTTAGTCGCGCGCAGTGTGAGCGCTCCCATAGTGAGAGTTATATGAGCGGCGGTAGTCGCCACCTTTGTTCCAGTGCATGAGTCTCTTTCTACAAGATAAGGAGACCTGAAGCTTGCAGAAGAAAGCCTGAAGGTACTTTGAATTCGATAAAAAAGTGCAGTACCTAATACCTAAAAATATTTTCTCACGAAAAATGGAATTGGTTTGATCCAAAGCTAAATATTTGCAGCCTTTAAGCGAAGAGCTAAGTGAATCCATTACCAGCGGGCTTGTGATGCAAATGCCTGCATTATATTAATATCAATCACTTGCAGAAGGTTTGGTTTCAACCTTAACTTTTAGGTTCTGTGACTCAAAAGCCAATTTTTTTGAAAACCAAAAAATTTCAATGATGTCTCATGAAATTGGATATCAAGATGAGTCAATGGATAACCCCATCAAATATTCAAAGAGAACAACAACATCACCCTTTATCTTTAGCATATCTTTTTATTTTAATTTGTGATTAAAAATAACGCAGACATAAAATTATAAAGATTTAAAAACAAATAGTCATTTAATACTGAAACAGATTTCTAGTAAAAACTAAAATTTATTTTTAACGCAATTTTAACTTTTTTTATAAAAATTTGTGCCAAGATTGTTTATCAAATAGGACAAAAGAATAAAAACGGACATTAGTAAAACGATTCAACCTGGGATTACACGTTTAACTAATGATAGTGTATCAAAACAATGTCCCTATCGTGCACAGAACAAACAAACAGAACCTCGGCGATAGTTTCGTAAGTTAACAATAAGACATCTCGGATCCGATGGCTGACATTTAGTGCATTTGCATCACCGGCGCCTAATGCACCGGATCCGATAGCGGTGCACTCAGGCTCGGCTAATATTTGACGACGCGGGATTGATTTGCATAAATAAAAGTTTATTTTTATGGATGCAAAGTCCATTTTCTGTCTCATTTGACAAACAATCTCGCCACTAAGTTGTAGATTTGCCACTACGTCTTCTTGGTTTAAGTAAGTCTATCTTCAACCCATTAGTGACCGACTGCAGCCGACTGATCTCTCACAATGAGAAGGATGTAGGCGTTAGTCTACGCTACCTAATGCGGGTTGGTAGACTTCACATGCCTTTGAGAGCACTATGTATTACTCTCATGCAGGTTCTTTCAATGTTTTCTCCATCACCTTCACGGTATGTGAAATTATACACGAACCCGGACCTCTCGAATAATAAAACGATTTCCTTCCTTCCTTTCGGCCCTCGGTAGTCCACTGCTGGACATGGGCCTCGGAAAATAGTGTACTCACCTTATTTATAGTTCTTTACGGTCTTGTGTATTTATTTATTTATTTATTTATTTATTTATTTATTTAATATAGGCATACCAACTAAGTACATAAGAGTATTTTACATTAATTAGTGATACAATGGTGTTTACTATTTTATGCACTTAAATTAAAGGTTTGCACAACTATTATATAATGAAACACTGTAATCATAGCGGTGATAGCCCAGTGCATATAGCAGTGATAGCCCAGTGGCTTAGAATTCGACCTCGAATCGATGGGTCCGGGTTCGAATCCCAGTGGCACGCACCAATGACTTTGTAAAAAAAAAAAGTTATGTGCGCTTTATAAAATTAAATATCACCTGCTGCTACGGTGAAGGAAAACATCGTGAGGAAACCTGCGTGCCTGAGAGTTCACAAAAAAAAATGTTCTCAAAGGTATGTGACGTCCACCAACCCGCAGTAGGCCAGCGTGGTGGATTAAGGCCTACATCCCTCTCATTACGAGAAGGAGACCCGACCCTGTAGTGGGTCATTAATGGGTTACTGACTGACTGACGGTTTTGTGTGTGTGGTACTTGATTTTTGAACATAAGTCATCTGTCAAATAACTGCCACCGAAAGGCGCGAATGTCGCGAACTTTTCTTCATTGTAGTCTTCACCAGGAAGAACTTTCTAGCGACGCTGTTTTCTCTCGGCTCATAATAAACGCCACTCCACCCGATCCTGGGCCCTCTGAATCCACCGGTTTCCGCTACCTTCTTTTGCTTAAACGTGGTCGCCTTTCGACGACCTTTTTCCCCGTCGATCAGTTGTCAATCCTGCGAACGATGTGGCCAGCCCATTGCCACTTTTATTTGCAAACTTTGAGCGCTATGTTACCTTCTACGGATTTCATTATTTCTGACTCTGTCACGTAGAAAAATACCGAGCATAGCTTACTTTTTTGGACATAACTAGAACATGCATCTTAATCGCGGGATATGAGGCTAGCGGTAAGATATCTCTCCGGACGAGCTTCGTCGGCTCTACAAGCTATACTACCTATATATTCAGCATTTAAATCAATACACACAGTTAGATGAACTAACTCTTAACAAGTGTAACCGAGGTGGGTAGCGAGTGCATACAGCAGTCCTAGTTAGTCCAACTCTAGCTTCGTAGCAACCAGCCGCTAAGCCCGTTAGCTTTAGTTGGTGAAACAAAAGTTTGCTGTCAAAGTCACTTTAACACGAGGGGGCTTTGCTGTAGATACTAGTATCCAACAAAACGTGAATGTGAAGGACCAATATCGGCGGGAACAACGCTTGATAATTTAGTTTAGATACACCGCAAAAATAACTGAAATCTGAAGAGTATAATATTCCAAAGCAGTTCATGATCATTGTAAAAAAACGATGTTCGAAGTCGTCGCACGACGCACACGTACAGACACACATACATACAAACAACTTTCCTAGGATTAGGCAAGCTTACGTGACATCGATCATTACAACTGACTATCGATACCGAAGTTGAAATCTCGATCGTTCGTACTATGTACCAACTAAATACTTTGGAGGAAAAGGGGAGATCTCCCGCCAGGCGATGTCACTGCCTGGGGACCGCGGTCCGAATGTTGACTTCGGACCATTTGTTTATATGCAGAGATTCTAAAGAACTTTGATAGCGCGTTTGACGATACGTCTTCCGATTGGCCAGTTCGGTATGACGCGTGTGACGTGCTCTATTGTTTACTACATTCGATGCTTCGTCGTCATGCGTGGAGAAAAATGAGAAGAAAAATGCCGTAACCTCGGAACATTTTTGGCAGCGGTACCGAAGCTATTACCATAGCTTGTTTGTGCTGCTTGCCAAGAGCTGGTCCGCTGGGACTGCTCAAAGGCTTGGTAGGTACCTATCACACACGAGTTCGCTGAATAGCTTCTTTCAAACTGTAAAGCAGGTTTTTTATCCCGACTGAAAATCGCGTAACCGTGTAAGTTTATTTCTTTCTGTACCTGCGACTTTTTATACAAAGAAGATGATTTCCATGCAAGTAAAAAGGTTTTTTGTCATTGGGTACTTCAGCCCTCAGATATCTCAGCATACCTACATACGAGTACTTCATAAAGTATCCAGGCAAATCTTCTTTAATTCTGCTACAACGCCCGGGACGATCCAAGGGTGCACCGGGCCAAAAGCGACAAAGAACTTTTTCTGGAGCATTTACTCGTGCATAAGAAAAGCAGACAAGAAAAGCACGGACCTAGAGTCTGTGGACAGCAATCAAAGAAAGAGAAAAAAATGAAATCTCAGACATTAAACCGCTTTGTGCAATGATAGATAAAGAGGAGACATCCTCGTACATATAACAAGTGTCTTATAATAAGGATAGCATGAAAAGCATGCACCATACAAAGTCCTGCATAATTTATTCAACGACAAGACAGCCCGGAACGCAATGGCTTGCTTCTAACCATCTTCTAACCTATAAATTCCACGTTCCTTGTAGCATCATCGTAGGTTTTAATCGTGGTTTTAAAGTCTCTACCTACAGAGAAGTGTGGATTTAAGACGCGATATATTATTATAATAATAATATTACGAGTATAATGTCGCGTCGTCAGGATGGTGGGGTTCGTAAAAACACCAGTTAGTTCCGCAAGTACTTTATTCAACGTCCACACAACGAATTACCACTCCTTATACACAACCAAACACGTATAAACACTTTAACTGAACGCACTTAATTAACTCACTCACTAAGTCGCAGTAGTATCGCTGGTTATCGCCTGGATAGTTCGCTTCGATCGCTGATCAAGGAATGACTCCATGAATGCCCGCCACGCATCTATTTATATCCGGACTACAGATATACTAGAAAGATCCCGAACAATATAGACTAGAGTAGAAGGTACCAAAGTTGTAAACAACTATAGACTAACCATGCTATTTCGAACCTTAACGTATTAAGCATAGGGTTGAGATTCCATTACAAGGTCTGTAGGTGGCCACTGGCCATTCAAGGTCATGTATGTAACTGTCAGCGACGGCGGCCGAACTCGCCGTGTGATTAATTGCCTGTTATGTATTTCTCGAATCTTCCAGCTGTATCGCGTAACAATAAGTTAGGCTCAGGAATATGAGTTATCTACACATATCAATCAGCACACATATCAATTACTCCCGAACTTGATACCTCATTTTTATCTAATACCTATCTATCTAAATTATACCTAGAGCCCTCTTTGACTGAAAAGGTCCTATATTACGTTTCTTGGTTTCTTAGCGTTGAAACAATATTCACATCGCTTCAGTGGTTGTTGACTGGGTACAATGAAAACTTTCTTTCGGTTATAGTTCTAGTAAATATTTATTTACGACGTCAAAACGGAACCCCGTGCGGTGTTCCTTTTGGAAGGGTCCAGGTTCGAATCCCAGTGGCACCTACAAATATCTTTCTTAAAAAAGTTATGTACGGTTTATAAAATTAAATATCACTTGCTGTAACGGCCAAGGAGAACATCGTGAGGAAACTTACATGTCTGAGAGTTCACAAAAATGTTCACAAGGGCATGTGAAATCCACCAATTCGCACCAGGCCAGTGCGGTGGACTAAGGCCCACATACTTCTCATTGTGAGGAGATGCAGTGGGTAATTTATAGGTTACAGACAGACACACAATAATACTCATTATTTATTAAATTACTCGGAGTCTCATATTATATCTGTCTTGTATGATGTTGTTGCTGAAACATTCAAATTAAAACATCTGTCTTATCATTCTCATTTCCTCCTCCAAACATTTCCCATCCTTTTGCAACCAATGAAGTATACAAAAACAACAAGCATAATTTGCAAGGAATTCTCAACACTCCAAGTCATCATAATTTCAAATCACCTCATTATTTTCTCGAAATTTCCTCGACATAAAATTAAGTCGAATCATTATCATAAAGCTAGGAAGTGTCTCTGAATTCACGAATGAAGTTATATTTTAGGCGGTAGACTCATAGTGCTTACCCGGGGAGGAATTTTACCGCCAGCATCTTAACCCGTCGATAAGCAGATTGTTCGTTATGCGTTTCAGCTGAGGAAGTATGGTGGTTGGGAATGCTTTATTTCAGGCCAAAATCTTAGTCCTCATGAGTTGCTACATACTACTGGTGTGCTAACCACCCGCAACATATGAGGCCACAGCGGTATTTGCTGTATTGTGTTGTGTTATGTTGTGTTGTGTTGTGTTGTGTTGTGCTGTGTTGTGTTGTGTTGTGTTATATCGGCCTTCACACAATGCACGGAAAGTTTTCATACGATCCTTATATTTAGACAAACAGATGAACAGGCCACCTGATGGTTAAAGGTTACCGTTGCTCACGGGAAACACCAGTAGGGTAGTGGGTTTTAGTAGTTCCAAAACGAAACGCACACATACACAGCTTACCAGACGAATGCACAGTGTAATAACCAACAAAGGAAAAAGATTTTTAGAAGACTTAAAAAATTAATAAAGCATTAGATAAATCATCACAAAAATTGCTTTATTTTTAATTAACACTCTTTCAATATTGAATAATGTTATTGAAACGTAATAACCGTGAATTGGCCGTAATGCACTGTAAAATTCCGAACTAATATTATCCCGTAGGTATTTAATATTTGTTAGTATTATAATGTCTAACGATAAGTATTCATATCTTTTACTCCATACAAAAATTTGATTTTAATTTTTTTAACTTCTCTAAAAATCTTTTACCTCTATTTGTTATTACACTGTGGACTCCTGTGTAGTAAGCTGTCTATGAATTACGTATCGCTAAAACTCAGACTAAGGGTACAGAATCTTTTTAACCGACTTCAAAAAAGGATGTTATCAAAGTACCATGTAGTACTTTACGATGGGTAAAGAGGCTACCGGTAAGGTACCTCCCCGTCCCCGTACAAGCTACTATGGTTCTACCACCTAATACTTACTAAGAAGTCAAAAGCTTAGT
This sequence comes from Erynnis tages, assembly GCA_905147235.1. Taxonomy (NCBI): domain Eukaryota; kingdom Metazoa; phylum Arthropoda; class Insecta; order Lepidoptera; family Hesperiidae; genus Erynnis; species Erynnis tages. Next base: position 6,945,634 of record LR990095.1, on the reverse strand, counting down.
AAGCTTAGTAAAGCAGAAAAAGTACTCACAAACATTAGTTTCTATTAAGAAGCGACCATACCTTTTATGGAAATTTTCCATTTTCCGTCTGGAAAGTGTGAGCAAATCAAAAAAGTGTCATAACGGGTACCTGCGTGGTTCACTTCACCTTAAGAAGGTGGCTTCCATAACTCTCGTAGAGACTAGAGATTACTTTAATATCCAACGTTTCTTGGTCTGAATTTTGTTCGCTCATTGTTCAGCATTTGGACTGGTTCCAATAATACATTTCCCTAGCGCTCTGTAGCTCTGGTCCCCCAGCATGAACATTATCGTCACAATATTCGTACAGTTAACGCGTTTCATTAGTATGGGAAGATGCACAGATGCTCTTTCCATACTAATGAGACACGGTAATTATTCTGAAGCGCGCATAGCCCGGCCGCTTGAGTAGATCGCATGCGACCGTCGGGAACGATCATAACGTGGATGGTTGATCGTTAGTGGCATTACATGCGCCCTTCCGTGCTTCGGAGGGCACGTTAAGCCGTCGGTCCCGGTTGTTATCAATAAGATAGCAGTCGTTAAACCTTGTCGGAGACACCATGAGCGGGTTGAAAATATCCGAGACCCGTTGACCACTAGCCTGTTTCTCCAATTATCTGCATTGGAGCATGGTGGACCAAGCTCTGGGCCTCCCGCTGTTGTTGGAAGAGACCCGTGCCCAAGGGTGCCCAATATTAAGGGTTGCTGGTTGCAGCCCTTAATATAAATACTTTGGTCTTGGCGACAGTGTTCATGCTTGCGGCACTGTTTAAATAGTCATTGCACTGTAACTTCTTGTAACGCAGGAGATATTTCTTGCCAGATTTGAATAAAGATTGTAAAAAGGAACCATCTAGCTGGGAGTAAATTATTTGAAGTGTGGCGACTTCCGTATTAATCATGGTATATAGACCGATGATTAATACATAAGTCTATAGTCATTTTTTTACACTGCCCTATTTGATAAACAATCTGAGCGTGTCTTTTTATTAAGATTTAAAAACAAATTGTGATTAAACGCTTAATTAAATTTCTAGTAACTAAAATTAGTTGTTTTAAGTGCGAGTTTAAGCTTTTTTCCAATAAAAAGTAGTGACAAGATTGTTTACCAAATAGGACAAGAGAAAAAAAACGGACTGCAGTTACAATAGGTTTATGCCATGTTGATGAGTTGAATTCTCACTTGGTATCTATTGTGTTACTGTAAACATCTCAACATAGAGTTGTACCTATAATCTCAATATAGTTCAAAGTTGCTAACTGCTAAGTGCAAATGAAGCCCAACTTGCTAATGACTAAGCTTAACAGAACTTAGTCGCGACTTCGCTATACCTTGGTGGTGATTTCGTAGTAATCTTGTTGATTTTGATTCATTCAAGTGCAACTCATGCTATTACCAAGATTAGCTGAGCGTGGCGCAAGGGTTTAGGCACCGGTGTTCGCGGTGTATCCTGGGTTCGATTCCCAGAAGAGCAGAAATTTAAATTGATGAATTACCTATTTATGTTTTTGTTCTGAGTGTTTATGTGTTAAATGTTTATTCTTGGCACCCATGACACCTTGATAGTTCTATCAATAAGATTACCAAAAAACGGCAATGAAATGAGATGAAAATAATTTATTTGCACGAATATGGGTTAGTTATTGGTTTTACAGGGCATTTTGATCAATCCATATTCACCTTTTCAGGTGCCTATGCAAATTTAATAAGTGGACCTAAAAATAAACAAAAATCGATATTGGGCAAAGTTTGTAAAACGATTGAAAAGTTTCGGGCGATTTTCGGGAAGAATGAATGAATGACAAATGGCGTGGAAATAACGGCAAATTGATCACGCACCGCAGTTACGGAGAGTTTTTGTAGCCGCGTTTATTATAAGTAGTTTCGAGACCTGTTTGCGAAATTGTAGTCTAAAATGTTTAATGAAGCCTACAAAAATATGCAGCTAAAATGTGTTCTTTCTTTGGACTTGCAAATTTTTAACTAGGGTTGTAAAAGACAAAAGTGATACTTTCAAATAGCCGACGAATTGAAATTGATAATACTACCTATAATAGAAATTGAGTTATTGCTTCTTTCCCTATTGCGCTATGTTTATTTTATGTAGCTTTAAAACTGATAAGAATTAGCTCACCATATTGGCGTACATTTCAGATATTCCTATGTTTAATTAATTATTAACAAAGTAAAGGTTTGAAAAAGCTATTCGTTCAATTCAGTTATTTAATGTGTTTGTTTTTATCAGCAATTAACTTCCACTCAAGCAAATTACCTGCTAGCTTTGACCAATTAAACTAGCAAACTCTGCAGACAGCAAGTTGCGCTCCGTAAACTCAAATAAAACTTGCGGTTTGGCTGTCTGTTCGCATTCGCCACCACAGAATTAAAATCTTGACTGAAACTTATTTATTTATTTTCGAAAAATGAGATGTGATATCTACTGACCTTTGGCTTTGGCTACTTACCTTAAACAGAGAAGAAAATAATTTAGATTCCCTTAGCCAAGACCAGAAGTTATTGTTAAGGCTCTCTAGCTAATCGGTCTCTTTTAACTAGTCTATATCTTTTAAAATTTCAAAAATAGTTATGAATTTGTACCCATCTACAGAAAAATAATTTAAAAAATGAGATAAAAATGGAAGTCCTACAAAAAGACACGGCCAGTTGTATTGTTTATAAACTTAACTCGACAAAATGTGGTTAACTTTTGTAAGAATGCTGAAAAGCTGAAAATAATAAAATTTGAAACGTAATCAACGCCTGAATAAATGTTATTAGCAACGAAACAGCAAAATCCTTACCTAAGCTTTCTAAAATCAATACAGGCGCTTCAACCTTGTTTAAAAAATAAACTGCTTTTGTACATTTTTTATACATTTTTCTTATTGTCATCAAGGCCTGTTATCCTTACTAAGGCGGAACACCACAATCCCTAACAAACGGCCAAGTCTGTTCTGATCCCGGTGGGATTAGCATAAATAACGAGGAGACATCGCACTGAATTAAGGGCAAAGTACCATCATTAATAATTATATTGAAAAATTTTCTTATATGAGCGTTTAATTTTAGTAGTTACTCTTTAAATAAGCACCAATTTCATTAAGAAGAATAACTTATTATTAATTGTTTTACCAACCGTGTAAACTAAAACAAAGTTACTAATCTTAGATTAGGTCGTATTCGTAAGGTCGGACAGAATATCGGCATATAATATTAATGATGAACGTAATAATATTTTGTGGTCATCATCAGAATAGTTCCAAAAGGGGTATTCAATATACCTACAGTAGCCTTAGTACCTTTTTTTGCCAAATGGCAGGCAAAAGAGCATACGAGCCACATGATGGTTAGTGGTCACCGTCGGTTACAGATGCGTTGCCAACACATATTTCAAATTAAAATATAAGTCATGAAGTGATTCCATCAAGACTCATCAAGTACCTAATTTTCAACAATAATATTACCTACTTAAGTTTTTTTCCTTGCGGTAAAGTTATGAATAAAAAGTACGGTAGGTATCTTATCTTAAAAGTTTTGATTACAGACAAATAGATGTCTCTGTATTCATTTATAGTTTAACAAATATACCTATTAAAATAGCCTATGATGTTCAACATTAATTTCGTATTGCATCTTACCAGTTTTCTGTGAGGAATTATAACATTATTTTCAATTCAATTATCATTTTTCGTATACTCACTCAATCCATAACACGTAAACCATAAACAATGAGCCGCGGTGATTAGCATGACTTCATTCACTCAATTCAAGATAGCCATGAGCAAAATGTGTCACTTAAAAGAAAAGAACGAAACATATCTTTCCTTCACTGTGAAGTATATCACTCTTTTAGTCCAGTAGTTCAATGTAGTTCACCATTCACAAACGATAGGTTATCCTTTCCTATTTCTTACTTCAACACTCCATACTATTTCTTTTACTTCAGTTAGTTCACTTCCTTCACTAGTTCATTACGATATAGTAGTTCTAATGAAATGTTCGATAAATTATTATGAAATACCCCATAATGAACTCGTGTATCGTAACGTTTATCTCTACTAGTCTTTTGATTTTTTTGAGATTATTTTTTTGAGATCCTATTAGAAATAGGATAAAAAGACAAAAAAAATTAAAAAGACTAAAACAATAAAATTAAACTAAGTGCGTTTGTTTTATCAAATATCTAGTAATAAATTATGGTCGCTTCCCAAACGTATAATGACATAAAATGTTATTTTTGTTCAATATTTTGAAATACCGTATAATATACCCTCCGTAAAATCGTACCTTAGATTTCTTACGATCCTCAGAGACGTTACCTATTTAAATTTAAAAATGAAAGAAAATATCATTTATATTTAATTTTATAATCAAGCCAACATAGTCCGTAAATAGTTAACATAAAACTCATAATATTGAAACGTTTCCTAGAACTTCTAACGACAACGTATTTAGATGTAATAGTGTTCGTATAAGAGTATTTGTAATTTGATCATTGGTGCTTTACTTGATGGTTTAAGATTGTTTTCTCTTTTATGTCTCCGAGCGTGAGTATGTGTATGTGTGCGTGAGTATATGCGCACGCCACGCGTCGTCGACTGTCGAGCTTCTTCGGTTAGTTTCGTTCGCGAAGCAATTGGACTAAATGAACGAGATGAATTGTAACTGAAGTAGTGAAGGAAGGACGGGAAAAAGTGAAGTACTTCAATTGAAGCATTCATTCCTGAACGACACATGACTGATTCAAGAGCATCCCTACCCTACGCCCGTTCATAGACAACGTGTTTTGACAAAGTGCAGTGAACGTGAAAATGACGAGCCCAATGTTTTAATTAAAAAATTAAAAAATAAATAATAAAGTGATATTCGAATATGACTGTGTGGCGAAAATTGGAAAATGAGGACTGTTACGCCGTGGGTGAGTTTTGTTTGTATTGTTTACACTTGTTTTTGGTGATTTGTGTTCGAAAATGTAAAACAGTAGCCAAGTCAGTCGCCACTTGTTGAATTGACTCCCGCCGAGAAAGATAAATATAAACATTGTATCACATCCTCGGCGGTGCATGTCATTATCAGATAAAATGTGACCGTTTGTGTTTTACAATATATATTTTTTGTACCATTGAAGACCACTCCCTGTCGCTTATTGATAAGTTTTTCCAAATTGATCCCTTCGTCATTCTGATTCTTTTGACATTCCGTTTTTTTATCTTATGCTATCTTTTTATATGTTGTGTATGTACTATACGAAAATCAATATAGAGCATCCATCTCAAATAACAGCATCCTTGATTGTAATAATTCTGAGGCTGCTTAGTCTCATAGCCTTCTTTCCTCACCCTATTGTAATATCAGATAATAATATGTCAATAGCATCTTAGGTGTCCAAAACATAGGTAATAATATATAACCAGCAATTTTAAGCATTAACAACAATTGACAAGGCCCTGAACATGTTAAAGTTCACAAGTTATACAAGTTGACCCTTTAGTTTTAACACTATTTTGATAATCAGGCTCAAATAGGCCATAAAAAGTTCTCCTTCAAATCCCGCAATACACTGGCGACTCACCTGGTGTTTCTCTTGTTAGTAGGCGACACAGATCACTTACCATCAGTTGGTCACATGTCTGTTTGCCTGCCTTATAAGAAATAAAATAAAAGATAGCCTGTAGATAAGCTGTAGTGTGGTAGCATGCAATGACAACAAACAAGCCAACAACAACAAATCAACTAGTGAAAGCTACTGATGTAATCTGCAATACAAGTTGTAATATGCATCATTTAGTTCGGTCTCATTGCATTTCATCAATTAGGCCAACTAATGGTGCGTGAACTTGTTAATTGACAGAAAAACGGTTTTTGGACCTCATTTATCAAGTTTATGATATCAATTATTATTGATTAGGACGGGTTTATATGGACATGAAATGTGGTTGGTTGGTTATCGCAATCACAAGCAATTATAGTTAAAAGTATTGGGTATGGTCTGTGTTGGATGATTGAGATGTCCACCAATGGAATGTAGAATTGTAGATTGTAGAATGTCCACCAATCGCCACTGAATTGCCATAAAATTTGTTCCAGAGAGTGATAAGAACATTGGCATATTTTAAGTCAGTACCCAGGCCTGTGACTTGCTGCCTCTATTTAATATTGAATTACAGGGCTTAGTTATGACTTATAGAAACAAGCCAAGCGGTTCTGCCACTCCTGTCAGTCTACAGCCGCGGGCCATGGAATTTTAGGCTCTAAACTAAATTTGCCCCAGATAAATAGTATCCTATATGATAATTTACGTTGTAATCTGTTCAACCATTTTTCTGTGAATGATTAACAATCATCCATACCTACAAACTTTCGCATAGGACTTACCAACTAAGAGTAAGTAACTAGGATATATTTTTAAAATTTCTTATTAGCAATCAAAGTTGAAACATTAAATATAAAATCAATATTTACTCTTAGTTACTACATTATACTTAGTTTAATTAAATAGTAAAGCAAGCGTAACATACAACATTCTGATATGTTTCCTGTTACATTTCCTCATTGGGATATAAAAATGTTATATCAGTATAATATGTTATTGTGTTGGTCTGTTATAGAGACACATGCATAATATGTTTCATTGTTTACAAATCAGTATGTGCCATATCTTTATACAAAAATTTTGATTGTTGTTCTATCAATGAGTGTGGGTAGTTCTTATTTTTAGAGTTATTAATGTGCTCTTTTTAATTAAGCAGTGGTAGCCCAGTGGCTGAGAATCTGGCCTCTTATTTGACCGGTCCAGGTTTAAATTCCATTGACGTGCACCAGTAACTTTCATAAAAGTGTCGCACACACTTTATAAAATAAAATGCTACAAGAAATTTTTAATTCGAAATAAGCAGATCCTTGGTTGTACAATATTTATTTCATAAGGTTTATAGTAAAATTTTATGGTGTGCAAAAATAGTTAATTTAATTAAATAGCATCTGCTGTAAAGGTAAAGAAAATATTGTGAGGAAACCTGAACTCTCAAAGGCATGTATAGCCCACTAACCCTCACTAGGCTACAGTGGACTAATATGTAGGTATGTATCTACAGCCTTCTCATTGTGAAGAGACCCTGATCCACCAGCGAATTCCGATCCGTAGATATGATTCTAGGTTTTGATTTTTAATGTGGACTCAAGACGCAAGCTCTATGAGATTCTCTTTCTTTAATCTGAATTTATTCAGAATTTCTTCAATCTGAAGCTTGAAGTTTATATGATAAATACAGACAGGTAAACAAAAAAATATGTTAGAAATGGTACATTCTGCATCCACTTATTAAACTCCACTTATATTAATAACTAGCTGACCCAGCAGGCTTCGCTCTGCCAATGAATTTTTTTTATTTATTTTTATTTTACTTTAATAGCCTATGTTACTCAGGCTGAATGTAGCTTTCCAATGGTGAAAGAATTTTTGAAATCGGCCCAGTAGTTTTTGAGTTTATTCGTTACAAACATACAAAAATACAAATGTTTCCTCTTTATAATATTAGTATAGATATATTATTGATTTCGGTTTTTTGCTTAAGAGATGGTCTGTTCAGTGCTCGCTCCTTTTCTATTTCCATTATACAAAAAAACTTTAATGTTTACGTTGAAATTCAAAAGCACACTAGGTCCCTCGACTCCAGAGGATAATAATATTATAACATTGTAAGGATGTGCCTTATCTTGTTATCTGTCCAAACATTGGGATATCTCTAAAAATAACACTATCCCGAGCCTCCACAAACAGTTTGTGCACACATTGGATATGCACTTCCGAAAGATATTTATACTATAATGTTTTGAGAATTTTTATTTTTAAATAGCACTGAGAACCGTGGGCCATTTTGAATTGGTAGCTACTATAAAGCAGGATTCCACAACTAACAAGATCTAAACAGTTGTGGAACCCTGCTTTGACAGTGGGACATTGGGACATTTTAAACTATATAACTAACTTGACAATTTTGACTTGGTGCCCTGGTGCCGATTCCAGATTTCTGTAGCCCATTAGTGACCCACTGCAGGGTGGGTCTCCTCTCACAATGAGATGGATGTCGGCTCTAATGCACGCTGACCTAATGTGGGTTTGTGGACTTCACACGTTTTGAGAACATTATGGAGTATTCTCAAGCATGCAGGTTTCCTCACAACTATGTTACTGATTTAGAATTCTAGTATTCTGAGTCAATCAGTCAGCTTGTCAGCAATCATATCTCAGAAGCTAAACCCATCGTAGAAAAAAAATCCTGATACGCCAATGATACCAATGTCACCATTGATTTAACTAGGTTTAAGCTGTAACTTAATCACAACATACATTTTTGCTGTGTAATAGATACAAGGGCTTAACAACGTGATACCTAGTCGCGCAAGTTTTTATATGGTTAGGAAAAACTTGACTTACATGCCCTTATCTGTAGTGACGAAGTTATGAGTAAGCACAAAACCTATTGCTTTCTTTAAACTTATCAATTTGTTGGTTTATTTCAGTCCATTGTGTACAGAATTTGTAGGGTTTATCCATAAAAAGAAGTCATTTTATGAAGGTATAGTCGCATTTGTTTTCTAGATCTGTTCAGTTTTTATTGCATTTGAAGGGACAATCAAGCTAATTCGCCATGCGAAAATCAAGTTAAATTTCAATTTTTTTCTGCAGTTGCTAATTTTGATCTTGGTGATTTTGATGAACTACGGTCTCTGTTGTAATTATGATATGAGACATCATTTTTCACCCGAATATAACTTCCATTAGACCAAGGTTAAAACTGCCAATTCTTATTAGCTAGTCTTTGGCTTTGCAAGTCCATTTTCTTGTCTTTTTCCTCTCCTTGTCCTTTTTCTCTCGCCACCTTCTCTCTTATCTCATCTCTCTCCGTCACTATATTCCTATTGAGGTTTCCCTGCAACTTTAGGTTTCGCTGCTTCTATTCGATGGGTGCTTTTTATTCCTTTCGTCAATATTGCTATGGCATGATGTCCATTTTTTGTCTTTTCTCTCCTTGTCCTTTTTCTCACGTCTTCTTTGCTATAGTCTTATCTTTCCATGCCATTATTCATGTACTTGACCTCTTAATATTGTAAGCCTGTAACTCGCAAAATCGCAAATCGCGTATCCGGTGTTTATTGACACAAATCGCGCGTTCCCATCGGCTCGTCGTTGACGTTGGGTTTTGACAGGTCCATAATTGAACTTCCTCAGGTGGGGGCCGGTGCGGTGGGACGCGTTGGTCCTCGTTGATCAATTGCAATGTTCCCATTTTGGTTTACACACTCACATGGGATGTGGCGAGATTCGCCTGAGGTCGGGATGGGTGAATGAACTCGTGGGGTTGGGACTGTGTTGCATTTATGCGAAAGGTTTGGGGTTAAAATTTGAATGATGGGCTTAAAGTATGGTTCTGGGCTATTAAAATTGAATGATTATTTCATTGTTAGAATCCTACTGAAGTTTGAGAGTTGGACTTTTTTGGAATCGAACACAGTATGAAGGAATCACAATAAAGTACACACATGAGGTGATGACATTCATTAACAAAGTATGAAGAACTTTTAATGAAAGATAAATGAATAAAAAATCCCGATGATTTCGTATTACAGTTGGTCTCATTAACGGGATTGCTCAAATTGTACTTAAATTACCTGAGTCATTGAATGAACGAATCCGAATGACCAATGTGTGACAGGACGGGTCTGATTGTTTGGAAATCCCGGGAAAAATGAAATCACTCGGAAAATTTCACTCTAGTAAAGTCAATGACTAGTGGGTAGAGTTAGGTATCATCATAAGGTATCGGTCTTATTCGCATTGAGAGGAGATGTTACTTCAAACTAAGATCTCGAGTCTCGGTTAGGTTAGGTTAGGTTAGAAAGAGGAGGTGTAAGACGCCTTTGTGCCACAATGACGATTTAGACCTTAGTCCACCACGTTGGCCTATTGCGGGTTAAACTACATGCCTTTGACAACATACGGAGAACTCTCAAGCATGTAGGGTTCCTTGCGATGTTTTCAGCAAGATGTTTGTCAGTAACCCATTAATGACCCACTACAGGGTCGGGTCTCCTTTTCTTAATGAGAGGGATGTAGGCCTTAGTCCACCATACTGGCCCACTGCGGGTTGGTGGACTTCACATGCCTTTGAGAACATTTTTTTGTGAACTCTCAGGCATGCAGTTTTCCTCACGATGTTTTCCTTCACCGTAACAGCAGGTGATATTTAATTTTATAAAACGCACATAACTTTTTCACAAAGTCATTGGTGCGTGCCCCTGGGATTCGAACCCGGACCCCTCGATTCGAAGTCGAATTCTAAGCCACTGGGCTATCACCGCTCAATCAGCAAGATGTTTAATTTTTGTAAAGCGCCCGTGGCTTAGAACATTTATTGGTCCCGCTGAGTTTCGAGCCTGGATCTCCCGGCTGAATCATTTTTATAGCCACTGGAGTATCAGCTCTTTGCATCCACTAACCACTACAGACATCAGGTCTGCTTTATGTTGACAAGCTTTATTAATGTCCTTCACTAGAATCTTAAAAAAATAAATATCACCTGCTGTTACGGTGAAGGAAAACATCGTGAGGAAACCTTGCATGCCTGAGAGTTCACAAAAAATGTGCTCAAAGGTATGTGAAGTCCATCTACCCGCAGTAGGATAGCGTGGTGGACTAAAGCCTACATTTGTCTCATTGTGAGAGACCCGACCCTGTAGTGGGTCATTAATGGGTTACCGACACTAGAACCTTAAGAAAAGTTACGAAACTTAACGGCTCGTTTGCCTCATCTTTACTATAGATAAAATTATCTCCATTTTCCATTCAGCCCTTTCCGTCAACTGCTGGACGTGGGTTTCGACGTTATTCCACCTTGACATGGGCCCCTTGAAATGAATCCTACGGTTTACCGGTGTCTATAAAAATACATTCTTCTAAAAATAATGTCTATGGTTTTCGATACTTGAAATCCACTACGCCACACAGTAGGTACTAAATCTTTATCACGTTTTGATCGCTCGCGTTACTCTTGTATCTGATGAATCATACGAGCAATTGAACTCATTATCAGAGAGGTACGGAACAGATTGATTGGTAGCTGGGGAAATCCGACTCATGTTATTCTGAAACAGCGGCCGGCCACTTTGTGGACGTTTTGTGACTATAACTTTCTGTCACTATCGTCCACGATCAGTCACTTCATCAGATCTTGAACATTCACTAGGCAACATAATGCGTTCGTTTCTTGAATTGGATTCCTAATGGGTATCTCAAGAGTTCGTTACTCGAAGGACGTTCGTTACTTCGTTACTCGAATGATCAAAATCGGTATGCCCTGATTTCTACATCATCGATTATTGATCTGCCTTTCTCCATGTCAGCAAATTCAAGTGTTCACGTCAAAACTTTAATTTTCTGTTATGATAGCGATACGGCTCGCACAGTTCCATAAATACTGAACGTGAATACGTCACAGCACGCGCATATCGCACAATGTCGGCGGCTCGGAGGTGTTTTATCAGCGCCAATATCGCGTTACCGGCAGTATTGAGTGACAGGTGCTCTATACCACCGTGCTGTAGAGTGGAGAATGTCGTAGAGAATACTCGTGTTTATACAAAAACATTTGACCCTGAAAAAACTGGGACATTTCTTGTAATGCTGATGACCAGCAACAAAGTGAGATCAAAACGAAGATTAGGTTTAGATTCTGCTATTGAAATACTGTAATTGAGAATGGTAGAATGAGTTTGGGGCAAGAATGCAGGCAAGCTGACTGCTGAGTTAGCTACAGTGGATTGTGAACGAATGTGTTATCATTGCCGTTCTATTTACATCCTTTTACGTTGACTGGTAGCGTCTGCGGTCCTCTTGATAAGGTCCTCATAATAAGGTTTTCTTGTGTAAGGTTAGCCGAAGAAAGCTATCAATTATCAAATTAAACCTCAAACGCCTCCAATTCGTCTCTCTAGCAATGTCACCTCGATTATCTCGTCATGACGACCCAAGTGGCGCATTGGTTAAGACACCGGTGCGTTGCACGGAGGTTCCTGGGTTCGATTCCCAGGAGAGCAGTGATTTGAATGATGAATTTGAATTTCTGTTTCTGGTCTGGTGTGTTGTGTTGTTGTCTTGTATGTGTCCATGGCACCCCCAACACAGGGAACCCTAGTGTGGGGCTATGAGTGTGAAGCGTTATAAAAAAAAATCTTCAAAGTAACTGCTTCATTGTTATGGGGCTATAAGTAGTAGGTGACTACGAATGAACTTGATGAACAACTATGTTTCGGCCTCAAAATTAGTTATGTAAAGATCCCTTTGTGTACATGTAACTCGCACTTGACAATTTCATAACAATCCGAAGTAAATTGGTTGCGTTGTCTCCGCAGCGCCGAAGCTCGCAAATCGAATTTATTATTAACGGAGCTGTGGGTAGACCGCACTGTGTCGTGCGTGTGTACGCTGGAACACTCTGGATGTAATCTCGTTTGGAGATGTAATGAAATTGGTCGCCACTTTCCCGCTTTACTTAATGTTATTGAATGACAATTCAATAAAATGTGATTTCGTAGGATTTGGTTTCCTATATTGCGTTACGTAGTACTTACCTGGTGTATTGCTAAAATTGATTTTCCCAAGGAGTAAATAGCGTTTCCGTAAAATAATAATACGTTTGCAAGGAATAATTTGAATAATGTTCATGTTATGTTTGTGTTCGTACTAATAGAAACTTGAAAAAACGAATTTTTAATGCTATGTAAAAATGTGATAAAAAATAGTCTCTTTTTAATTCGTCTCGCACAACACAGAAGTGCTCGTAGTATATGATAGCAAATGATAAATAGGCCCATAAAAAAGAAGTAAGTAGAAAGGCAATAATCAGCTAGCAGCGTCCACGCCCCGATATATACTGTCTCTTTCATTCACAGTCGCGATGAGAGTGAGCTAGTATGCGCTCAGTTGAGCAAAATCTAGGGTACCTACGCCTGCTCCGCTCACAGCCTTTCTATTACTTCTTACGTCCATGAGAAGAACTATAAGCTGATTGCTAACCTTCTCTCTTAACCCATTAATAACCTACTACAGCGTCGGGTCAAGGGCGTTCAAGAGTACCAAATCATGTGACAGTTCACATTGGATCGGAATCGGAATTGAAAATGAAATTGTTTTCAAGAGTAAGGTGGCCTTACTGGTAGGCAAAATAATAGTGTTGACAATACGACATTCGGTAAAGAACCTGAGTCAGAAAGTCACAACATGTAAATTAGTTATCCATTGTAAAGAATTAATTGTTCGCGATTACAACGGATGCGCAAAGTTATTAATAACTTGTTATGTTGTGTCTTTATTGTTTCACCATCTGTTGTTCCGACACTTGTAAGTTGGATTTTTAAACTTTTTATAACCTACAATCCATATAGAAATGTCAGTGACGTTTGCGGATTGTTGTGTCGAAATACATTATTTTTTCATCAGAGGAACGTGTTTTGTATGGAATCTTCACTTAAATATTCAAACATCTCTCAGGAGTATCTATTTCCCCGCCCGTAAGATTTCAAAAGCCAAGTGAATCACTGTTATCTCGAACGGTAAGTGTGTAACATAAAATGCATTAAGGATATTTTATCCTAAAAACGTCGTTTTGTGGGATATCCGTCGTATCCGAAGAGGGTCCCAATTTTGGCACATTATCTCCAGTAATCCACGGTTTTTAAGCGATAAATTAAAGGAGGTTTTACGAGAAACGTTATCTCGTTATTTTTAGAGTTTTTCGACCCTCTGTAACGGGAGACTGGAATTTTAATGTCGATGTGAAAGGTAGCTTGTCCATTAAAAGTGCTGATCTGAGTTATATAACTATACATAAGAAGAAAATTCACAGTATGCGTAAATGAGAATTCACAAAACACTACAAAATTGTGTATTGGAATGGCCAATATAAAATATGCAAAAGTTGTATCCTAAAGACCTCAGGGGAGATTGATCGATTTCAACAAAATAGTAAAAAAAAACAGTATCATAGTAATCTCAAATATTCTAGACTAGACCTAGCCCGCGGCTTAGTCCACTTGGATTTTAGAAATTCTTCCATAGAGGGATAAAAAGTATTCTATAAAATAATTATGTTAATGCAAGTAAACTACGTGCATATCAAATTTCGTTCAAATTCGTTAAGCCATTTTTACGTCAAAGAGTAACAAATATCCATGCCCATCTAGGATGGTAACAAATATCCATGCCCATCCAAGATGGATATCCTCACAAACTTTCTCATTTATAATAGTAGTAAGGTTTGTAATTGGGGATAGACGACAGATCAATAAACATTAAAAATTACCGCGAAATGACACATAACTCTGCACTCAATAACTGAACACCTAAAACAGAGTAATAAAATTGACGACCTGAGTGGCGCAGTGGTTAAGACGCCGGTGCGCCGCGCGGAGGGTCCTGGGTTCGATTCCCAGCAGAGCAGGGATTTGAATGATGAGTTTAATTTATGTTTCTGGTCTGGGTGTGTGTGTTCTTGTCTTGTGTGTGTCCATGGTACCCACAGAGAATCCTAGTGTGGGGTTATGAGTGTGAAGCGTTGAAGCGTTAAAATACATATTATGTTCTGTTAAAAACATCCCTGATAGACCAATGAGACATAGGCACAAAGTTAGTTCACCATTCGCAACTAGACAGCGGAAACGCCAAGCACAATATGGATAGCGTTGCACAAACGTAGCCAAATTAATTCGGCGCATATATCTCGAAAGTCACACCCATACATTTCGAGGGCTTTGCAGGATCGCTTACATGGCGTGTCGCGGTTAATTAAGGAATGTGTGCTCTGTCGCCGAAAGCCGAGTATAATTAAGCATACGTCTTGGAATACTGTATTAGATTCGTTTCAGGCTTTTGATCAAGCTTAACGATAAATATAAAAAACTTAACGGTCCAAAATACGTCCCTGAGGGACACTTACGTCTCTACATATATAAATTGTTTGATGTACATACTTAGCAATTGTCGTATTTTATCTGGAAATGTAATCATCGAAATTGAAAAAAACGTTTTTTTGAGAAAATTTGTTATGTATGTCACCCATTAATGACTCACTACAGGGTCGGGTCTCCTCTCACAATGAGAGGGATGTAGGCCTTAGTCCACCACGCTGGCCTACTGCGGGTTGGTGGACTTCACATGCCTTTGAGGACATTTTTTGTGAACTCTCAGCATGTAGGTTTCCCCACGATGTTTTCCTTCACCGTAATAGCAGGTGATATTTAATTTTATAAATCGCACATAACTTTTATTACAAATCATAGGTGCGTGCCACTGGGATTCGAACCCGGACCCCTCGATTCGAGGTCGAATTCTAAGCCACTGGGCTATCACCGCTTAAATTTGTTATATTAATTAACAACTCATTAAACACTTCGGCTAAAAGTTTAACTGAAACCGAGCAACGCAAGTTAAAGTATTAAGCGACCATTCAGAACATATTACGGATTTATGAGTGGAACGATCCTTAACCTCGGGGTACCGGCGCCGGCGTTTAGCGTTACGAGATCCCAAAAGCATTTAACATTACGGTCAGTTACAAAAGTTTCGGTACAAATACGAGCGTTTTGCAAATAAAGATCGTAACATCTGTTGTTGGCATCACTCGCTCAATTCTAGCCACTATGTAAAGGGTTTAGAGCCGGTTTTGCGTTGTAGTGAGCACTGTGTACGTTGTAGACTCCACATTCAGCTAATAAAGGGCCGCGTTCTCATTTGGCATACAATAACACTGAGTCGCCAATATCGTGCCCTAAGGGTCTTACGTGGAACCTTAATAATGCTAGTAGCAGCAGTTACGATGATTTGAAGCTAAATATTACATAAATAAGTGGTTATACAGACATGTAACGTAGATATTCGAAACTCAATGTATAAAATATGGTTGTACTTATTACCAGTGTAGATATTTGGGCGTTTTCGTTGAATTCATTCATGCAAGTCTACAAATGAATGAATTCAAAACATATCGATAATTTCAAGAGCGGATTAAAAGTTAATTTGCTATCTTTTTATTCTTTATAACTGAGACCAATAAACTGAAACAATCAATTCAATACTCCAATATGATCAAGCTAAAGTCTAAAATTTATATTGAGGTCTGCGATTCGGCTATTAACTCCATCATTCTAACGAGACACCGTGAAAACAAATAATAAACGAGGAGAATTCACTCACAAGTATGAATAACAATAAGTGCTACAAACAAAAAACAAAACAAAAATTTGACAACGAAAACAGACGACAATGCTGCACTAAAAGCTAGAGACAATACATCAAGAATCAGTAGTGCATCCAACGACCACAACACCTAATAGACACCGCATGTCATAGTTTCTACAAAGATACAATTCCGTCAAAGCATTGAGGTGAGTGAGAGGGGAAAAAGAAAAATAAAGCACAACTTGTTTGGTCAGTTCAAAATCGCAATATCCTATTTGTTTCGAACTAGTGACCAGACCACTGTTAGATGAGCTCTAAACAAATTTGATAACAGCCATGTTCCTACTAACATTCGAATTAGTTCCGATCGAAGGAGATGTACACGGGTCAAGGTCAAGTGGTCGATACGGGTTATCCTGTGGATGAGACTTTTAAATTTAATGTGTTCTTTGAAATTTAGCTATGTAGGTAGTCGTTGAGTACAAGACATGAAAATTCCCAAAATGTTCGCAAGTTTCACAACCACGACAAAATTGAAAACGAAGCAGCGATTTCGGCCAAGACGGGAGATATTTCATATTCTTCCGTACCTTCCCGCCAAAACGCAACAATAAATCTTGGGCAATCCGCTTACACAGCATCATCCAGCCAGCTCATCGATTCGGGACGAGCTGAGGGAGGGAGACGCCGCTCTACAAGATTGTATGTCGTCATCACTTTCCGCCACCGCGAAATTAATTAAGAGGTTAGTAATGTTGCCAGTGGGTCAACCGATATCGGAGACAGCTCGCCGATAATGAGAATTGCACATTAACGCCTGTGACCCCTTTGACAAATAGGCCCGATTACATTTTAGGCCGCGCGTGACCCGAATATACGGTACATGACAATCAATATATTAGCGCAAATGTGACCAGATAAAGTTTGAGTGAGCTAGAACACTATCGTTGTGTATTCGTACGCTAAACGTCAGTCATTAGTATGCCATTCAAACGATGTCATCATCCCTTACTAATGGCACACGTTAAGTATGCGAATACTTTGATAGTGTGCATAACTGCTAACGGCACTGATATTTTTCCAGTTTCAATACCTACACTTTTAACACTCACAGATACATCTACAGTCACTTGTACTTTGGTGTTGGTTATTTAGATATTGAGTACATCTACAATTAAATAAGGAAAAACACTGGAGAACAATTTGTTTACGCTAAATGTCTCCGACTCTCGTTTTAAGTACTTTTTGGCTTTTGGAACAGATTACCTAACCTATAATAAAAGCGCGGGACATCATTTTTGAAGATTATTGAGTTACTGGAACCTGAATAAAATTTAATTTATTTTGCTTTGATAACCCAATTGATCAAAGCGGTATAAGATGACAGACAAATGATCACATTGCAACAAATAACCAAAAAGATACGGCTGAACCGACGTCATATTTGCGAAAACGTTTGTATAAGTGGAGAATTTTGTTTCCGACATTAGAGAAGTTTCAAAATTGAAATTACAGTATTCTGAAATTTCTATTTAGTTGTCACCCGCCTCGCGTGCGGTTTTAATATGAACGTGCACAGCACCGCTTTGGAACATCTCACATGATAAATATATCTGAAATACACAAATTTTGGTACTTTTGGCGCTACTTTAATACTAGATTTTCAGAATTTGTCTGAATTTTGTGATGAAAATTAAAATGTAATGCGGCAGGTGTGTCCCTTATTAGTCAGTTTGCTACTAGACACAATGGAAAAACCTCGTTCTAATTCATTTTTAATTGTTCCTTTTTTGTTTTTGTGTTTTACACTTCTGCGGTTTTACACTTAGTACATTTAAAATCGTAACTAGAAAATTATTTGCATTACACACTGCCAATTCGTCCGCTGCTAATAACTCCATCAGTTTTAGTAGTCGGCACGAATCGTGGGCACAATCTTTATTGGTCGGTTTGACATTGATTGCGCTGTTGGCTCACGCGGTACGTCCGTCAGTCAGTGTACGTCGTCAATTGGTCCAGCGCGTGTTCTTCGACAGCTGTTCATTGGCCGAAAGCGTGCAATATTCCTGTCACTAATCATCAGCGTCGGGCGCGGTCAGTACCTGGATGGGTGACCGCTAGTGGCGAATTACACGCGCGCTAACGTGCTTCGTAGGGCACGGTCCCGGTTGTTATCGATACGATAGCAGTCGTTAAATCTTGGACGCCCTATGGACGATTTGAAAACATCCAACACGGGTTGGCCACTAGCCCGTAGCCACCAATGCGCATTGGAGCAGCGTGTTGGAGTATGCTGTACTGAGGAGACTGTGGGCAACTGGGCAACATAAAAGGGTGGCAGTCAATCATCCGTGCCCGCGACTCATGGCGGTTGCTATGTTCCCATCCAAATTTTGGGGCTCGCATGCTGCATTACGTATGTGGTGGCGTTTTGTTCCTTTTCGATGTTATCTTTCAACGCGGGAACCACGTTGAATTTTAACGAGGGAACGTGCGCCGCGTTGTGGTTATGATCTTGACGTGACGGAACGAACAACCGATTTAGTAAAAATATTTAGTACCTACGTTTTGTACGCCGATTTTGTTTGGGATTTTATTGAATTTTCTTTTCCGTTTTAGCTTGGTCAATATCGGTTGTTTTGTCTTGGTCAATAGCTTCAGCTTCAGTGATTGTTTATCATGTTACGTATTCATTATTCCAACTGGACGCTCTTAGTAAACGGTATTCGCATAACGGTCAGGAATTTCGCAAACACTCGAATGTCGCATTCCCTTTCCTTCAACCAAAATAGGCGGAAGTTATGAGTAGCATGCGCCAAACTAATGTGGTTGAGTATCGACTGATTTGGTTAAGTATCGACTAATTTGGTTAAGCATCGACTCCGACAGCCGTTGTGAGACATTAGTGTGCGATAGCCTGACGGAAATGACAACCGCTAATCGCGGTGTTTTGTGATGCGCCCAAATTGTTACCGTGCGGCTTGGTAACAATGGGCATTGGGATTGTCACAGGTTCTTCATAATGAGATTGATGAGCTGTGACAAAATGTTTTGGTGTATCTCTAATAGGGCTAGAATACTTACGTTATGGAGATTAATGGGGAACGTACAGAATCACCATCAATTAACGGTGATAGCCTAGTGGCTGAGAGTTCAGAAATTTTTCTCTGTTCTGACGAGCAATATCCTCTGCATTTTTCCTGATTAGGCTATTCAAGAGTTTGTCTCTTATTTCTTCCCATGCCATATTATGGGCGATAGTACATACCCACTATTAGGTCCCTAGTGCTCCTTATGTCATGTCTAAACAAAGTTTTTAAATATTTGTAAACTGATGGGTATTTTGAAAATTAACTCCTTAGTTAGACGTTAAAAAAGTGTATGAACATTTCTATGAACAACCATTATTTTTTAAGATTAAAACCAAAAAAAAATCGGCTGATTTATTCCTTTTTTCTCCAATTCCTGAGGACTTGAAGTACTTACTCACGTTACACTTTTCTTTCAGCGATCTACAACCACACAGGGCAGAATCCCCAGCAGCTCTCGCTGGAGGTGGGCGAGCTGGTCCACCTCCAAGGCGAGACCAGACACTGGTACTGGGCGCACAGTCTCCGCCGGAACGAGCGCGGCGCTGTTCCCAAGAGCTATGTCGTCATACGCGACTGTCACATTGAGAGGTGAGTCGATTTTCCCTCTAGCGATCAGCAACTACACAGAGCCACCTGGTGGTAAGCGTTTATCATTTCCTGTGGAAATGAGCAACACCAGGATGGTCGCCAATAAATGCCGGCTTAGAAGGAGTGCTCTTTTTCGTCTTTCTTGAAGAATCCCATGCCATAGTCCCGTGGAAACACCGGCGGAAGATTGTTCCAGAAAGAAGAAGATTGAAAATCGGATTGTGGATGATTTCCACGAGTCGAAATGGTTTCAGTGGAACCTTAGTCTTCTACGCGTGGTGCGGTGAAGGAACGGTGGTGTAGGGTTTATGTTGAACATTAAATTAACAACCCGGAAGCCAGAGTTTCTCCCTGGAGGTGGAAAGCCCTTCAGACGATTGAGAGCCTTTGAAGGAAAGGGAGAAATAACGACAAATTTTTAAATCCTGTAGTTTTCAATGGTTAATAAACCCAAAAGTCACTAATGCTATGCTCTCAAACCCCGTTAAAATTTGAAGCAGCCACAATTCAAACTATACAAAATATTTTGGACATGACAATTGTTCACGACTACCATTGTTTGCAAACAAAACAAACCGCCGGGTCGGGGACAAAAAGAGGAATAGGCTGTACTGATAATATTTCAATTAAAAGGGCCCACAGCGACAAATGATTCACTTGACCGCGATTATCAATAGGTCGTCGACCTGCTACCAGACGTGACGTTTTATTATCTTTGCTGAATTGTGACACAAAAGAGAGAGAACAGAAGTTAAGCTTGATATAAAGCTTTCTGAAGCAACTCACACACATCGCGTACTCAGGCCTTGGCTGACGTAAAAGACCGACCAACAACCACGACAAGATTTAAACCCAGGGCTCTGTATGGAGCTCTAAATTGAAATCGCACCTGTTCTAGAGTTTTAGCGAGACTAACGAACAGCGATTCATTTTTATCTTCTTATGTCATGTCAGTAACCCATTAATGACCCACTACAGGGTCGGGTCTCCTCTCACAATGAGAAGGATGTAGGCCTTAGTCCACTACGTTGGCCTAGTGCGGGTTGGTGGACTTCACATGCCTTTGAGAACTTTTTTTTTCTGAACTCTCAGGCATGCAGGTTTCCTCACGATGTTTTCCTTCACCGTAACAGCAGGTGATATTTAATTTTTTTTTTAAAGCGCACATAACTTTTTTTACAAAGCCATTGGTGCGTGCCACTGGGATTCGAACCCGGACCCCTCGATTCGAGGTCGAATTCCAAGCCACTGGGCTATCTTCTTATATTAATATATAATAAGGTATAAATGAATAGTGATGCGAAAATTTAGTGTAGGTACAATTTGCAGCTCACTTCGCGAACGGAGCAGTTTGAAATTTGGCACAATTCAAGTTTATATGGAGAATAATGCACATGTATGCAGAAATTCATCATAAAACACACCATGCACACTACCATAAGTTTGAGTAGGTACTTTGACATGAACACATACCTACCTAAAGCAGCGGTGATAGCCCAGTGGCTTAGAATTCGACCTCGAATCGAGGGGTCCGGGTTCGAATCCCAGTGGCACGCACCAATGACTTTGTAAAAAAGTTATGTGCGATTTATAAAATTAAATATCACCTGCTGTTACGGTGAAGGAAAACATCGTGAGGAAACCTGCATGCCTGAGAGTTCACAAAAAAAAATGTTCCCAAAGGCATGTGAAGTCCACCAACGGGCAGTAGTGGTGCGTGGTGGACGGCGGCCTACATCCCTCTCATTGTGAGAGGAGACCCGACCCTGTAGTGGGCCATTAATGGGTAAATGCCTGACATACCTACGTGTCAAATTCAAATTTCAATAAATTATAGCCGAATCTTGACGACTCGGCGATCTCTAGTATCGATTTCTATGCGTATGTTGTTTGAGGGCGTACTGTATTAAGTTTGAATTCTGTTCTCTAATTATCGTTATTCGCACAAAATTTACATAAAAATCATTCATAAAAAATCCTAGCTTTCAAGCTGTTTCGATGAACAGCAATAAATGAGCAAACATGGAATCGCGATATTGATTGGACGCGCGTTCACTCAATCACGGCGCAGCCAATTTGCGCTGCCATTGGCTTTTGTTGGAACAGCGCCCGTGTTTCTGATTCAGGCAGGAATAGGCAGAAATAGACAGAAATATTGTGTTGGATTTTAGTGGACGTATTGACGACCAATATGTCCATACGTCCACTAACATCGTATGTCCGTTGTTTGTTCTCGAACTCGCGATATTTTAAGGGCAAATAAATGATTGACCAAATTTTATCGACAAAATTCCCCCCATATCTAGCACAAGTCCTCATTTTCCTTTTCTTTTATCCTTTTAAAATGGTAGCCATTTGAAAAACACACTGACATGCTATGAAATTTACAAAATGTCGTACGAGCAACTTTTCCGCGCGACTTGGCATTTTGGACACGTAGTGAGACCAACTACTATTAAATCAGACTCCGACAATCACACCTCAATCTATTTCTGTAGGGTTTGAGATCTGTTTTACATATCTGTCAAGATACCAAAACAAATAATACAAAAAAATTACCACCTATAGTAAATCTCTTCACTATTACAAGTTTAAAGAAAAAGACAAAACGTCTATTTGCACAAAAATTGATCTTAAATTGTTACAAATCATTTAGATCAATCTAGTACATATATTGCGTTGGTTCTGTTAAAGTAACCGTCATGAGTCGTGAGCACATAATATGATCAGTGGTAGGAATATTGTACACTTTCGGCCATGTACAGCAGCCGAAAAACGTGCTGGACCAATAGACGACGCACACTGACGAACTGACGTTTGTCGAACCAATCGTGTGCACCGCAGCGCAGTCAATGTCGCACCGACCAATAAAGATTGTGCCTACGACTTGTGCCGACTACTAGATATTATGTACTTCTTTAATACGGTTGTTATTTCAATTCCAGAAGCGGCGAAACAGTGGTGGCTTCGGCCGGCAGCGGCGGCGTGGTGCACGATATATCGGTGACGTTGAGGGAATGGCTGCAGCAATGGAAGACGTTGTATATCGTGAGTTGTTCTCTGATAATCTTGGGGTATAGAGAGAGAAGCGCGCATAGCCCCGGGCGCGGTCGGTACCTGGATTGCGTCCGTTAGTGGCGAGTTAAATGCTTCGGAGGGCACGTTAAGCCGTCGGTCACGGTTTTTATTGATACGATAGCAGTCTTTAAACGTTGTCAGAGGCCCTATGGGCGGCTTGAAAACATCTGACACGCATTGGAGCAGCGTGGTGGAGTACGCTCTAGGTCTTGTGGGACGAAACCCGGGCCATAAAAGGGTTGCAGCCATTTCAAAATACATACGAACAGAGACGCAGGACAAAATATAAAACAATTACTCAGTCGCTTCAAGTTTTAGATTTCATCCTATTTCCCTGCTAAATTATCAAATTTGTTACAACACACGAACGAGCGAACACCCGTCCCGAACAGCGCCCGGCACATCACTAGTGAAGTTATCACGTCCCTAGGAATTGACAACGGTTTCACCTATAACCCGATGATGTCATTACCCTCGATGGTTTCAGACGAACGACGAGCGGTTCAAGTTCATGGAGGTGAGCATGCTGGCGCTGCTGGAGCTCAGACGGCAGGCCGCCTCGGACACGGTGCCCCAGGACCAGCTGCGACGCGATGCGAGGACAGCCCTCTTCACCATCGACAAGACTAACAGGTGAGCCAATCTTTTAATTTAACAGCGGTGATAGCCCAGTGGCTTAGAATTCGACCTCGAATCGAGGGGTCCGGGTTCGAATCCCAGTGGCACGCACCAATGACTTTGTAATAAAAGTTATGTGCGATTTATAAAATTAAATATCACCTGCTGTTACGGTGAAGGAAAACATCGTGAGGAAACCTGCATGCCTGAGAGTTCACAAAAAAAATGTTCTCACGCGGCATGTGAAGTCCACCAACGGGCAGTAGTGGTGCGTGGTGGACGGCGGCCTACATCCCTCTCATTGTGAGAGGAGACTCGACCCTGTAGTGGGTCATTAATGGGTTAAAACAATAACAATAGTGGGGGAATTCATCATGGATGTATCGTATCCTGTATCGGGCCGGGGCCGCTGAAGGGCCGTGTTTCTCTGAATGCTCAGTTGTCAGGGGTACGGGCACACTTTAGTATTCTACCACAGCTCTGATAGCACTGGTGTACTACAGAACACCCTCTGGCAGTCGTCCATAACAGAGTTCTATGACGGACTCCTACCAGCTAAACTTCAACGCTCAGTCTGAGGTGCGATTGCTGGCGTGATTGTCAGTAACCCATTAATGACCCACTACGGGGTCGGGTCTCCTCTCACAATGAGAGGGATGTAGGCCGCCGTCCACCACGCTGGCCTAGTGCGGGTTGGTGGACTTCACATGCCTTTGAGAACATTTTTTGAGAACTCTCAGGCATGCAGGTTTCCTCACGATGTTTTTCTTCACTTTAGGTGATATGATATTTAATAAAGCGCACCTAACTTTTTTCTACCAAGTTATTGGTGCGTGCCACTAAGATTCGAACCCGGACCCCTAGATTCGAAGTCGAAGCCTAAGCCACTGGGCTATCACCGCTCTTCGCTCGCGCTGGCGTGATTGTGAACTTAATTAATTTCAAGGTAACAATTGAAATAAATGTTAATTTAAACAATTTCAGAATGCTCGGCATGGAGCTAGCGGTGCGGACGGCGAGCGGGCAGCTGGTGGACCCGCTCACCACCTCCGCCTACAAGCTGAACGCCATGCACGAGGAGGCCAACACCAGGATCGACAAGAACATGGTTACTATACTAACATGATTGTCAGTACCCATTAATGACCCACTACGGGGTCGGGTCTCCTCTCACAATGAGAGGGATGTAGGCCGCCATCCACCACGCACCACTACTGCCCGTTGGTGGACGAACATGCCGCGTGAGAACTTTTTTTTGTGAACTCTCAGGCATGCAGGTTTCCTCACGATGTTTCCCTTCACTGTTACAGCAGGTGATATTTAATTTTATAAATCGCACATAACTTTTATTACAAAGTCATCGGTGCGTGCCACTGGGATTCGAACCCGGACCCCTCGATTCGAGGTCGAATTCTAAGCCACTGGGCTATCACCGCTGCATAACTGCTAACATGATTATATTGATTGATTTCCAGGGGGATTACTACAAACTCCTAAAACCATCATAAAGCAATGATGTTTTTATGATGGTTTTAGGAGATTGTAGTAACCCCCCTGGATGGATAAGGATATGGTTAGTGGCTTGCATTGATTGATGTAATAATTTGTAGGGTTGAAGTTTGTTAGCTGGTTGGGTTGAATTCTTGGGGGTTTTACAAGCTAAATGCTAGGCACGAGAAGGCAACTCGATAAGAACATGGTTAGTATACTACCGTGTATTGATTGATTTGATTGAAATTTTGAACCAGGCGGTCAGTGTTTCGATGGGTGACCGTAAACCTTAAATTGTGGGGTGTTAAGTTTCACAGGTTCTCATGTCCAGCAGTGGACTACCAAGGGCTGGGCCCCGATTCTGTATTTCTCCATTCAGATTTCGTGTCGATATCGTGTGACATCAAACCGTATGTCATTTCATGAACTCGCCACGACAAGGAACCTTAATGTCTTTTCTATAAGGCACACAATAGATTGTCACGACATTTGACTTTTAAGCCTTTTAGACTTTTTATCACGGGTAAGACACGACATTGCCGCGATACGAGTGTGAATGGTCATACCCTGGAAGGAAGGAAGTTTCACATATTACTAAGATAGTTTTATGCCATTGTAGGTATAACATACATTCCAATAGGGTATTTCGCACCATGCAAGGAAAAATCCAAAATTATGTAATATTGATAGATTTTGTTAAAAGCTAGTGAAAAATGGTGATTTCTGTTCTGAAAAATGTAGTATACATTTATTATTTCAATTTTAAAATTCAGGTTTGTTAATCTGTTTTTCAAATGTCAAAAACGCTATACGCCATGCAAGCTATCGGCGTGACGTCATTAGCAGTGTAAATAAACAATGGAGTATAACTTTCTTCCTTTACTGAGATGTATCGTTTACACTGCGAGTGACGTCACAAGCATGGCGGCAGCGCCGTGTCGGCCGAGACCGTGTTTTCGCGGGGATTATTGAAATTCAAATCGAAAAGTCTTTTTTTACATAATGTTTGTTTGCAAAAATTATTTTTCTAAATTTTTACGGGTTTTTATGACTTACGAATTCATACAAGAAGCTTTTTGACATAGGCCGTAATACCGTATTCCAGGAGAGCACCCCGACCGCCGAGCGGCCCGGCTCGTCGTCCGCCACGGCCACGTCCCGCTCGTACACCGTGGTGGCGCGCGTCCACAACTTCGTGTGTCGGATGGCGGAGGCGGCCGAGCTGCTGCTGGCGCTGCACGACGCGGCGGGCACCAAGCTCACCGAGAGCGCGCTGCTGCGGTGGCCGCCGCTCACCAGCGTGCCTGCCACCTCCACTGTGCTCTTCACTGTGAGTGTTTTTTCACCATTACTAGGTATATATATATCCATCCTGCTTGCCGTCCGTCCGTACCGTCCTGCGGATATGTCTAGTCTTATTTAATTAGAAAGCACCATTAGTAGGTATATATATCCATCCTGCTTGCCGTCCGTCCGTACCGTCCTGCGGATATGTCTAGTCTTATTTAATTAGAAAGCACCATTAGTAGGTATATATATCCATCCTGCTTGCCGTCCGTCCGTACCGTCCTGCGGATATGTCTAGTCTTATTTAATTAGAAAGCACCATTAGTAGGTGTATATATCCATCCTGGTTGCCGTCCATCCGTACCGTCCTGCGGATATATCTAGTCTTATTTAATTAGAAAGCACCATTAGTAGGTATATATATCCATCCTGCTTGCCGTCCGTCCGTACCGTCCTGCGGATATATCTAGTCTTATTTAATTAGAAAGCACCATTAGTAGGTGTATATATCCATCCTGCTTGCCGTCCATCCGTACCGTCCTGCGGATATATCTAGTCGTATTTAATTAGAAAGCACCATTAGTAGGTATATATATCCATCCTGCTTGCCGTCCGTCCGTACCGTCCTGCGGATATATCTAGTCTTATTTAATTAGAAAGCACCATTAGTAGGTGTATATATCCATCCTGGTTGCCGTCCATCCGTACCGTCCTGCGGATATATCTAGTCTTATTTAATTAGAAAGCACCATTAGTAGGTATATATATCCATCCTGCTTGCCGTCCGTCCGTACCGTCCTGCGGATATATCTAGTCTTATTTAATTAGAAAGCACCATTAGTAGGTGTATATATCCATCCTGCTTGCCGTCCATCCGTACCGTCCTGCGGATATATCTAGTCTTATTTAATTAGAAAGCACCATTAGTGGGTATATATATCCATCCTGCTTGCCGTCCGTCCGTACCGTCCTGCGGATATATCTAGTCGTATTTAATTAGAAAGCACCATTAGTAGGTATATATATCCATCCTGCTTGCCGTCCGTCCGTACCGTCCTGCGGATATATCTAGTCTTATTTAATTAGAAAGCACCATTAGTAGGTATATATATCCATCCTGCTTGCCGTCCATCCGTACCGTCCTGCGGATATATCTAGTCTTATTTAATTAGAAAGCACCATTAGTAGGTATATATATCCATCCTGCTTGCCGTCCGTCCGTACCGTCCTGCGGATATATCTAGTCTTATTTAATTAGAAAGCACCATTAGTAGGTATATATATCCATCCTGCTTGCCGTCCGTCCGTACCGTCCTGCGGATATATCTAGTCTTATTTAATTAGAAAGCACCATTAGTAGGTATATATATCCATCCTGCTTGCCGTCCGTCCGTACCGTCCTGCGGATATATCTAGTCTTATTTAATTAGAAAGCACCATTAGTAGGTATATATATCCATCCTGCTTGCCGTCCGTCCGTACCGTCCTGCGGATATATCTAGTCTTATTTAATTAGAAAGCACCATTAGTAGGTATATATATCCATCCTGCTTGCCGTCCATCCGTACCGTCCTGCGGATATATCTAGTCTTATTTAATTAGAAAGAAAGAAATGACATTCCAAAATACACACACACACACAAATTAAAACACAGAGACAAAGCTACTGTTAGTAGCTCCATCTAGCGGAACTACTAACAACCACCACAACTTGAGGCGGCGTCTGTATTGTATAGCTGTATTGAGTTGCCGCCCTGAGTTGATAGATGGCGCTGTAGAAAAGATATACGACGAGAAGACGGTCTCTTTCTTGTTTTTTCCCACATTAAAAAACCTACTGTAAAATAAAATAGTTTTGCTGCTCATCGCCTTGCCTACCTATTAGCACATCTTTACAGCTACATCTTATCTTTGAACTAGGTAAATGAAATTCATTAGGATTTGTGTTGTGGGTGCCATGGACACACGCACGACAGTAATATAATAATATGTACATCAAAACCAGAAACAGAGAAAACTTCATCATTAAAATATCTGCTTCGCTAGACATCGAACTCGGGACTCTCCGTGCTGTGCACTGGCGTCGTAACCACCGCGTCAATTGGGTCGTCAATCGTCGTAATGTTGATATTTTTCCTTTCACAGGACCTGGGACCTGACATAAAGAAGGAGAAGATATTTCTGGTGTGCCATGTAGTTAGGATAGGTGCTATGGAGGCTCAAAATGTCGATCACAGGTAATATCCTTTTTTAGTTATACGAAAAACGTCATATCATTGAGTGAATAAAATCTTGATATGATGATAAATTTGGAGGAAAAGGGGGCATCTCCCGCCAGGCGATGTCACTGCCTGGGGACCGCGGTCCGAATGTTGACTTCGGACCATTTAAATATATGCAGAGATTCTATGGAACTCTGATAGCGCGTTTGAGGATACGTGTTCCGATTGGCCAGTTCGGTGTGACGCGTGTGACGTGTTCTATCGTTGAGTGCACTCGCTGCTCGCGTCGTGACGCGTGGTCAGCGTTTCGTGTGAGGCGCGCGCTCATATCACTGTAGGTATCGCGCTGCTACAATAAACAACTGGTATCAATAGCTGCAAGCAATCGAGAAAAGTTAATTAAACACTATGTTACATCTAAACATTCAATTCTAGCAATTGAATAACACACTTAGATAGCATCAATGATGGGTATGTTAGGTAGTCAGTAGTCATACTGCAATATACTTGGTCCGTAATTGATGTCAAAAAAAGTGCTGGGGAGTTTTTTTCCGCCTGCGATTTTGAACATTTCCCCTCCTTCAAGTCTCACCTCAATGCGTTGACTGTATTGTTTCATTGTAGTAACTATGACATACATGAGGTGTTGTGGTTGACGACCTTTACCTACAATGATCTTATATACTGAAGATTACTTTTGTATATGTATGTGCAGCGGTGATAGCCCAGTGGCTTAGAATTCGACCTCGAATCGAGGGGTCCGGGTTCGAATCCCAGTGGCACGCACCAATGACTTTGTAATAAAAGTTATGTGCGCTTTATAAAATTAAATATCACCTGCTGTTACGGTGAAGGAAAACATCGTGAGGAAACCTGCATGCCTGAGAGTTCACAAACAATGTTCTCACGCGGCATGTTCGTCCACCAACGGGCAGTAGTGGTGCGTGGTGGACGGCGGCCTACATCCCTCTCATTGTGAGAGGAGACTCGACCCTGTAGTGGGTCATTAATGGGTTACTGACTGACTTTTGTATAATGACAAGACGTGTCATTTCCAGACGCAGTACGATATCGGCGACGGCGACGCCCGCGCCGAGCTCGGCGGGCGTGATGCGGCGGCCGTTCGGCGTGGCGTGCGCTGACGTCACGCGCTACCTCACGCACGACAACCCCGACAAGGACATCCAGCTGCCTTTCTACCCGTGAGCACTGGTTGTTACAGTACAAATAAACGTCTGTGACATGCCTATGAGACAACAACGCTTCACACTCATAGCCCCGCACTAGGATTCCCTGTGTCGTGGGCGCCATGGACACACACGAGACAACAACACAACACACCCACACCAGAAACAGACATTCAAATTCATCATTCAAATCTCTGCTCTGTTGGGAATCGAACTCGGGGTCCCCCAGCGCGCCACATAGGTCGTCAATAATGACAATGAAATGTAGACTTCAGTCCACTTGCCCTAATGCAGGTTGGTGCACTTGCCATGCTTTTCAGGACAGATATCATTATAAAAGTGAAAATTTGTGTGTTTATTAGTGTGTGTGTACGTGTAGATTGGTGAATTTGTGCTTGTGTATACCATCGAGTGACAGCAAGCTAAAATATGTAGGCAAGTTAAAAATGTGATCCACAAAAACTAATTTGAATGAGCTTTGAATGTACAGAGCACATTAAACAAATACGTTTTAGTTTAAATATGGTTATTGATTATATTAAATTCATGTACTATAAATCATAAGTAAGCAGGTTTAATCTTAAACACCACACCTAATTGCTAAGCAATGCTCAAGACTACTAAGAAATACGTGAAATAAAATTCGTCATGCATTTCGGTGTCATATGAAAAGATAATATCTTTAAACGTTTGTATTTTCGTTGAATTCCAGTTGCGAGAAGGAATACATGGACTCGTTGCTGAAGAAGGTGATATCGAACCGAGACCTCAAAGACGCAAAGCATCCGCAAGGGTTGTGGGTGTCGCTGCAGCTTGTCGAGGGCGACCTCAAACAAGTGAGTTGGTTTTATTTAAAGTAGTAGCGGTGATAGCCCAGTGGCTTAGAATTCGACCTCGAATCGAGGGGTCCGGGTTCGAATCCCAGTGGCACACACCAATGTAGTAAAACTGTAGTCAATTTTTTAAGACTTGTTTTGTCAAGACAAATTCGCTATATGAGAGCCTTTCTTCATGTATTATCGATCATTTGACTCAGTGACCAGCTAACTTTTATTTTCTAACTGAATTATGCAAACTAAACTTTCGTTCATCTATGTACACTACATTCCACATTCTCATTTCAGCCTCTTAATGTCAGTAACCCATTAATGACCTCACAATGAGAGGGATGTAGCCCTTAGTCCACCACGCTGGCCTAATGCGGGTTGGTGGATTTCACATGCCTTTGAGAACATTTTTGTTTGAACTCTCAGACATGCAGGTTTGCTCACGATGTTTTCCTTCACCGTAACAGCAGTTGATATTTAGTTTTATATAAACGTACATAACTTTTTTACAAAGTCATCGGTGCGTGCCACTGGGATTCGAACCCGGACCTCTCGATTAAGAGGTCGAATTCTTAGAGCCCACCCAGCCTCTTAACAATTTTGTAAGAATATTTATACTGACATCTTTGTATGTAACACTTCATAATTTGCACACCTGAGAAGGTGAATATGGATTGATCAAAATGCCCTGTAAAACCAATAACTAACCCATATTCGTGCAAATAAATGATTTTCATTTCATTTTTCATTTCATTTCAGATCCACGAGGAGCAAGGCAGCATCGGCAACGCATCAGCGGTGGCGCGCAAGATGGGCTTCCCCGAAGTGATCCTGCCCGGCGACGCGCGCAACGACCTGTACGTCACGCTCGTCGGCGGCGCCTACTCCAAGGGAGGGGGCAAGTCCTCCGAGCGGAACATCGAGCTGCTGGTCCGGGTACTGGACACCAGGGGCAGGTTGATACCTGTGAGTGTGTTTTTGCTTGCGAAGTCATGTCAGTGACCCATTAATGATCCACTACAGGGTCGGGTCTCCTCTCACAATGAGAGGGATGTGGGCCGCCGTCCACCACGCTGGCCTAGTGCGGGTTGGTGGACTTCACATGCCTTTGAGAACTCTTTTTCTGCACTCTCAGGCATGCAGGTTTCCTCGCGATGTTTTCTTTCGCCGTAACAGCTGGTGATATTTAATTTTTATAAAGCGCCCATAACTTTTTTTACAAAGTGATTGGTGCGTGCCACAGGGATTCGAACCCGCACGGAAATGTCTGAAGTCTTAGCCACACGACTATCACCGCTTAAAATTAATAATTTAGCAATAAAATCATAAAATGTAAAAATAAGTTTTTTGTTATGTATGTAAGACATAATATTGTATGCCCGCATAGGGTAGACTGTTCGTAACTTATTATAATTTTTGTAACATCTTTCTCATGTAACAGTCAACAATAAACGTATTCTTTTCTGTTCTTGAAAGTAAAACCTTTTGTTCCAGGGAGTGATATCAGTGGGCGCGGGAGTACCGAGGGTGGATGAATACACCTCATTGGTGTATTACCACGACGACAGACCGAGATGGCAAGAGACTTTCAAGGTAAAAACTTCATGTCGTACATGCAAACTTTGGAGTTCAACCTCGTACATGCAAACTTTGGAACAGTCTCCCGGCTGATGTATTCCCGCAGGACTATGACATGGGGTTCTTCAAGAAGGGCATAAAAGAAGCTCTCCTTCATAGCCGACAACGCACTGGCGACTGCTGGTGTTGCACGTGTCAGTAGGCGACGGTGACCACTTACCATCAGGTGGCCCGTCTGTCTGTTTGCTTGCTCCATTTATAAAAAAAAAATGTTTGTTCCAAGAATTTGTATGGAATTTTGCGTTATTCCCTTCATTGAATTTAATTAGTAAAGTTCTGTGCGAGCGCTACTACCGAAATACTTACACCCTGCAACTCATTAGTCAATTCATACTGTGACTAGTGACCAACTAGTGACCAACCCACAGTCTGGTTTGCTCTCACAATGACAAAGGTTATAGACATTAAACCTACCAAGTGCAATGGCATGTAAAATTGCTCAAATTGCTTTCATTCACCTTTTGGCAGGTGGCATTTAATTTTGTAAAACGTACATAATTTAGAAAATTCATTAATGGACAACGCAAAACGTTTGGTTCGGGCTTAATAAAGAAGAAAAGAAATAAGAAAAGAAATATTTTTTTTTAAATGTAAAATGAAAAGAAATCCTTTGAGCCCCACAAAAATAATTTTATTAAAATGAATGTGGAAACGCGCGTCTAAATAAATAAAGTAGAACTAAAACTGTGCTGAGAGTTTTTTCCTCCGGCTTTTTCTCTCTTTACCCAGCGGTGGGTGGCACATAGGCAGCCGATGAGTTCGATTAGGTAAAATCATAACTAAATAAAATGAAAATAATTAATATACTTGGCTAAGTTGACAAATAAATTGTGCAAAACATGTCAAACAAATTGTGTATTAGTTAAAAGTTTTAGTAATTTATAAGTTATTTTGTATTACTAACATTTGTTTTATTTTTTATTTTTTAATTTGCATACCTGAGAAGGTGAATATGTATTGATAAAAATTCCCTGTAAAACCAATAACTAACCCATATTCGTGCAAATAAATGATTTTTGATTTTGAATAAACCAATTTTATTTCCAGGTGTGTCTTAACATCGAGACGTTCAAAGAAGCCCACCTAGTGTTTCTGTGTCGGCACCGCAGCTCCAACGAAGCGAAAGACCGCGCGGAGAAGCACTTCGCCTTAAGCTACTTAAGGCTAATGCAGCGGGAGGGAACCACGACCCCGGATACCACACATAACTTGTGTGTTTATAAGGTAACTGTTATGTACTCGCGAAATTTTTTGTATTGTCTATTAGTAACCCATGAACGGTACCAGGTACCAGGCACGGAACCCAAGTAGCGGTGATAGCTCAGAATTCGACCTCGAATCGAGGGGTCCAGGTTCGAATACCAGTGGCACACACCAAAGACTTTGTAAAAAAAAGTTATGTGCGCTTTATAACAATTAAATATCACCTGCTGTTATGGTGAAGGAAAACATCGTGAGCAAACCTGCATGCCTGAGAGTTCACAAAAAAAAGTTCTCAAAGGCATGTGAAGTTGACCAACGGGCAGTAGTGGTGCGTGGTGCACGGTGGCTTACATCCCTTTCATTGTGAGAGGAGACCCGACCCTGTAGAGGGTCATTAATGGGCTAGAGACAAACAACCCATGAATGACCCACTGGCAGGTCGGGTCTCCTCTCACAATGAGAGGGATGTAGGCCGCCGTCCACCACGCTGGATACATGTACACACTAACCCTTTGCGTTTCACTACAACCCGAGAACCGTTTGACCAATTCGTCTAAATTTGTTTTCGAATTCTTCTTCTGAAAGATGAAAATAGTACTGTACTACTAAGTTAATAAAATTCCTCGTTCCCAGATCGAGCACAAGCGCAGCAACTCGAGCAACAACAGCATAGAGGCGGAGGCGGAGGCCGGCGCCGCGTGCCTCACGTTCCCTTCGAGGCGGGACGAGCTGCCGGCGGGCGCGGAGCGCGGCTTCGCGCGCGGCTTGCTCACGCTGGTGCACCGGGACTGCCTCACGGTCGCCACTAAGCTGTGTTCCACCAAGTTGACGCAGAGGGGTGAGTTTGTGTGCTTTTGTGAAACACGCCATCAAAGCTCTCTACAACACTGGCTTACAAACTCTACAAACATAACTCCGAGATGACGTAATCGGGGCGTGGTCTCTTCCGAGACGTGATTAACTCGCCTGCGGGATTCTCGTTTTGGACCAATACCAGGCCTGGCCCGCTCCCCGTGTCGGTATCACAAATGTACCTACGCACAGCGGCCCGCATAAACGGCTAGAACGGAAAGTGGAATAGGTAAGAGTTACGCGCTAGAAAGAGACGCAACGGGTAGCGGGAAAGTGGAAAAGGTAAGGCTTACGCGCTAGAAAGAGACGCACGATATATCGTCGGTGACTAAGCGCTGCGCGATCTGAATTGAACTTAATCGTATCGTAGCTAGAGTCTATATTTCTTTAAATGACTTTTCGAAGAGACTCTTCTGTACTTGTACTATTATGTGTTCAGTGTCAATAGTATGAATATAGTATCAAGTTAGGACAAACTTTTTCTGTTCACATATATTTATGAATGGCTGCAAACCTTTAATGGCCCACTGCTGGGCACGGGTCCCCGCTCGCAACAGGGGGAGGCCGGGATCATACTCCACCACGCTACTCCACGCTACTACTGGAGAAACGGCCAACCCGTGTCGGATGTTTTCAAACCGTCCATAGAGCCTCCGACAAGGTTTGACGACTTCTATCGATCGATACCAACCGGGACCGACGACTTGACGTGCCATCCAAAGCACGTTAGCGCGCGTGTAATTCGCCACTAGCGGTCACCCATCCAGGTAATGACCGCGCCCGACGCTGCTTCACTTTTTCGATCGCTTGCGATCCACTCAAGGGTTGTGCGAGATTCAGTAGTGACTTAAGTACACACTGTCCTTGTCCTCAGAGGAGATCCTCGGCGTGCTGAAGTGGAACACTCAGCTGGCCGAGGGGGCGCTGCGGGCGGCCCTCGTGAAGCTGTTGAAAGTGCCCAGCGAGGAGCTGGTCAAGTTCCTGCAGGACATACTGGACGCGCTGTTCAGGATATTGACTCAGGTGTGCTGACATTATATGGGACCAACTGTACCTTTATTATGTGCTTGCTTTATAAAATGATGAAAAAAAAAACATTTGAAAGCTGGATAAATAAGGGAGTTTTTAACGTATTCTGAAAATTTAATTTTTTTAGACTTTTTTTTTTAATAAACAGCACTTGTTTGAAAGTGAGTAAAAAAATTTCAGAAATTATTACTCCTAAGGCTACACGACACCTATTGTTGTTTTTATGAATTTTCAATTTATTATTGAAGCTACAAATGTCAATTTCTCCAAAATACATAATATATAAGCCCAATCTTGTTAAGTGTTTTGGCGTTTCAGTTTCCATAAAAGTGAACTTACTACAAGTTCAATCCAACTCAAATATCTGGAAAAACCGTTGAGTTTTGAACAGGACTTCACATGGCCTAAACAATGTGTTTTGAGCTTATCTACACACCCTTAGAGAATACGTCACATTCGCACAAAATGGGTGGCACATAGCATAGCCGATGATTTCGATTAGGAAAAATATTAAAATAAATAAATAATTGGACTGTTAAACAGATATTATAACTTATTTTATCATATATTATAATATAAAATTAAGTACTAGTTATTTAAGACATAATTATTGTATGCCCGCATAGGGTAGATTGTTAGCTTATTATAATAGGCATGATGACTAATTTTCAAAAACTCTTCTATGATATTCAGAAGTTTCTATTATGTCTAAAATATATCATATTTTTGTAGAAAATTAAGGTTTTTGTGTAATAAAAGTACGTTTAAATTTTAAGTTTCAAATTCGGTCCAAAACGCGCGCCCGTGTCATGACGTCTGTCATTGCGCCACGGCTCAGTAAAAAATGACAGATCGCGCATAATATGCTTACGAAAAAAATGACGTTAACTAAGACGTGACGTAATTTGACGTAATTCGATCTGATGGGTGTTTTAGCTATCATGGCGGATTGTTGTATTTTGTAGATTTATTTTAACAAATAAATTATTAATCTCGACATTAATAAGAGAATAAATACATGTTTCAAAATCTTTGAATCCTATTTCATTAGATCAGATAAATATTTTGGCGATACTTGATTACTGTCATCATGCCTATTACTACTAATACTTGTCAGTAACCCATGAATGACCCACTGGCGGGTCGGGTCTCCTCTCACAATGAGAGGGATGTAGGTCGCCTTCCACCACGCTGGCCTAGTGCGGGTTGGTACTACTAATACTTAGCTTATTATTATTTTTGTAACATCTTTCTCGTGTAACAGTCAACAATAAACGCATTCTTATCTTTTCTTTTCACAAGTCAGCCTGTGCATTTTTCACGATTATGACGATGCTCCCACATCCCCAGGTGGAGGAAGAGGACGAGGAGTACACGGAGGAGAGCTACGCGGTGCTGGTGCTGGAGTGCCTGCTGCGCGTGATCGCGCTGGTGGCCGACCACAAGTACCAGCACTTCCAGCCCGTGCTGCTGCTGTACATCGAGACCAGCTTCTGCGACACGCTGGCTTACGAGTGAGTACCAGCTTGCTTCACATGGCTACACCTACATGGCTGCAACCCCACTGTTCTGCACGGGCCTCCCCACAACAGGGAAAGGCCTGAAGCATACTCCACCACGCTGCTCCATTAGATTGGTGGAGAAACGGGCTAGTGGCCAACCCGTGTCGGATGTTATCAAACCGCCCATAGGGCCTCCGACAAGGTTTAACGACTGCTATCGTATCGATAGCAACTGGGGCCGGCGGGGTAGCGTGCCCTCCGAAACACTCTGCCTCTACCGATCATCCACCCAGATACTGACTAGAGGGCTGTAAAAACCAGCTACCTTTAATCGGGACATAAATTGACAGCAACCCTTCGTAGAAAACGTCAAATTCTAAACTCTCATCTTTCTCTCTCTCTGTGAGAAAGAGAGCTTAGAAAAGAAAGAGTCTTTCTCAACTAAGCTACAACGTTTTTTCCAGAAAACTAATATCAATAATGGTATGGGCGATCCGGTCAGCGGAATGCGGCGAAGCTGCTCTGAAAAGGCTGCTGCAGTGTATGAAGTGTCTGGAGAGCTTGACGCGGCTGCTGGTGCGCTCCAGGCAGCTGCGCGCCGCTCTAGGCGACCGGGCGACGGTGGTGTCCGACACCGAACAGAACGACTCGCAACACTATTGCTATCAGTTGGAGGTTAGTTGGTGCTTTGTTTTCGAGTTTTGTTATATTTTTGATGTTAAGATTTTTAGACCTTGGGTGTTTTGAGCGTTGATACTTTCTGGCTGTGTTTTTAAAAAAATTGAACCATAAAAAGGCGATACAATGGCAAAGCGGTTCGAATTGGTGACAAAAACGAAGCGAAAAAATCAAAACGTTTTTTTCGTAACCTGGACCGATTTTGATGAAACTTTTACCATTCCCTAAGTTGAACAAAATGCAAACAAACAAAAAAGAACGTACACGATCCGTCTATTAGTTTCGGAGATATGCCAGGACAAACATATCTACATACATAGGTACAAAACATACACTCCAAAATTTTTTATTTTAAGAGTGCTGAGAGTTTTTTTTCCGCCCACTATTTTTTTCCTGGTCTACGTTAGCCTGAGGGGCACCGAGAGCGGATGTTAGATGTAAGATAATATTCTATCATGTATGACGTTCATTAAGTGTACACAACTCGTACCTGACTATGAATAAAAGACTTTGATTTTTGACTCATAAAATTTGGTATACATACTTGTGTGGAAGTAGTAATAGACCAACATATTATGTAAATATTGTACAGTTCCGTCAATATTCCATACATACGTGTTAATTTACCTACCTCCTTTTTTGAAGTCGGTAAAAATATGTATAGTAATTTGACTGGCCTGTCGGTCTAGTGGTTAGCGACCCTAACTACTACGCCGGAGGTCGTGGGTTCGATTCCCACCCAAGATAAGTATTTGTGTGATGAGCACGAGTATTTGTTCTGTGTCTGGGTGTCAATTATCTATATAAGTATGTATATAAAAATATATAGTAGGTTTATCAGCTATCTGGTTACCGTGTGTGAGTGGTCCAACAACAATATTTTGTCAGTACCCATTAATGACCCACTACAGGGTCGGGTCTCCTCTCACAATGAGAAGGATGTAGGCCTTAGTCCACCACGCTGGCCTACTGCGGGTTGGCGGACTTCGCATGCCTTTGAGAACATTTTTTTTTTGTGAACTCAGGCATGCAGGTTTCCTCACGATGTTTCCCTTCACCGTAACAGCAGGTGATATTTAATTTCATAAATCGCACATAACTTTTATTACAAAGTCATCGGTGCGTGCCACCGGGATTCGAACCCGGACCCCTGGATTCGAGGTCGAATTCCAAGCCACTGGGCTATCACCGCTGCCTTACTGCCAACAATATTGACCACTGATATAAGTGACATATCCGCAGAATCTGCTGAAGGCGCTGGTGTGGCTGATGCGGTGCGGCGACCACGCGCTCACGTGCCAGGGCTCCGCGCTCAAGTACCTGCCGCACGCCGTCCCGCACATGATACACATCTACCCCACCGTTCAGCTCAGGTGACGTGTGTCACGGTTGCTATATACATATATTTTTTTTAATCTCTAATTGCTATCCACAGACTCTAGGTCCGTGCCTTTTTTTGCATCGCGTTACTAGTAATATTTTTGCTCCAGAGAAAGTTGTTTGTCAATTTTGGCCCGGTGTCTCCTTGGATCGTCCCGGGCGTTCCTTTAGGGTTTCTGCAATGACTGTCGCGTCTCTGTGGCTGATTGCAGTGGCCAGGTTGTAGTCCTCACGGTTGCAATATTTAAGTTGTATTTGTATTTGTTTGCAACAATCCGCACACGTGGAACTTGTTTTGGTATGGACCCACCATCCTCCCTTTAACAAAGCAACGCCTGATACAATATGTTATACGGTTGCAATAATCAACGTTTGCATTTGAACAGCCCTTTTGATGTTTGATTGTGAACCAACATCTGTTATTTCAAGGCAATTGTAAAGAGTATTCAGTTATGTTTTATTGAACTGTCAAAAATGAAAAATGACATCATGAGTCGGGTTCTGCATAAATCTACTTATGTTTTGTCTAAAGGACTCGGCTTATGACGTCATCGCTATTTCAAGT
Organism: Erynnis tages; assembly: GCA_905147235.1. Classification (NCBI taxonomy): domain Eukaryota; kingdom Metazoa; phylum Arthropoda; class Insecta; order Lepidoptera; family Hesperiidae; genus Erynnis; species Erynnis tages. Next base: position 6,906,138 of record LR990095.1, on the reverse strand, counting down.
CAATTGACTTCATTATTATTGTTGTCGCACGCAATAAAAATCATTTTTTAAAGATTTTGGTGACTTGAGGTGAGTTTTCACAAATTCTGAAAACACTCATGGGAATAACATTTTGAAATTAATGCTGTATGGTGTCCAATTGAATCCCAATTCAAAATGTTTATTTACGTCTTCAGCGCCTACTGCGTGCTAGCACTGGAGGCGTTGCCCTTGGGTCGGCTAGCGAAGCAGCGGCTACTGGCCCTCCTCGAGCTGGTCAAGGGCCCCCTCGCCATCGACCCGCAGGCCAGAGCGATCCTCCTGCCGCACGTCGCCGACACGCTGCAGAAACTGCTCACCATGGCGCACGAGGTCAGTCCTATATACCCTGTGCACACACGCACACGAACACACAAACATTTGGGTCAATCATACATACATATATACCCCGTGTAAACACGAACACGCACACAAACATACACACGTTCGGGGATAAGTGCAAATTGTTGGTATGTGAGTTGAGTGCTTATAGTACAATCATTTAATATTTTTACTTGGAAAGTTTTCCGGGAGTTTTGAAAATTAGCAATTTTATAGGTTTTGATGTGCTCTTACCGAATTTCAACTTTGCCACCTCGTATCTTTGCCGCTCGCGCCGCCATATTGGAAAAAATGGCACATAAACGCAGTTTTTTTATGATAACTCCTTTCCGACGCATATTTCAGGAAAAACATATCTATACAAAATAATTGTAGAGAAAATTTTCTACAATTGATGTCAACCTTTTTTTTCCCTAAAATCAATAGTTTCGGCGTACGAGCGCCGTAAAGTGTAGTTAAACATGCGTTTCGGCGAAATACTAATTTCCACACCACCATGAGGATAGTATGAACTTTTTTCAAACTCTCATTATTGCTTATCAAATTAATTTAAACAAACTTAAAGTAAATATGGACGATACAAAAAAAATTGGAAGTTTTTTTAATGTTACTGGTAATTTGTTTCCTTTCGTTACTTTTTAATAGACAGTGCAGTTGTACATTTCTATATCACAAACAGAATGATCTAACCAATCTCAGATAATAGTAAGCCACGAAAGAGATTAGATTCTGATGTTCATAGACTACAATTTCCACAAAAAATTATGTAAACTGTATGTCTGTTTACATCAACTTTATACCCACGGCGCTCAGTTTACATGCTGATATGTATAACACAAAAACATACCTAAACTATGAATTAGACACGTATTTTATCACACATCAAACATATGTGATAAAAGAAACATTTCATTTACGTCACAAACATTTTTAATAATCTTATTTTGTAGATAGTACCTTAACACATATGAATATAGCTGAAAGTAATAGCATAACATCTGTTGATATCACATCAATCTCGTAACGATACATCTCATACAAACATAACATGAATTAAAACGAACTGTGATATATTACTGTATAGCCTGACCAGAGTATCTTTAAAAAATTGCAACATTCACTTGTGATGTGGCCACACGAATAGCTTATATAACGTTATCAATGTCAATAGGGTATTTCGCACCATGCAAGGAAAAATCCAAAATTATGTAATATTGATAGATTTTGTTAAAAGCAAGTGAAAAATGGTGATTTCTGTTCCAAAAAATGTAGTATACATTTATTATTTCAATTTTAAAATTCAGGTTTTTTAATCTGTTTTTCAAATGTCAAAAACGCTATACGCCATGCGAGCTATCGGCGTGACGTCATTAGCAGTGTAAATAAACAATGGATTATAACTTTCTTCCTTTACTGACGTGTATTGTTTACACTGCGAGTGACGTCACAAGCATGGCGGAAGCGCCGACACGGCCGATACCGTGTTTTCGCGGGGATTTTTGAAACTTAAATCGAAAAGTCTTTTTTTACATAATATTTGTTTGCAAAAATTTTTTTCCAATCTTTTATGGGTTTTTATGACTTAGGAATTCATATAAAAAGCTTTTTGACATAGGCCGTAATACCCTATTCTTTGCGAGCTCATTGGCTTGAAAAGCATATTTTGAGCAGTTGCCAGCAAAATAAATTACTACAAAATTATCGTGTAATGTGTAGAAAAACTCAGGTTGGACTATACACTAGAATATATCCGTGATAACACTACAGTTGCTATGGTATGTATGCACTGATCCTCTCATTTGCACTACAGAGATCACTTTTCGACACCACTATGTATTATCAACATGTATTTTGGTATTCACAGGAATGTTGTCAAATCAATTTAAAAAAAATATTTAATTTTATTTACTAACTATGATTGTTCCTTTATAGTTTCCTTAACAGAACCGTTCTATGGTGTATTGTAATGGTGTGTGTCAAAGAGGTTAATGCGTTTATGTTTAAAGATGGGAATCTTCGCGACAACTTTTATTGGAATGTGTTTTTAATGAGACGTAAAATGCTTGTCTAGTCAGACAAGTTAATTTCATTGCTAGTATGCCTCCTTGTGTACCCCTTGTGTACTCCTTGTGACCGCTTAATATCAGGTGATATAGAAGGCCAAAGAGTTTTTCGTTCATTCGTATTTTGGGCTTGGCCCAATGATTGGTAGTCTCATTGAAAAAAACGTTCTATATTATTAATACCAGGGGGGTTACTAAAAACTCCTAAAGCCATCATAAAGCAATGATGTTTTGATGTTATGATGGTTTTAGGAGTTTATAGTAACCCCCGGGATCGTTTGTCACAAAGCAGGAGCTAATTAAAAGCTATTAGTGTAATCTGTTTCATTCTGACAGGGTATAGTTATGGGTTTTGGTGGGGTTATTTGATAACTTACGGTCCCTTCCTTCCTTGCTTTCCCTTTTGTAGTCCACTGAACATGGGCCTGCACTAATCGACGTCGTTTTGTAGTTTACAAAGGGTTGCAGCCAACAATCAATTCTTAAATCGTTTGACAACATTTCTGTGTGTACTAATATTCCACCACTCCCTAGTATATAATAGCGAATGTACAGTGTGTCCGTCCGTGCTAAACTCCACCCTGTATTGGTATGTATGCAACGGCACATTGGCCCTTACCTAGATACGAAGATGCGAACAAGTTTGATGTGAGAATCGATTTTATCAATAAACCATAAGTATCGCGTCCTATGTATAACATCAAGTTTCAACTATATGCTTATTGTATTCTAAAATTTGATATAAGGTATAGTCGAAGATAAATTTTGTTGCAAACTGCTCAGATTTCGGGTATGTTGCAAGATGTATTGCATCGACCATAGAGAACGGAAGTAAATAGATCGGCAATTATCACGTCATATTTTTCCGTATCCACTGCTAACTGAACTGTTAGCTGAACAGTATACGAGTACATGCCCAAAATTCTATTCTATCCCTTTCACACACAGTTGCGATGTGTGTGAAAGAAGTGTGATAGAATGAGATAATATGCGTTCAGTTTAACAGAATCTATGCCTGCTACGTGGGTGGTAAATAGCTGTTCTACGAAATTCGTATTTCTATGGCATCCACAATGCAGATTCAAGGAATGTTGGGCTATTCTGTGTGACATACGATTGTCGAGATAAGTTACCCTAGAAGAAAATGAAGATTGTTTTAAGTGTGCACACGATTCTCACCTCAAACTCGTTCGCAATAAGATCCAGAGTCGGCTGGCGGGTATGTCCGTTGGTACCGGTGTGAAGAGGTAAGAACGCACGCTACGCATGTCATGTTGCGCACCAATCACGTGTTGTCTGTGCCGTCCATGTATGTAGATATATGTGGTGTGTACTGTACATAACGATTTGTAGTTGTATGGAGTCTTCTGGTAGCACTTCACTTGGCTATTTGTATTTGCGTATTCGGTATATTTGGCAAACAATCACCATGTGTGACTGGTATATACGACAAAGTTTTTTGCCTTATTGAGATTTCGACCTTTTGACGCAACACTGGCACTGGGTTGCGATGTGTGGATGATGTATTGGTCAATATTTGCACAGTGAGGCATCACGTCTAATATTCTGCAAATATTTGAGAAGAAATGAGCTAATAGCACTTAGCCAAGGGAAGTGTCACTTTAAGAAACCATATTATAACCTTTTTCAATGAGTATCATTAACTAAAAATAAGGTTAAACTTTGTGGTATGTATGAGTAAATTAATTCAACTATTATTTTCGGTGAATACTTAGTAGTTGTCTTTTGGTAGCATAAAAATATTACATGTTTAGATATGGCGTCCCTAAAGATTTTGTATATATATTTTGTAAATATATATATTTGTAAGGCACTTTTTTATAACAGTACACCTTTTGTACCATAATGTGACTTATAATGAAGTTTAATGAAGATAGATAGCTGTTCTTATTTGAAAAAATATGTTCGAAAAAAATTAAAAGTTTGTAATTTAAAAGTTTTTGTCCGGTTAAGGCATGTTTGTGTAACGTCACTAATACCAGGAGAATATTAACATATTCGATAAAAATCTGTCAATATTCTTCAAATTAATTTAAGAACTAATTTAGCTGGCATACTAACAAAAGTAAGACTAGGCAATCAGTGTAATAGAATCACATGTTAGAATCATAATGATTTTAATTCATTGATATGTTTGCAGAACCTTTGTGCTCGAATAATGACTAAAAGTCAAGGTAGTAATTTCAAATTTTTTTGCTCAATTGTCCGCATGATAAATTCCATGATTCTTATAGGATGAATATCTCATTTGTCTATTTAGAAAGAAATTTTAATGAAGCGAAAAATAACTATAGCATCTCATTATGAATTGCAAATTCTGTCTCTACTAATTATTAATAGTATCTTTGTTTGGCTTTTATATAATTTAAATGTAAACTTTACGTAAACAATGGTTCTTCTTACACTATCAGTGTTAGAGTGGCACTCGCATCTTGAGGTATGCACACAATTCGTTTTCTAACTGTCACGTGAAAAATAATGTTTTTATAACTCTTTCTAAAACAATCCTCTTATTTTGGATTTTATGTGTATTTTCTAAATTCACTTTCTGTGTATATATTTATTTTTTGTAAAGCTTATATAATGTATATAAACATTAGTATGTATTTATGTGTGGGCATGGTGGTGTGTGTACATTGTGTGTTTGTGTGTCCTTTAGAGCTAGAGTTGTGGTTCACAATTATTGTATTTTTTTACTTAAACTTTCCTTGTTGGTTTGGTTTATTTTTATGAAATCATTTAAATTAACATAACTGTCAAACTCATGAAATTTAAATGTTCAAGTTAAAAGGGTTTCATTTTAAAGTCTAATCTATTTTGTAGGTGTTTGATTATTATCAATTGGTTTTGAATACAACTGCATAATACATTTTAATTTGTTCAGGACACAAGGGTCATGGGTTGTGATCTTTCTATTTAATTCTGTTGTGAATCATAATAAAAAAATAATGACTTCTTTCACGTATGTGTCTGTCACCTTGTGTGTGCGTGTGTATTTGTTTCCGGCACTTAAATAATGATTTTTGTGTTTTTTGACTAACCATGTAAGTGTTAACTGGTTTTCCTTTCCTATCTTCCCTCTCTCTATAGTATTATAATATTTATAATCTATGTTACATTTATACACTACTACACACTACATACTCTAGTATATAATATAACAATTATGACATAATAATACTGACATTTTATGACAAATATATATTTGAATTTTTAACATACAGTTTAAAATATAAACTAATTTCTATTTTCATTTACACAAGAGAGTTTTAAATGAATTACAGCAACATTTTTGAGGTGTTTTATGATGATGATTTAATGATTAATTCTCGATGTTGTGTTCCTTAATTTCATTAATGATTAATGACAATAACAAGCGAGCTTTCCGTGTCGCTTGACATTATTGTGTGCAAACTCTTTCGATGTGACGCATGCTTTACGTTCATGGGTTATCAGGCCAACCAAATTATATAAAAACACTAAATTATAGATATACAAAAATATAGAGTAAATAAAGTAAATGATACTTTAAATTTTAATAGTTAATTTGTATTAATATTTTTTAAAATTGTTTTTAAGCATTTCTGTAAAGAGAGCAGTGGACACTGATTAAAGCCATACTCCAATTTTGTATTACTGATTTTTTTTAATAAATTAAGATAATCCATGAGTGTAATGTCTAATCTTTATAAAGTAACATGTTTATAAATCATTGCTTCTATATTAAAATGATTTGATTTGTCTGGTAGTCAATAAAACATAGCTATCAATCTTTTTTTAAAACCATACCATGTTTTTTTTAAAGATTAGATTTTAATATGCTACAAATGCTTATAATATTTTTATTACTTTATGATGTTTCATGCAGTAAAATAAAATAATAAGTCGGTATTTTAATTGAAAAAAGTAAATTAATCTTAAATTTATTACTTTTTATTGTATTGCATGAAATATCAAGAACACCGCATGCCGTATGATACGAGGAAAGACTAAATAAAATCCATCGAAAATGTCTAAAAGAAACGATTTGAACGTAACCTTTTATTATCTTTATTTATCTTATATTTAAAAGAATTATACATATATCGATGTTCAAAAATCTAAAATGGCTTCAATGTTCTTGCATAAGTAATTAGAAAGACATTTTCTTAAGCGACGAAACATACGAGTATCTTGTCGTGGATCGGTCCGTTGTAACAAAGTCTTCCCGTATCGCGGCGTGATGCCAGTGACGTCGCGTTAACGTTGCGTCACGCTCGCACGGTGCCGTGTTATTGTCACGTTCACACGATGTGTGTGTTACGTAAGACGGTGTTGCGTTAAGTTGCGTTACGTAGCACGGTGTTAGTTACATCACGTCGCGCTCGCACAGTGTGTGTGATGTGTCGTCTCGCTCACACACTCGCGTGTTGTTATTCACATACCCCCGGTTTGGGTGTTTTAGGTCACTTACGGACGGCGCGTGTGTCGTTACGGTGTGTGTGTGTGTGTGTGTGTGTGTGTGATTGTATGTCACCCCGGCACTGTGTGGTAAAGCGACGTTGCATCTCGCACATGTGATGTGATGTTATTTTTCATACGCACGGTGCGTGTATCTTGACATTGACACGTTGTGTGTAACTTGACGACACGTTGCGTGTGGAGTGACGTTGACACGTTGTTTATGACACTAAAACGTTGTGTGTGACGTGACATTGACACTCGCGTGTGGCGCGACATCACGGTGTGAGCGACGCGACGTGACGCGACGTGACTGGCACGGTGCGGTGTGTGTGGTGGGCAGCTGGAGGTGGCGGCGGCGCACAAGCTGCGCTCGGTGGACAAGGCGGCGCGGCTGCTCGGGGCCGACAGCGCGCGGTCCCACCCCGCCGCCAAGCGCGCGCATCTCGTACGTATCCACCCTGTTGTGACGCGGATGCACTTGCTGTAAACGCTGTACCACGATACTTAGTCGTTTAGCTTCAAACTCATTAGAGACACTGGAAAAAGAACATACAAACAAACAAGCTATTAAAACGGCGTTTTTGAAGTGAAAACTTATGGGAGGGTAAACCGTTAACGCAACACGTTACGGCGCCACTCTGTCTTGTAACTATAGAAAAACTGTCAAAAGGAAACATTCATTAAATAATAAGTGTACTATGTTAAAGAAGGCTTAATATTATAATTATAGTGATTTTGGATTCGACGTTGCGATTATTAGCGTTAAATGTCGTTTCTTTTCTTACAGAGAAACTCAATTGTGTTTTAATTTTCGTGAAAATCACCAAAAAAACACATCTTATAAGTTCTTATAAGACTTCTGCCGGCAACCAGCTTTTTTTCCAGTTAACGAACGAATGAATTTATTGACTGAAGAGACAGGGTTAAAATAATACAATCATAAATCTATCTACACTTGTTTAAACTAAGTGTCGTGGTACAGTGTAATCTAAACAAGAAGAGGACAAGAGGGAAGTATACCTTTTATATTAAAATATAGGTCACTTGAAGAGCTTTTACTGGACATGGAATATTATCATTTAGTTAATTTTACTCTTGATAATTTTGTTGAATATTGGTATCATGGTAAGCGTATAGTGTATTTTTGTTTTCTAAAACTCAAAATTTTAAATTGTTCTCTTAATTCTATGCAGCGAAGGCGATTGATGAAAAGAGGTCAGTTGTACTCCCCCCACTTTAGTGTTGTATCTATGTTCCAGTTGTTTTATTATTTATTTTATTTATTCATTTAGTATTAAAGAACACCCGATTAAAACATTGATTTATTGTTCAATATTCTAAACAATTTATTGGTTGCTATAAATCCCTTTTCAAATCTAATTAAAAATTAAAATCAGCTTCATAGCCTTTTTTGTAGTTTTTAGTTGCACCAACCTTTAGGTTATATTAGTTATACTGCCGTACTCAATAGACATTCATTAACGTTAATGGTACCTTATGAAAATAGAGCTGGCACTTATGTTAATTAACAATAAATACGATTGAATTTGTTAATGAACATTACGTTAAATGACGTCTCTGATTGCGGCCGTTAGTAACACTTTCTATTCCGCCGTAAGCTATTTCTTCTCTGATATTTTTTTCACATAATTATGTACTTTTTTTACGTTTAATCGCGCACTATGGTTTGACTGTAAGCGGTGAACGAAATCTGGCCATTTAAAGTGTGTCAAAATCGCGCCCAAAGGAGTCGGTTACAAACAAACAAACAAACATACAGACAGATGAAGCTAATACAAAACGCGTAAAAAGAAACTCATGAACCTATCATCTGGAACTATCGTACCCTCTCCTGCTCACTTAAGGCGCGGTATAACACTCAAGCTACACTCCTGAGCACTTAACACTAATCTTAATGACAATCCCAGGTGGAGCTATGCGTGGAAACGCTGGGCGAAGTGGTCACGCTGCTCGCTCGGGACGACGTGGGGCCCGTGGAGGCTGATCGGGTCGAGGTGGCGCGGTGCCTGCTGCCGACCGTGCTGAGGACGGCCGCCGCCATGCTGAGGGACAGGCTCAAGGAGGAGGCCGCGTCCGCACCCACGGAACAATTGCTGGTATGTTAATGACCCACCGTTGGGCAGGGTCTCTCCCCACAACAGGGGAGGCCTGGAGTCTCCATCACGCTGCTCAAATGCGGATTGTTGGAGACCGTAAGAATAACTATAGAATTAGGAAGTAAATGGAATGGGTAAGTCGGGATGTACCTCAGATTTTGCTCGACTGAGCACATATTACCTTATTCTGTCATTCACATCGCTACTTTGAGTGAGAGTGATAGAATGAGTTTGGGGCGTGAACGCTGCTAGCTGAGAGAACTACGAAAGTTATTGTGTCCTTGGCTAAGGGGGATCTCCCGTCAGGCTAGGTGATACATTGGGGCAGCAGAACTCCGATTTCGTCGTGTCAGAGGTATACATGCCAGCGATGTAGAAAACTTCGATAGCGTGATTCAGGGTACCCGTGGCGCCATCTGTTGACGTGTGACTGAATTAGTCACATGTCACCGAGGGACAGGCTCAGGAAGAGGCCGCGTCCGCGCCCACGGAACAATTGCTGGTATGTAGTCTTTGCGTGAGAGAAATTGGCGCTCATGTAATAGTCGAGACTCAGTGATTACAGATTTTTTCACTAATGTGAGATAGGTGAAGCACAAAAGAAATCTAAACACTTTTGACATGAGGAAACTTGGGTCACTTGTAAAAATGTTCAATTGAAATCTGACACATTGGAAAATCAAGAAATATTATCTATATTTCTATCTATTTTGTGAATAAATAACATTCAAATGTCTACGATTTCAAAATTCACAAGTGTTTTCTATTATTAATTTATAAAGAGATACATACAATCAATCTTTTCATAAAATCGAGTGAATTTTGGTCGTGACTTCAAACCACAGAGCTATATGGACTAGAGGACGCGAGTGCTTCGCGTGTAACAAAGGAGACAAATTGTCTTCTTTTAGCGCCACTTCATGCCGTTCTCGAACGCAGATGTGATCGAAAACAGAGAAAAATGCCTTGTTGTAATAGGGACCGTGCAGAAACTACAAAACGCCACCAAGCGGATTAAAACGAAACTGCCACAACTAAAGTGCAATATTGTCCCTTTGTTTTTCATGTTTTCATAATGTCGCTTAACGAGGAATAACTCAATATTTCACTATAAATTACGGATTAAATTACGTAAAATGTATAAAATGCGATTTTAGTGAATTTACACTAATATATTTATATATTTTATTCTTGGAGGTATTGGAGCATCCATCAATACAAGAATACACTTTAATGAGCCTTTTAATATACAAAATTATTTGTGATACACTTTTCAAAAAGTTACCATACAGTAGTAATCCTACCCATAAAGCAATATGCAGTTCCGATAAATGACACTAGATGGCATAGGTGTCGCCACGCACGGTCCCTATATTATATTAAGTTGTAAAAACTGCACAAAAATTTCCCGTCTGGCTTCAGCGTCGTCTGGTGTGCGCGCTGCTGGAGATGTTCCGGCAGCTGCCGCTGGGGGAGAGCGCGGAGGGCGGGCTCGTGCGCGCCGTGGACGTGGGCGACGCGCTCGCGTTCATCGCGGCGCTGCTGCAGCGGCCCGTGTTCCGCGCGCACTGGGCCGACATGCTGCACCTGCAGCACGCCGTGTGCGTGCGACACGCGCTCCGGTACCCCATGCTAACAATGATAAATAAATAAATAAATAACATATTGTATCAGGCGTTACTTTGCGGAAATCCATTGTTATTTAAGTTGTATTTATATTTCTTTGCAACAATCCGCACACGTGGAACTTGTTTTGGTATGGACCCACCACCCTCCCTTATCTCTCTGAGTAGGTGTGTACCATAACGACTTATTCCAATAGTACACGACACGTGTTTCGCCCCAAAACGGAGCATCATCAGGTGATGTGGACTCTACAACGGTTGGCTGCTGAGTCAAACCAACAAGCATATGGAATAAGTTGTTATGGTATATACCTACTCAGAGCGATAAGGGAGGGTGGTGGGTCCATACCAAAACAAGTTCCACGTGTGCGGATTGTTGCAAACAAATATAAATACAACTTAAATAAATAAATAACGCTTCACACTCATAGCCCCACACTAGGATTCCCTGTGTCGTGGGCGCCACACACACACAAGACAACAACACAACACACCCACACCAGAAACAGAAATTCAAACTCATCATTCAAATCCCTGCTCTGCTGGGAATCGAACCCAGGACCCTCCGCGCAGCGCACCGGCGTCTTAACCACTGCGCCACTTGGGTCGTCAAATGCATGCATTAGGCCTTGTCCAAAGAAGTGTGATGTGGGAAGCAGCGGGGTTGCAGACCAATAACGGCAGCGATCTCACTTCATACTTTTTATTAAAACTCTATGCACTATAACATAACTAAGGTTTACAATATCTTAGGGCTATCCTAAGAATGATCTCCTAATAATGAATCCTTATGCTAATTTCCTAACAATATATTATATACTGATTATGCACGTGACAGAACGGACGTCAATCAATACGCGTGTCCCACGTATGCACCCGAATCAGGCGTATGTTCTAAATTCTTTCAGTGTTGAGGTAAACGATAAGTGACTTGATTTACGTGCGTGCCATCACACTACAGAAGGGAAAACAGGTCCTCGCGTGCCAACGACGTTTAGGTAAAAGGAGCACTGGCCACGCTCCTACCATGTGGACTAATGATTTGAAGGCAGCGGGAAACCGTTGGATTCAGAGGGCCCAGGAGCGGGCGGAGTGGCGTCGATTAGGGGATGCCCATGTCCAGCAGTGGACTGACAAGGGTTGAAAAGAAGAAGGCCTTGTTCTAATTGCCATGTCACTCGCAAATGTTGCTGATACATTAGACGATCACTACGTTTGTACGTCTTAACGGATTTCAGTGCGTATTTCAATGAGGACGGTTCCATTCAGAGCCCTGTGTTTAAATTTTGTCGTGTCGGTTGGTCGGTCTGTTATGTCAGCTAATTAGGACAAGGCCTGGCTGGAATTCTTTTATGTCCCAATGTTTTGAACAAGTCTATCCGCACAGCAGGGCAAGGTTTAGAGCATACACCACGCTGCTCCAGTGCGGATTCGTAGCGAAACGGGCTAGTGGCCAACCTACATCGGCTGTTTTCAAACTAACCACAGGGAATCAAACAAAGATTAACGACTCCTATCGTATCGATGACAACGGGGGACTGATGGCCTAACGTGCTATTGGTAACGGGTACTGAACGTGCCGTAACCTACCGAATTCCTAGCCGCCGACAATCACTGCCAGCTTCGTGACATAAAAACTTATTTATCTGTGGTTTGAAATCGATTCTCCGTCTCAACTCGGCCATGTCTCGTTCCAGGCTGATGGCAGCGACGCTGACCGCCCGCCTGCGCACCACCGACCCAACGGAGGCCGAAGCGATCAAGGCGGCGCTCCGCGAGTGGTTCGTGACGAGCGGGCTGATCGCCGCGTCGCCGCCGCTGCAGCTGGAGGCGCTGCCGGCGGCGCGGCGGCAACGCGCGCTGGCGCTGTACGGCGACCTGCGCCGCACCGCCGCCGCCGCCATACAGGACATGTGGTACAGCCTCGGTGAGTGTACTATATGATACAAATGACACACGAGACTCCTTCCTTTCAGCCCTTGGCAGTCCACTGCTGGACACGGGCCTCCCCTAATCGACACCACTCCGCCCGGTCCTCTGAATCCAACTTCAACTAGAAAAGTATGTAGAGAACAGAAGAACCTTTTATAGCGAAACGGTGTGCAGAAAGAAAGCGCTGGTGTTGAATGGTAAGCGAGGGCGGACTGTTGCCGCCGCCGTACAGGACATGTGGTACAGCCTCGGTGAATTTATGGTGGGTACGGTGTAGCGGTGATAGCTCAGTGGCTTAGAATTCGACCTCGAATCGAGGGATCCGGGTTCGAATCCCAGTGGCACGCACCGATGACTTTGTAAAAAAGTTATGTGCGCTTTATAAAATTAAATATCACCTGCTGTTACGGTGAAGGAAAACATCGTGAAGAAACCTGCATGCCTGAGAATTCACAAAAAAAAATATGTTCTCAAAGGTATGTGAAGTCCACCAACCCGCAGGTGGTGTGGTGGACGGCGGCCTACATCCCTCTCATTATGAGAAGGAGACCCGACACTGTAGTGGGTCATTGATTGGTTACTGACAAATGGGTACGACACACGAGACTGTTATACTGATATAGACTGTACAGCGTGCTAAAAGGAAGCGGTGATATTGAACGGCAATCGTAGGTTGAATGTCGCTTTAGCAATACAGGACAAGTGGGAGATTATCTCAGCGTTAAGGTGCCATCTCCATGATTGAGAGATAGCAAAGTGTCTGACCTACTATACACTGAGCATCGATTATTACGTCGACGTATCATCGCGACTCACAATCGAATGCCATTAGATTGCGAGATCCATCTGTGTCTCAACGGTGGCGGAGATTTCCCTTTCTTTTTGGAGAGGGTGGAGGGAACGGAATTGCGATCGGGCGTGTCCGCGTTTCGCTGCAAGATTCGACGGTGCGTGATGTTATGTTCATTTGTTGTAGCGTCTCAATAGATGACTAATGTCGCCCAGCGGAGATGAGTCCACAGAGTTTGTAGAGTATCGTGCGGCACGTCGCGTTTTCATCAGCCTAGTTGGTGTAAAGAGTGGTTAGTGACGAGCGGACTGATGCCGCACTGCCGCCGTCGCCAGTGTATAGTAACCCACCCCCCACTCACATCAAACTACAACATCTCCCACCTAATGTATTCAGGAGATACACTTCACGTGCCACTTTTCATTAACACAATCCTAAATCTGTCGCAGGCGAATACAAACACGAGTTCATCCCGTTCCTGGTGGGCCCGTTCCTGCAGGTGAGCTTCCTGCGCGACGAAGTGGTGAGGAACACCACCATACCGCTGTTCTTCGACATGATGCAGACCGAGTACTCTCGCAACGTTGCGACGGGCGAGTGTGGTGAGATGATTTGTTATTTCCGTGAGATAAAACAATAGGGTATTTCGCACCATGCAAGGAAAAATCCAAAATTATGTAATATTGATAGATTTTGTTAAAATCAAGTGAAAAATGGTGATTTCTGTTCTGAAAAATGAAGTATACATTTATTATTTTAATTTTAAAATTCAGGTTTGTTAATCTGTTTTTCAAATGTCAAAAACGCTATACGCCATGAAAGCTTTAACCGTTTTAAAGTATAACTTTCTTCCTTTACTGAGATATATTGTTTACACTGCGGGTGACGTCACAAGCATGGCGGCAGCGCCGAGACGACCGAGACCGTGTTTTCGCGGAGATTTTTGAAATTTAAATTGAAAAGTCTTTTTTTTACATAATGTTTGTTTGCAAAATTTTTTTTTCCAATTTTTTATGGGTTTTTATGACTTACGAATTCCCTGTGGAGTGGAGTCCCTCCGCGCGGAAGAGGTGAAACTTCGTAATGGAAATGAATATTGGACGCCGCTCGTTGCCAACGCTCGCACTGGCCTGCAACGGGTATAATCGCACGCGTTCGCGTGCCACGCTTGCACTCTCGATCTGTCTCTTTCTATTCATGAATGTTTCCTTTTGACAGTCACTCTCGCTCTGTCTCTTTCATCCATCTAATTAGACGCATTTTGTTTATGAATGTTTCCTTTTGACAGTTTCCATAGTTACATAGACTTTTTCCCCCTCGCCAGGAGCGTTAAACCTATAACGCTACCTTGTTGGAAGTCGCATGAGAAGTTCACTTGTGTTCAAATGCTATAGTTGCCGTCACGAGTGGTGAGCACAACTTTCATTTCATTTCATGGTACCCATTACGCAAAACTACAATGTTTCTTTTACCAAAAAAAAAAAGATAGAAATCATTAATTTAACTTCTGTTCGGGAATTTGTCCAAAAGTGACGTTATATGATTTTGGGCTCTTCATTGTATGCTCTGGTATCCGCAAACGTTTTTAATTGGGTCACAACTTTCCAGAGGAGGGCGGCGAACTCCGAGCGCTGGAAAGCGAACTGATCGACAAACTGGACGTGTTGGTCGAGGCGGGGCGGGGCGACGCCGAGTGGCGACAGCGCTTCGTCACGTTGTGCGGCGCGCTGGTCGCTCGCGCTGAACCCCTGCGCACCTCCGGAGCCGCCCTCGTGGCCGCCGCCGCGAGGCAGCTGGACGCCCTGCTGCAGTACCGGTCGGCTGCCACGCCGCACAGGATGCACCTGATACTGGGCGTGCTCAGGTTTTATGAGCAGATTGAGCGCCCGCACATGTATATACGGTGAGCGACATTCTGTACTAGATTCTACATGTGACTGTGTGTATAGTCCGTGGCTAACTTCTACCCGCGACTTTGCGTGCGGGCATATACTACATATCAGTACACTGTATATTGTATCTTAGTTATTCTTTTCCACCTTTACATCCTATTTGATTTTGGGGGGCCACTTGTTTTTAGCCTAGTGTAGGTATGCCTTATACCAACTCACATTAGACTAGGTTACCAAAGGCCAATATTCTTCTCATTGTGAGAGGAGACCCAAAGGGCAAGCAGGGCTGCTAATGGATTAATTATAGACAATCTATAAAAATTCGTACTTAATATGCCCTAACATTTGTCCACAGCTACGTCCACCGGCTAGCAGCGATGCACATAGCGGCCCAGCATTGGACTGAAGCGGGCCTAGCGCTGAAGCTCCACGCTGAACTGCTGGACTGGAGTGACGAGCCTCTGCCGCCGAGACTGAGGCATCCCATCGAGCCGCACACACACACGCATACAACGCACAGGGAACTGAAGGTGAGGTGATTTACAGGCGGTCCTAACTGTCATGTCGCATGCAAACGGCAATGTCATTGCTCGTTCGACAAGGTCGTTCTGTGTGCAAGAACTTTTGTCGCGCGTCATTTATTTTTAATTGTTTTATTTTATGTCACTGCGGATATGTACAAAGGGCTCACAGCCTCGCTGCTCGAGTAGGGTCGCAAGCGATCGAAAAAGTTAAGCAGGTTAGATTAAGGGTGCGGTCGGTACCTGGATGGGTGAACGCCAGTGGCGAATTACATGTGCGCTTCCGTGCTTCAGAGGGAGATTGAGTTTTACACTGCTGTCGTTTGTCGTGTGTCGTTTTTTGTGACATTATCCACTAATGCGTTGCGTCGCCGCAGGTGACGGACAAAAAAGGGGAAGCGGGGGGAGGGTGATACACGAGCGGTTCATGCGTACAACGCGGGCGTACAGTGCATTGATCCGTTGCGACGACGACGCCCTAAGTATTGACGTGACGTCCTGTCGCGGTGCTGAGTGTGCTGCACGAGTCGGAGGTGAAGCTAATGTGGTATCGTTTTAATGTTTGCAGAAAGCGCTGTACCTAGAAGTCGCAGAGCTGGTGTCCCGCGGGCGGCAGTGGGAGGTGGCGGTCGCGGGCGTCCAGCAGCTGATCGCCGTGACGGAGCAGTACGCGCTCGGCTACGCGCCGCTGGCCGACATGCACGCGCACCTCGCGCGCCTCTACAGCGCCTGCGGGGCGCGCACGCGGCTGCACCCCGCCTACTTCCGCGTCGTGTACCACGGCCGCCTGTTCCCCGCCTACCTCACCCGCGCCCGCCCCCACGTGAGTGCTGCCCCC
Organism: Erynnis tages; assembly: GCA_905147235.1. NCBI lineage: Eukaryota > Metazoa > Arthropoda > Insecta > Lepidoptera > Hesperiidae > Erynnis > Erynnis tages. The sequence continues at coordinate 6,889,536 of LR990095.1, read as the reverse complement.
CCCCCCCCCCCCCCACCGTGCACTGTACACTGTACACTCGCGCGCTTCTTCCTTGAGGGCCGCGTGGCTACCGCTCGAGTTGGCTCAGGTCACAGAGTGGACTGCGGGGCTATCGCACTCGTGGCCGTCTTGATAACGACTGACTGGCTGGAGCCAGTGTTCACGACCTGAAGCCTGGCAGCTATCGTATCAAAATTATCGTATTTAATCGTATATAATTATCAAAATTATCGTATCCACTAGGAAAATGACTAGAATCATTAGAATGCATTAAAAATCATATGAAAACTATTTTTATATTTTTTGAAATAAAGCCGAAATATCGATATTTTTTTTCGATATTTCGTATGATGTACGTAGGTATGAAATTATCGTACGGTCGTGAACGCTGGCTGGAGCTCGTTCACGGCTTTTATACGCTTCGGTGACGTATGTAGATGTGACGTTGACTCGTAGACACTCGTGGCCATTGATGTGTGTGCGCATGCAGTGATCCGTGTAACTGTTGAGTGCTCTCGTGACGTATAAAACAAGAGGAATGTATTGAAGCGCCGGTCGGCAGGGGTTCGTGTACCGCGGCAACGAGTGCGACAAGCTGCACGACTTCGAGGAGCGCATGCTGGACGAGTGGCCCGACGCCGAGGTGCTGCTCAAGCTGGACCCGCCCGGCGAGGACGTCACCGAGGCCGACGGACAGTGTATCCTTTGGGGAACTAGTAGATCCAATAGGCGTCGCCCTGCCCTTGTTTTACACTGTCTATATAGACAGCGGTGATGGCCCAGTGCACAGCGGTGATAGCCCAGTAGCTTAGAATTCGACCTCGAATCGAGGGGTCCGGGTTCGAATCCCCATAGCACGCACCGATGACTTTGTAAAAAAGTTATGTGCGATTTAAAAAAAAAAATTAAATATCACCTGCTGTTACGGTGAAGGAAAACATCGTGAGGAAACCTGCATGCCTGAGAGTTCACAAAAAAAATGTTCTCAAAGGCATGTGAAGTCCACCAACGAGCAGTAGTAGTGCGTGGTGGACGGCGGCCTACACCCCTCTCATTGTGAGAGGAGACCCGACCCTGTAGTGGGTCATTAATGGGTTAAAAACAACAACAACAACATATAGAGCACATGACTATACATACTAACGTAACCTAACTTAAGGCACTAAGCACTCTAAGATACATGACTGTGTCTCAATATATCGGGGTTTTATTTTATCCCGCATAGTTCCCGTTCCCATGGGATTTTCGGGATAAAACTATCCTATGTCCTTTCTCGGGTCTCAAGCTATCTTTGTATCAAATTTCATCTAAATCGGTTCATTGGTTTCGCCGTGAAAAAGAGACAGACAGTTACAACTTACAGTTATAACTTTCGCACTAATATTAGTAAGGATTCACACAAATGCTGTTACAATGATATGATGAAGTTTCAAATAGTCTACACCGTACGGTCATACAATATTTAATTTTATGTATAATTTTTTTATTGAAAGACTCGTGTGTATAGTTTAACATTTTAATGAATTTACTGCTCATCTCGTGTTGCGGGATAATCCGCCTCGTTTCGGAACCGAGGTCCTTTAATCATAAGCTCTCGTCGCAGCTTTAACATCACTCGTGAAGCTTTAGGGTAGGGCTCATTGTTTACAAAATACACATTTTTTCATTCAAACCTTAACTGATTACTTAGTGTTCAAAATGATGGCCACTGTTTGTTCGACATCTCTAGGATAATGCAACCAGAACAATAGTTCTCGTTAATCAGCGTCAAAAAGAAGAAAATTCCGTCCATTAGGGTATCACGAGGATTATTTCCTTGACCACCACGATCAGACCTTCAGATCAACGCGGTGAAGCCGGTGATGGGGGAGAAGCTGCAGCGGCTGTCCGGCAAGCAGGTGGACGAGCAGATTCTGGAGTACTACGAGAACAACCACGTGGACAAGTTCGTGTTCTCCCGCCCCTGCCACCGCCCCGGTGAGTTGTGTGCAGTTGCCGTCGCGAGTGGTGAGCACAGCTGTCATTGGTCGGTTTGACATTGACTGCGCTGCGGTGCACGCGATTGGTTCGACAGTCTGTTCAAATTCAAATTCAAAACCTTTATTCATTATTAGGTATAATTTATGCACACTTAATGAACGTCGTACATTTAACATTATACAAACATCCGCTTTGATCGCCCCTCAGGCAAAACGTAGACTTGGAGAAAAAAGCGGGTGGAAAAAAACTCCCAGCACTCTTTTAAAAGTAAATAAAACTTAGTCTATAATGCAGTATGGCTAGGTCCAATAAAGGAACACACGTGACAGCTATCGTGTGTGTCAATATCGCCCCATTGCCATCCGCTCACAAATAAATATTGTTACATGGTGTATAGAAATAGCCTATAGTGAAGTTATTCAATCCCACGCTTTCTTATCGTCGAAATAGTCCTTAGTTTCATAATAGGCCTCTCGGCACAGGACTGATTTGATAGTTTGTTTAAGTTTATGAAAAGGCAGGGATTGAATTTCAATTCTAATTTTATTATAAATTCTTACTGACATTCCCATAAATGACTGGCTTTTATTGTGAAGCCGACATCTTGGAAATACCAGCTTGTGAACTTGTTCGTCAGTGTGCGTCGTCTATTGGTCCAGCGCGTTTTCTCGGCTGCTGTACATTGGCCGAAAGTGTACAATATCCCTACCACTGATAAACTGTGCTCACGACTCATGACGGTTACTATAAAGTTGTGAGTTCGTGCGTGTACGTACGTATACGGTGTTCAATTCGTACGAAAATGCGTTGAAACTGAGCGCGACCTAAAAGTTGACGCGAGTTCTCCAGGTGCCTGATTCTGTATGACCATTCACACTCGTATTTTGCTCGTATTCGTACAATTTCGTGTCGTACCCGTGTTACAAGCTAAAATGGTATTGCTAAAATGGTAATGGTGAGAATGCCAAATGATTTCACACGATAGCTCCACAAGGCCGCGATTGAAACTGTCAAAATATGACAATGTATCGTGTGCCTCATAGAAGAGACATTTTGTGGTGGTTTCTAGACCGTTCGTAGATTACTGTTGCACTCTATTGCCATCTACCGGCACACAGTATGTCCAGCGAGCTGCCATCGGCCTGGTGAGTGGTGAGATCGCGTGGTGACCTCGCTCCGTCTGTTATTGTAGCAAACAATCATTTTCAGCTCATGTGATAATGCCTTTATAATACTAGTTTAATATACTTTCAGAAGAATCGACCGATTCAAGCGAGGACCCGTCAGAGCAGAATGAATTTGCGACGCGATGGCTACAAAGGACCGAACTGCAAATAAGCGATACATTACCTGGTAACTAAGATAATATACTTTTTTAAATACAGTCATAACTTTACATCATCATTTTATTATCTTTTTCCATTTTACAATTAAATCCCTATAGATGACAGCGTTGTAAATGATTCTTAAAAATGTGTTCCGAAAGTTGATTGAAATATTTTTAATAAAAGCAGACTTTTTTCAAATGCCTACTAAGTGAGTAGCTAGCATGAATCCAGATCAGCTGATATGTTGGTTAAGAGACCGTTGTTCTGATTTCAATTCTAAGGGAAGTATTAGACTGAATGATATTAAATTTCCGTTTCTGGTCAGGCGTGTCCTTTCGTGTGTCGTGGGTGACGTGAACTTACACAAATTGTTAAAAATAAAATTAAGCCGACATCAAAAAAGTGTGAAATAAAATTTGTTACATACTTTAGGCCTACTATTTTTGAGGTTGGCACCTTTAGTATCAATTATTATGTTTCCATTGTTAAATTTTGGCACCGACTTCAAAATATACCAGGCCTAAAGTATGTAACAAATTTAATTTCACACTCTTTTGACGTCGGTTTAGTTTTTTTAAATTATTTTTTTTCACACACACACATTGGTGCGTTTCGCAGGCATCCTGCGCTGGTTCCCGGTGGTGGCGACGCGCACGTACTGGGTGTCGCCGCTGCAGGTTGCCATAGAGACGCTCACCAAGGCCAACCGCGAGCTCAAGACGCTCACGCGCGAGGCCAAGTCGCCCGACGCGCCGCTGCACCCGCTCACTATGCGGCTGTGCGGTGAGTAGCGCGTGACCCACTAGCCATTAGTGGCCCACTACAGCCCTTCTACCAGGTGGACTGACGACCTGAAGGAGGCAGCGGGAAACCGTTGGATTCCGAGGGTACAGGACCGAGGGGGACGGCGTCGATTAGGGGAGGCCCATGTCCAGCAGTGGACTGCCAAGGGCTGAAAGGAAGGAAGGAAGGGTCCTCTCACGATGGCAAGACAACAGGTTGTAGTCTACTACATATTGCGAGTTGGTGGCCTTCACATAAATTTCACAAACGCAACCATGAGGATCTGTGGTACTGCTTACCATTTTTTTATTATTTTTGTCTGCAACTCAGGCCTCCTTTCAATATGAGAAATATGTAGATGTTAGTCCACCATGCTAACACTAGGTCAACGTGTTAGTGGACTTCACAAGCCTTTGAAAACATAACCGAGAACTCTGAGGCCTGAGGGGTATCCTCGCGATGTTTTTCTTCGTTCGTAATAATATATGTATATGTGAATGTTGTACACGCCAGGCATCCTGGACTCCCCGGTGCAGGGCGGGCTGGTGAACTACGAGAGGGCGTTCATGACGCCCGCCTACGAGGCGAAGCACCCCGAGGACGCGCCCCTGTTGGACCAGCTCAGGAACTTGATTGCCGAACAAGTGCCGCTGCTGAAGTATGGTGAGTGACTAGCCACGCCCTTTTACCAATCTACAATCTCAATTTCAATTCCGATTCCGATCCAATCTGAACTGTCACATGATTTGGTACTCTTGAATGCAATTGGCATTATTCTTTGGCATGAAGAAGATTGCAACGAAATTACACAATTTCATTTAGTTCTGCAATATCCGTTCAATATTGGTAAAATAAGGTGCTAGTGTGCAATAATTCCAGTGACGATCGATCGGAATTGATTTCAAGAATAATCCCACTGATCTGAGTAAATTATTATAAAACCGCTTTCAAATTGACCACCTGAAATACATCAGAATTATAATATCAATAAAAATGGATCAACAGCAGAGGGGTGAGTGCTTTCTAATGTTTTAAATACTTTTAATTAAAAGTCAAACGTGTGTTCTAAAACACCGTTACTAAATTTAGCGAAGGAAACAAGAAAATGAATACTCTTAAAATACTGTATACATACTAAAAAAATACTTTAACATAAAATTTCAAAAGCTTTTATTCATTATTAGGCACAATTTATGCATAATTAATGAACGTCATACATTTAGCATTATACAAACATCCGCTTTGATTGACCCTCAGGCAAAACGTAGACTAGGAGAAAAAAGCGGGCGGAAAAAAACTCCCAGCACTCTTTTAAACGCAAATAAAACTTAGTGTATAGTGCAGTATGGCTAGGTCCAATAAAGGAACACACGTGACAGCCATCGTGTGTGTCGATATCGCCCCATTGCCACCCGCTAATAATAATTATATTGTGTATGTTGTAAATGGTGTAACTTTAGGTGGTGTTCGTTACTCTTGAGGCTATCGCTTGTTTGACAGCATTGGACGTGCACGCGCACCGGGAGCCGGCGCACGTGATGTACGGCCACCTGCTGGAGTGCTTCCGGCGGCTGCAACAGCACGTGCACCAACGATACGGCAGGAAGGTACGTTAGTTGTTCAAAATCAAAATCAAAATCATTTATTTGCACGAATATGGGTTAGTTATTGGTTTTACAGGGCATTCTGATCAATCCATATTCACCTTCTCAGGTGTGCAAATTAAAAAATAAAACTAATGTTAGTAATACAAATTAATTTATAAAATATTAAAACTTTTAACTAATACACAATTTGTTTGACATGTTTTGCACAATTTATTTGTCAACGTAGCCTAGTATATTAATTATTTTCATTTTATTTAGTTATGATTTTACCTAATTGTTTGATGATTTTACCTGATTTTACCTTTAATTGTTGTGGATCTGTGTGCTGAGTGCGAGTTTTGACAAAACATTTTCGCTTGAACGTATCGAGCGCGAATACGTCGATTTCTATGGGATCGAAGCAGCGCCATCTCGTGGCTAAGATGACAAACGGAATTGGCGCTTAGCGTATAGTCGATTAACGCGACGGTGAAGTTGCTCGAACAATTTTGTGCAACTCGCACTACGCACACTGATCTAGTACATTAAACTGGAAATGGGGTTCCCATATCTTATAATATAAAAATGAGTCGCTGAATGTGTTGCTAAGCGCAAATCTCGGGAACGGTTGGACCGATTTCGCTAATTCTTTTTTTAAAATATTCCTTGAAGTACGAGGATGGTTCTTACGGAGAGAAAATTTGAAAACAATGCAAAGAAAATAATAAAAACAACAATTTCATTTTCCTATATAAACTGTTCTACCCATGTTCTACCTGTCAAACATCATTTCAGATTGAATACTTCATAAGTTCATATGGCAATGTCATGCATTTAGAAACGTCAAGATTTTTCTTTTTGGATGCCACTTCTATTATGCAAACTGCAATGATATAATATACATATTTTATAATGGCAAAACGAAGTGTGCCGGGTCAGCTAGTTGTTTATAATAATGTCGCGAGGATGGTGGGGTTCGTGAAAACACCAGTTGGTTCCGCAAGTACTTTATTCAACGTCCACACAATGAATTAACACTCTTCAAATACAGACAAACACGTATACACACTTTAACTGAACGCACTTTATCAACTCACTCACTAAGTCGCAGTAGTATCGCTGGTTATCGCCTGGATAGTTCGCTCCGATCGCTGATTAAAGAATGACTCTCCGAATGTCCGCCACGCATCTATTTATACCCGGACTACAGATACACTAGAAATTTCTGGAGCGATCCCGAACTATATAGACTAGGGTAGAATGTACTAAGTTGTAAACAACTATAGACTAACCATGCTATTTCGAACCTTAACGTATTAGGCATAGGGTTGAGATTCTATTACAAGGCATGTCATGTATATAACTGTCAGCGACGGGCGGCCGAACTCGCCGTGTGATTTATGGCTGGTTATGTACTTATGTATTTCTCGATTCTTCCAGCTGTCTTGCGTAACAATAAATAAACATTAAATTTAAAATTAAAAAAAACCTCCGACACAATAGCGACAATTTTCATTGGACATATTACTTTGTAATGTGCAAGTTTCTGCTCTGGGTGTGAATTTTGTTGTCTCGTGTGTGTCGATGCCACCCGTACGTACGACGACGTGCCACGACGTAGTATTCCCTACGTCGTGGGGTGAAGAGTGCGTGGCGTTATTTATTTTATATATTAATTTATTATTAGTATAAAAAACAAACTCCATTCCAGATGTGCGAGTTCGAACCCGAGACGCCGGAGGTGCAATTACGGATATCTCTCCGCGACGCCGCCGACGCCACGCCGCCCGCCGCTCACAGAGTCTCCGACATCTCCACCGGCAACGAGTGAGTCCCCATAACGAATGAGTGACCCGCATCCCATACCCATTAGTGACCCACTACCCACCGTTAAGAAACCTGCATGCCTGAGAGTTCTCCATGTTTAACCATCAACCCGCACTATAGCATATTCGCATTAAGATAGTAGAGATTCGTGAGATTCACTCAACATAGCTACGCCCCTTAACCAATTAAATATTAGTAAGTTATAAAACCGTGTTCTCAGGCAGGCAGGTTTCCTCACGATGTCTTCTTTCACGGTTACAGCAAGTGATATTTATTTTAAAAAGCACGACACATACGATACCTTCTTTAGAACTTTACTTAATGGCTATTTAAATTTAATTAAATTGATGTAATTGAACAATTACAACCTGCTCCGTAGGTGACCTACCTGTCTTCAATCTAAATGTTGTAAATAAACATTTAAATGTAGTGCATAAAGGCTTTTCACTATTTCAATTATGACTGTGTGTGTTTTATTTGTAAACAATTTTTTTACAGATCGGGTTCAAAATCGAAGTTCAGTCTGAATCACGCGATTAACTGGACGCGGTACGTATTTTTTTCTCAACTTTTTTTTTATATTGTTAAATCTATATAGGGTTACCTGTAAAACACCAGCAACCTCGCAGCACTGGGTAGTTAACACCATAAGCAGCAACTTTTGTGATACGACTTTTGGTAATTTGTTAATTTTTAATTTCATACAAAAATATTTATAAATTTAATTTCCCGCTTGAATGTTTCTAACTCTACACGCATCGCAAAGATTACGTAAATAAACTCAAACGTGCGAAGCAAAGCGCTATCGTCTTTGATTGAAATTGACTAATTTGCCCGTCAGTCGGCCGTCAGTCATGCGAGCATTCATGAATGAAACATACTTTCGTAGACTTACAAATGTCACGACAGTGTATCAAAAACTTGTTTAACCATTAATTTTTATGTATTGAGTTATGTTCGAACTCATAGAACAATAGTTGTTGCTTATGGTGTTAGCTACCTAGTGCTGCGAGGTTGCTCATGGTGTTAGCTACCTAGTGCTGCGAGGTTGCTCGTGTTTTACAGGTAACCCTGTATACATATTTATTTCAAAAACATCCGAATTATGACCGTAACATTAATTTTAATTAATGTATTTTCAGAAATAGCAGTAGCGGCACATTAACACCGAGACGTGACAAAAAACGAGTTCGCAAGGTACGTGTAAATACTGAACAATATATGGCTTTTAAATGAAAGCATACAATGTATACTCAGCGATAGCTTATTTGAGACAACTGTAGCGCGATACCTACAGTAATACGAGCGCGCGCCTCACACGAAACGCTGACCACGCGTCACGACCAATCGGAACACGTATCCTCAAACGCGCTATCAAAGTTCCATAGAATCTCTGCATATATACAAATGGTCCGAAGTTAGCATTCGCACCGCGGTCCCCAGGCAGTGACATCGCCTGGCGGGAGATCTCCCCTCTCCCTCCAAACAACCATCTCCATTGTAACCGTTCCTGTGTTCCAACATGCCATGAACTCCAGAACGTTAATGTTCCCTACAACACGCTGACAGCAACAAACCGGATCCTTAGTCTGAGTTTTAGCGATACAGAAACGAAACGTTTGTGCGTTTCGTTTCGGATAGATACGTAATTCATACACAGCTACACAGGAGTCCACAGTGTAATAACAAATAGAGGTAAAAGATTTTTAGAGGAGTTAAAAAAATTAAAATCAAATTTTTGTACGGAGTGAAAGATATGAATACTACTTACTACTTATCGTAAGACATTATAATACTAACAAATATTTAATATCTACGGGATAATATTAGTTCGAAATTTTACAGTGCATTACGGCCAATTCACGGTTATTATGTTTCATTAACATTATTAAACATTCAAAAAGTGTTGATTAAAAATAAAGCAATTTTTGTGATGATTTATCTAATGCTTTATTATTTTTTTAACTCTTCTATAAATCTTTTTCCTCTGTTGGTTATTACACTGTGCATTTTCGTCTGGTAAGCTGTGTATGTGTGCGTTTCGTTTCGGAACTGCTAAAACTCAGACTAAGGGTACTGTTATTTTTATGCACACCATTCCCGTATCTATAGGACGCGCCGCACACCTTAGGTAAGGTTGGATTTAGATAATATTCCATTGAAATCCATCGTGGTTAATTAATAATTTAATCTGTATTAGTTGGATTAGAATCATGGAGGATAGAGATAAGGAGGGTCATCTGTGTACATGAAAAGTGTCCGTCGAAATTCATTCAATTAGGGTGGCGCCACTTTAGCATCAGATGTAAATTTTAAAGGAAGCGCCAAATTTTGAGTATCTGAAAATTTATGCAATTATTTTAATTGATAAATAACACTTTAAGTTTATATTTACTACCTACATTATTTTATACGACGCGAATAGTTGAAATTTTCAAAAAGTACCTTACTACTTTAGTCGACAATAATGTTAAATTAACTCGGCGTACATCAATTCGTTGCTACAATCATACCATACCTATGTCTACACCAGCGCCATCTAATTCGTTTACAATTGCTAATAAATTGTTACATTAATACCATACCTTTGTCTACATCTATATAAGACATAATTATTGTATGCCCGCATAGGGTAGACTGTTCTAAACTAATTATAATTTTTGTAACATCTTTCTCATGTAACAGTCAACAATAAACGTATTCTTTTCTTTTCTTTTCTTTCTACACTAGCGCCATTCTGGAAGGTTTTGGAACTGCTTACACCTTACAGCTGGACACTTGAATTTTCTACCACATGAGATGACCCTCCTTATCTATCCTCCATGGTTATAACGTAATCCATGTGAGCACATTCCCCAGAGCGAAGTGGGCTTGCAGTCGGCGAGCCTGTGGTACACGTCGGCCGCCGCCAACGGCGTCAGCAGCGCCATCACCGCGTCCGTGTTCAACAACAACAACAACACCACCACCAACAACAACACCAGCAGCAACAACAGCTTGCTGCTCAACAGCAGCAACAGCTCCGCGCTGGACACGCCCTCCGCCTCCCCGCTGCGGGAGCTGCGACAGGAGGTACGATATGTAAGAGTTGTCACTTTATATTATCTGTGGTGCCACGCGTGTCTGTGTCTTTCCCCCTCGAGCCAACTGTTTGTATCTGTGTCTCTATTTGCGGCGCGATACCTACAGTAATACGAGCGCGCGCCTCACATGAAACGCTGACCACGCGTCACGACGCAAGCAGCGAGTGTAGTCAACAATAGAACACGTCACACGCGTCATACCCAACTGGCCAATCGGAACGCGTATTTTCAAACGCGCTATCAAAGTTCCATAGAATCTCTGCATATATACAAACGGTCGCGCCGCTACAAACGCTTAGACGCGTGAAGTAGAACGTGTTACAATGTGTAATACTGTGTGATTAAACGGGAATTTATAAATAACTCTTCACACGGTCCTCGATATATTCGCAAGAGCCAGTAAAATAGTAAGTAATGTAAAACTTTGCTTCGCAAAATGTGCATTTCGTTGTCTGTGTTCAATGTATTAATCTGTTCTAACATCTCACTAACCGAGCTTGCCATTTCCTTTTTATTACGAGTAGAAGGAATAGGAAGTTCCACGTTATTTGTTGGTGATTCAGTTATATTTATTTCCTTTTGAAAGTCTTATATTGGTAAACCTTGAGTTGTAAATATTACTGCTAATGTTGTGCTCTAGAAAAACTTTATTAATAAAAAGTGTTATAAGTGTCTTGAGTTAATATTAATCAAAACAATTATCAGATTAATTTTGCTTTGGTTTTGCACTTTTTGAGTATTTGCCACCTGCATAACTGACTCGTGATTTGTAACGTTATTAACGATGTATTGATTTTTAAGTTATTTCGACTTAATTTTTCAAGTCATTAAACTTAAGATAAAAATTTGAATTCTGATAGAGAATTTGCAAACTGTCCTCTTTTGTGTGTCTAATAAATGATGTAATTTGATGATTTAGCGGGGAAATAAGATGAAATCTTAAACGATTGAGTTATTCTTTTACATTTTGGCCTGCGTCTCTGTTCGTATGAATTTTGAAATGGCTGCAACCTTTTTATCGCCCACTGCTGGGCATGGGTTTCTCCCCACAACACACGCAATTCGGATTGGCGGAGAAACGGGCTAGTGGCCAACCCTTGTTGGATGTTTACAAACCGCCCACAGAGGCTCCGACAGGGTTTAACGACTGCTATCGTAACGATAACACGGGATCGACGGCGTAACGTGGCCTATGAAGCACGAAAGGGCTCATTTAATTCGCCACCAGCAGTCACCCGTCCAGGCACCTACTCATTGTGAGAGACACGACGCTGTAGCGGGTCATCAATGGGTTACCGACAAGACATCTATTTTTTTTTTTTTTTTTATTTGTTTAAGTCACAAAATCCACAGCTCTTAAATTCTAATTACATAAGGCTTATAAATCTATACTAATATTATAAAGAGGAAACATTTGTATTTTTGTATGTTTGTAACGAATAAACTCAAAAACTACTGGGCCGATTTCAAAAATTCTTTCACCGTTGGAAAGCTACATTCAGCCTGTGTAACATAGGCTATTAAATAAAAATAAAAAAATTCATTGGCAGAGCGAAGCCTGCTGGGTCAGCTAGTAATTACATATAGCTAATTATGGATTTACATTTGTTTGATAACACACTTGTAAGGAACGACAGTCACTGAGAGTATTTTACAATTAAACTAAAGGTTAATAAAGTTGCTCTCTACTCTCCAGTTGCTTTGCTTATACAGTAAATTTTGCATTCCAACGTATTCATCTGACAAGTATTGCGCCGTGCACCTAACCCTCGAACGCTGATCGCTAACACGTCCACTCACTCGCTCGCAGCTGTTCACGGAGCGGCCGCTGCGGGCCGAGGCGGAGCGCGAGCGGCGCCTGTCGCAACGCGCCAGCCTCCTCACCTCCTCCGAGCCGCCGTCCAACCGCGACTCCGTGGGTGAGTGCTGGCGGTGCGCTTTGTGTGCTTTCATATTCATATTCATATTCTCTTTATTGTGGACAAAAGGTAGATATACAGATGACAATAGTTTCACATGTTCACATTTGTCCTGCCTTATAGGGGCGTACAATATTATATTATAATACATTATAAAGATAAAAGAACTATATAAAATAACATTTAATTTAATTAATTGTATATGCTTAGTATAAATATAAATCAACCATATTTTACATAACAAGATAAATCAGACCATTTGTCCGCAGATAAATTTTTTATTCAACTGATAGTTCATCGTCAAGAAATTCTTTTACTGAATAATAGCATTTGTCAACTAAGAGTTCATGTATTTTTTTGTTTATATTTTTCTAGGTCCGATGTCATGCGTATGCTATTTGGTAACTTATTATAAATTAGAGGCGCCATACAAAATATACTTTTCTTAAATATACTTTTCTTAAATGCTTTGACGACCGATATTGGCTTGCAGGCTACACGCAAGCGCGTTAACAAAATGTACCCGTGAAATGAGCCGACGTGAATGACGCTCAGCCGCACAGTAATTAGGTCACAAATCAGACAACCTGCTTTGCTACTTAGCCTCGACGACCCAAGTGGCGCAGTGGTTAAGATGCCGGTGCGCTGCGCGGAGGGTCCTGTGTTCGATTCTAATGTGGGGCTATGAGTATTACTTATACGGTGCTAGCCCAGTGGCTTAGAATTCGACCTCGAATCGAGGGGTCCGGGTTCGAATCCCAGTGGCACGCACCAATGACTTTGTAAAAAAAGTTATGTTCGCTTTATAAAAATTAAATATCACCTGCTGTTACGGTGAAGGAAAACATCGCGAGGAAACCTGCATGCCTGAGAGTTCACAAAAAAAATGTTCTCAAAAGTATGTGAAGTCCACCAACCCGCAGTGGGCCAGCGTGGTGGACGGCGGCCCACATCCCTCTCACTGTGAGAGGAGACCCGACCCAGTAGTGGGTCATTAATGGGTTACTGACATTGTTACTTATTTATCAATTGTCCTCCACCCAGGCACCACCGATTCTAACCAAGAAGAGGAAGAACCACCCCCGCTGCCCCAGAAGCAGTCGCGCTCCCTAGACCTGGACGCGGACAACAACCACGCGGAGGCCACCGCGCCGCCCGCGAGGCACAACTACGACCTGGTGGTGGCCCCGCGCCAGTCCTACCTCTACCAGTCCAAGCGGCGACTGGACAAGCTGCCCATGCCCCCCACCGCGGAGAAGGCCCCCACCCCCCCGCCGAAGAAGAAGAATCAGACCGCCGCGTAGCGAGTGCAGAAATCATAGGTGTCTAGTCTGTTATTAAGAAAATAAGCTGACTTATGTTTGTGAGAGGAGACCCGACCCTGTAGTGGGTCATTAATGGGTTTACTGACTGACATGTTTGTGACTGCTAAGTCGAGACACCAGTGGAATTTCCCATGTTCAATTTTTAAAGAAAAATAAAACGACTAAAAATATATCGCTTCACACTCATAGCCCCACACTAGGATTCCCTGTGTCGTGGGCGCCATGGACACACACAAGACAAGAACACAACACACCCACACCAGAAACGGAAATTCAAACTAGTAATTCAAATCCCTGTTCTACTGGGAATCGAACCCAGGACCCTCCGCGCGGACGTCTTAACCGCTGCGCCAATGAGGTCGTAAACTCGTAAATCTACACTAATATTATAAAGAGGAAAACTTTGTATTTTTGTTTTGTTTTTTGTTAATGAATAAACTCAAATACTACTGGGCCGATTTCAAAAATTCTTTCACCATTGGAAAGCTTCATTCACCCTGAGTAACATAGGCTATATTTTTTGCTAGATTTAGTCAAATTAATTGGCAGAGCGAAGCCTGCCGGGTCAGCTAGTTAGTCAAAAATTAAATCTGACGACAGCCGAGTCGAAATTTTTTTGTCGCCACCGCCCTAAAGAAGAATCAGAGTGACTGAAATCACATAATTATATATTTGTAGCCTATTTATTCAACACCATACACCATATTTATAGCGTATTTGTTTAATAACGGTCTTAAGTTTAGGCGGTATAGTGTTCGAACGGGTGGTTAGACGAATTTCCCGTGTTAAATCATTTGAGAGGCTACTCTGGTGTTAAAGTTATACCTCTAGAGAAAATCAGACTAATCTCCAGTATCTGTCAAAAAATACTACGTATTTGTCTTTGAAAATCACTCGCTACAGAAGAATCAAGACTACAGTGTAGCCAATAAATAGACTTTTTTGCATTAAAATAACTTTTGGTTGCAACTGGGCCCATATAGTCATCATAGGCTGAAATAGGCTTCAGGCAAGGCAAAAAAAGCAGTTAGTAGCACCATCTGTCTACGCACTGTTAGAAATAACTGCTTCTTATCACACAATACAGCTTACCACAGGGCTATTATAAAAGGCTATGTATACTTGAATAGTCAGCAAACATTACCGTTATATTGTATGTAACTAATCTAGTATGCGTTTGTACAAATTGTTGTATAAAACTTGTATAATTGATATTCGTTGACGAGTGTGTCTTGTATAATTTATGATATTATTGTATAAGTGTGCAGTTATACATTTTAAGTAAATGGAGATTACAATAAAGCCATATGGAGAATTAATTCCCAGTGTATTAAAATCGATATTATTAAGGAACAATAAAGTATAGTCGCCGTACTTATTTGTCGCAGTTACTCGAAGTTCGATCAGTTTTGTTTCAGTTTAGACGTCTTCTAAATAACAGAAACTCATGAAAATACTCTTATAGCTACTTCATTAGAGTAATTTATATACTCATTGCGAACGTTTAGCTAGTAAGATAAAACAATTTGCTATTCGATTATAATTTGATTCGATACCGCGAGAAAATTTGTGATTTAATGCCGAAGTCCATTTTTTTATCGAAATGACCAAAAGGGGAGCTTGAAGAAAATTAAATTAAATTTATATAAATATCAAAACACAATCAAAATATTTCCTTGTTATGTTACACATAAATTGCTCACTTCGTATATTACGAAACGTTGGCCACCGAAATGCTTTAGGAATTCAGAGTATAAGATTAAATACTTATTTATTTAGTTGTCAATTTTGTGATAAATATATTTGATGCCATAAATCCCAAAGTTATTTGTATATAAAATGTATAGAAGTGTCATAATATTGAATTTCAAACAATTTGTGATTTTGTATAAGTCGAAGAATTATACTTACCATATTTAATAAGAAGAACAACATGTTTTTGAAGCTTTTGATTGAAACTTGAAGTATGTTTTATTGTGATGATTTATAAATCTTTGTATATTATAAATATATTATAAGTATACTTGGTGATCTTTTCTTCACTTGTTTCACTTCACTTCAATGTCAAAAAACAATTCTATCTTCTAAATATATCAATGTTACTCAAATCGTCATTTAAATTCATTACTTAAATCATATGAAAACTGGACCATTATAGTAATCTAATATTAGATTTAAGTGTTCTGTAATGTTAGTAAATTATTATTTGTTTAAAAATCATTTTTTTACCTGTAACTGTAGTGGCATTATACTTTGTATAATTCAATGTAACTTGTTTAATTCTGTATAATTGTAACTCTTCCTTTTATCTTTACATAGTTATTTTATAGACATGTATTTATTTCTAATTTCTTATGTAACAGTAACTAAGGCCATGAAAGGAGTTTACAGTAAAATAAAAAACATTTCGAAATATTTGGTATGTTTTTTCTAAATAAATGTAAGTATAGAAGATTGAAGCTTATATTTACATGTTATTTTTCTGAATTTCTTTTTCACAATGTTAAATTATACATCTATTTAATTATGTCACAATCCTTGGTTGTTATTATAAAACAGTAACACATTGTATGTAATTTATAAAAAATGTATATTTACATTTTGATTATCCTACCTGTATATTTACATTTATTAGTTTTAAGCTAAAAATGTATCCCAGTAAAAAGTGCCTTGGTGAATTCTTTAAAACGAGATGTATTATGATGATATTTAATTACTGTAATTCGTAAAAATATTGAAAGTGAGACCTATTTTAGATATATTATTATTATCTGCTTTAATTTGTCAAAAAGGATGAAACAATTTAACCGTAACAAAATATTTGTATTTTAAGTATTAATTTTTTTTAGAAATATTTTTAAAACTCTAATGGCCATGGATAGCACCAAATATTATGGAAACCGTTGTGTATATAATTTTAGATATTTTATTGCCTAGATTTAGATACTATTGAACAGATATTCTGGAGTCTGTTGTAAGTCACATTGAATTACCAGCAATAAATAGTTTTAAATCATGCGGCCATGTTTTATTGATTAACCTACACATGGAATCCCATATTCAACCTCAAATAGTAAAGAAATGCAGTATCAGGTCGTATCGTTTAATATATGAGGTATTTCTCTATCTCACGGTAAGTGAAGACTTAACCCGTAAAAGAACAAAACTGACTGACAGCTCTCGAAGTTTGCAAATTAAAGTGGCAATGGGCTGGCCACATCGTTCGCAGGACTGACAACCGATGGGGAAGGAAGGTCCTCGCGTGCCAACGACGTTAAGGTAAAAGGAGCACAGGCCGCCCTCCGACCAGGTGGACTGACGACCTGAAGAAGACAGCGGGAAACCGTTGGATTCAGACGGTCCAGGAGCGGGCGGAGTGGCGTCGATTAGGGGAGGCCCATGTCCAGCAGTGGACTACTAAGGGCTGAAAGGAAGGAGGAAGGAACCCAATAAGATAGACTAGAGTACACAAAAATAAACATAATTATTGTTTTCCAATTTTTGTTTGTTCTTTTACATAACAGCAAAGTTATAAACGATAAACATTTTGTAATATCGAATTATGAGTTTCATAACTTTTATTACTCTTTACTCATGTTGTAGATTAAAGAAAACTTCGGAATAAAACGGGCCTAAAATCTCATACTTAGCCAACCAGTTTTTAAATTGAAGAATTTTTGTAACAGTCTTAAAAGTTTTTAAGTTTTTTATACCTTTTAAGAACCGTCAAGCGATCTTAAAAGTTAAACAACGTCGGGCGCGGTCCATACCTAAGTATAGGTGACCGCTAGTGGCGAATTATAGTTGCCGTCATGAGTGAGCACAACTTTCATTGGTCGGTTTGACAATGACTGCGCTGCGGTGCACACGATTGGTTCAACACTTGTTTCAGCTGCTGTACATTGGCCGTAAGTATACAATATACCCTACCACTGATAATCTGTGCTCACGACACATGACGGTTACTATACATGCGCGCAAACGTGCTTCGGACGCCATTTCTTTTACGACTGAAAAAGTGAAAATCTCCGACACGGGTAATCACGTATTGGCCGTTAGGCCGTTTCTCCACCAATCCGCATTAGAACAGAGTGGTGGAGTATGCTCCATTCATCCCCTGTAGTGGGGAATCCCATTTCAACATTTTGTACCTGTTCATTACAAGTAGGTTCCGCAGTTCATTCACATGCTTTTTATTTGAACCAAGTACAGTAAGTCTAAACGATTATTTTAGATTCATTAATTAGCAGCGAATACATTCGAGGCACGATACCTACAGTTACTAGGCACGAGTACGTTGGAACTGTTTTCATTACCTACGCAAATTGTTCATGCATTACAACAGAGTCATTTAGGGCATTTTAATGCAAAATAATAAAGGTTTTACGTGATTTGATATTAAAAATTATCACAATAATTTTATTGTATTTTTTATTAATATAATCGATAATCGATTTATTTCAATACCGTTTTAAAGTCTGTGGTCATTAATTACGAATTACACATCTCTACCGTCCATGAAGTACAGTATTCCCTGTAGTACGTCATTGTATCAATAATAATTACAAAACTTTGTGTGTGTGATCTGTCAAACTCTGTTAACTCAGTATAGGTAATTTTCTCCTTTGAATGCGGAAACCAAACAAAATTTGGAAAACATAGTTCTTTACGCAGTGACAGCTGTATAAAACAACTCGCAAAAATAAAGGAAAAACAAATATTTACCAACATTTATACATTTACCCGTGATTACCGCGTGACTGAAGCAACATGTGCCGAAAATTAACAGAATCATGTTACTAGTATCTCAAGATGTCCTCATTAGCTTATTTTATTTATTTATACTTATTTACAGTAAGTCATCCTTGTTCAATTAAAGGCTAAATCTTTTAATGAGTAGTCCATAAGAAAACAATGCGTAATATCTTTCACCACGGGATTTTTTATGCGCTACTAACCGACCGACCAACTAACACGACAAATTTTAAATGTGGAGCTATTAAAATAATCACATGACGTTGTCATACGAGCAACTTTACTGTAGGTACAAGCTAAAATTGCCTTGGTAGAGTGTTATTTTAGGGATAACATAAATTGGGATAACAGTAACTTTCACAAAGAGTCACGTGCGCTTTAAAATATTAAAAATAACTACGAATGAAAACATTGTATCCTTACAATTTCACCTCCATGCCTGAGAGTTCACAAAAAATATTCTCAAAGGCATGTGAATTTCACCAACCCACATTGGGCCAGCGTGGTGGACTGAGGCCTACATACTTCTCGTTATGAGAGGAGACCCGATCATACAGTGGAGTATATTACACAATGTAAGTGAAGAAAGTTAAAAATTAAAAAGCCTATTTGACTAAAGTAGGTAGTTGAATTCTCAGTCTGCTTCCACGCAGTGACGTACATAAGTCTAGAATTGAAGGTCTATAACTAACCAATTTTATACTTGATATAGATTTGGTAATAATGTGACGTAGTGTTTGCAGTAATGATATCATATTTGCTGATTAAACATAATGAAATACCAATGATGAACCAAAAATGGTGAAAATTTGCTTTAAATATTAGGGGCTGAAAATCAATTAGCACGTTTGACGTATTATTTGATCGTTAAATTGAATCGAGTGCTAGCTTTTTGGCCGGTACCGAAAGATCTATTGTGCTTAATAGATGAAACCGCTTTTAACTGGTTTAAAATTTGACAGTGTATTTTCGAGTGCACACAGCCCCCCAGATAGATGGATAGAGCGTAAGAAATTAAATGAACTAGAGATAGCCTAGTAGTCGAAATTCGACTATAATTAACTGTAATTTGAATGTGATACGTAACGGAATGTACGCGTCAAATTTGTCTGTGTGTGCATGTCAAAGTTCTCAAACTTATGGTAGTAGTGTGCGTAGCGTGTTTTTGATGAGTTTCATGTAAGTATTTCTAATGCATTTTATTGAAAAACATTAGAATTTATGCGTTCTTCTCCATATAAACTTTAACTGTGCGTTCCAAGCTGCTCCGTTGTGCGTAGTGAGCTGTAAATTGTACCCAAAATATTCGCTTCACGTATTAATATATAAGAAGTTAAAAACCACAGTCTAAAATTAAAGTATTAAACAAGAAAATATTGATGCCACGCCCACATATCGTAAAACCAGCGGACGTCCAAGATGCTTCCAATAGTTCCAATGATAAGTCACAATTATGACTATAAATAATTTAGAAGTTATGACGGAGCGAACATATCTACAGTATACCGGCATCAGATGGGATCAATCGTAGCGATCAGGACTTCGGTAATGGTCTAAGACCATTGGTCTATCTAAGAGACCTCCGTACTTACGGGATGAAAATAATTTTATACAAAATTTAAATAGTTAAAACTAAAACTTGCTTTAAATATTAGGGGCTGAAAATACAAAAAAAGCAAAAAAATGTACAGATAACCTCCTCCGAGCATATAACCATCTTTGGACTGGGTTGTCCGAAAAAATCCGATCAAAACGTTAATAAGTCGTAGGAGTTTTGTTAATTCCGAACCTAGTTACTGAAAAGCCTTTCAAACAATCTAATAGTGTCAGTTTGCCATCTTAGATAAAAACAGCTGCAGTCTACGGAGTCGTGAGTCAGACAGGTCAGCAAATAATTGCTCTGTGTATGTAATAAACAGCGGTAATTATGAAGGAGACATCCTCTCTACGCATGTTTTGACTGCTTTCCCACGGTTACGTCTCGTGGCTGGGGTGGTTTTTTAAACCAGCAAACAGCATAGTAGGTAGTATCGTGATGGTAAGTGAAATTCGTCGACGAGCGGTGGTGAAGCGGTGATAACCGACCTTAATCGAGGGATCCGGGTTCGAATGCCAGTGGCACTCAGCAATGACTTTGTAAAGAGTAATGTGTGCGTTTTAAATTAAAAACATCACCTGCTGTTACGGTGAAGGAAAACATCGTGAGGAAACCTGCATGACTGAAAGTTCACAATAAAAAAAGTTAAAAAAAAAATCCACCAACAGGCATGTCAGCGTGGTAGACTAAGGTCTACATTCCTCTTATTGTGAGACCCTCTAGCGAGTCTTTAATGGGTTACATACATTACCACAAGCAACACCAGGGGAGTCGCCAGTGTTGCCGGCTTTGTCGTGGACTTAAGAAAATAGGAGGGAGGGGTCTTACCAGGCATTCCTTCCTTTCAGCCCTTGGCAGTCCACTGCTGGACACGGGCCTCCCCTAATCGACGCCACTCCGCCCGGTCCTGGGCCCTCTGAATTCAACGGCTTCCCGCTGCCTTCTTCAGGTCATCAGTCTAGCAGCAGGTATTAGGTACGTTTTTTTATTCTGCATGTAGGTGATAGTGTAAAATTACGAAATGTTTGCATAAAAGATACGTCTGCAGGATGAAAAATGCCGCGAAAAAAAGTAAGTCATGAAAATCAGCGAAGTTTCCAAAGAGTCCTATTTATAAGATCACAATCTAATAAGTCTTATCTTAGGGCTTTGCACTAGTTTGCGCTGTGCTATTAACAGCGTTAATTAATTATTAACGGAGCATGCTATCTACGCATGTTTTGACTGGCTTCACACGTGATGATGTCTCGTGATTAATCTGTATGCCTACTTACTGCAAGCTATGCGATGTATGTATGTAAGTATCTTAAACATCAGTCAATAAGCCCGTGATAGGATTCGGTGGAAATATTACTATCTATTGTGATAGTGACCCTATTGATAATATAACTGAGAATTCGGCCTCTGACTCGAGGGGTCAGGGTTCAAATCCCAGTGGCAGAAGTCGCATGCAATAATTTGTTGAAAATATTAACCTGAACATAACATTTTATTATACTTCTAGTATTTTATCAGTACTGAAGTATTTTATTTTGTTCGACTTTGTACTACGATCTATATGCTCGATTAACAATAATTTTATTTTATTACATTCTTTATTAGTAATAAAATACTTCAATGCATCTAAATAGACTATTTTACTTTGTTGCGTTACACCTCCCTTATGAATAAACGGTTTTTTTACCTACGTAGATACGTACTAAACTAATATGTATTTTATAATGTATGATAGGGATTAATAGGCGTACATTCACCCAATGTTTGCCAGTAACTCATTAATGACCCACTACAGGGTCGGGTCTCCTCTCACAATGAGGGGGATGTAGGCCGCCGTCCACCACGCACCACTACTGCCCGTTGGTGGACTTCGCATGCCTTTGAGAACTTTTTTTTTTGTGAAATCTCAGGCATGCAGGTTTCCTCACGATGTTTTCCTTCACCGTAGCGGCAGGTGATATTTAATTTCATAAATCGCAAATAACTTTTATTACAAAGTCATTGGTGCGTGCCACTGGGATTCGAACCCGGACCCCTCGATTCGAGGTCGAATTCTAAGCCACTGGGCTATCACCGCACCGCACCCAATGTTTAGCGTGTGATAATACTGCTTCAATATAATATTATAATATTTATACTGTGATACTACGTCACAGAAGACTTCACAGCATAGGTACTTCCTGGGGTACGTCATCGTTTGTTACAGATAATAAAAATAAGCAGCAGTTAAAAGTGTTATCTATCGAAGACAGTCAGTTTGGTTACAATTAACAAAAAGTAACAGTTTAAAGCCACGTGTAAATTTTACTTTTACATAGTCTTTCGTGTAAATCTTATATATAAAATTGTCATAGTTTTAGTTACCATACTCCTCCGAAATGGCTTGGCCGATTTTTATGAAATTTTATAATTATGCATATTCAGTAGGTCTGAGATTCGGCTAACGTCTATTTTTCATACCCCTAAGTGATAAGGGTTGTCCATATCTAACATTTTTCTTTTATTTTTTAGATTTTTTTTTATTTTTATTTTTAATAATGGGGCATCAAAAAATAGATACAACCGTAAATTTCCACCCTTCTATCAACAACCCCTATTTTTTAATAGTCATTTTAGTAATTTAATAATTTTTCAGCGGAATGAGCGGAATAATAGTTACATTGTGTAACTATGATTATGTATTTTAGTTGAAATTGAGAAAAAATAAGAGAAAAATTTTCGGGGAAAAAACTCATACTATTTCCTTATTTCGCCGTCAAACGCACTCTAGGCAGTGTAACTATGATAATTATATGTATTTTAGTTGAAATTGAGAAAAAATAAGAGAAAAAGTTTCGGGAAAAAACTCAAATTATTTTCTTATTTCGCCGTCAAACGCACTCTAGGCAGTGTAACTATGATAGTTTTATGTATTTTAGTTGAAATTGAGAAAAAATAAGAGAAAAATTTTTCGGGGAAAAACTCAAATTATATTTCGTAATTATACTCAAATTAACTTCACATACGATGTAATTCAATTGACAGATCATTTAAGATAATCGAGTATCGACTTCCTTAGACGCCAGACAGCTTGGTTATTTCGAAATCGTAGTAATTATTCGAGCAACGTCGCGAGCGGAAGTGTAATCACCTAAAGTCTAGGAGACGATAGGGTCGACCGAGGAACACACAACCTATCATTGTAATCAACCTAGCCGTTGTAATCCGATACTATGATGTTACCTAATCTAAACAATATTTTCTTATTAACTTTTACAAAGCAAAAATATACTGCCAATAAATCGTAGATAATTATGGTTTAAGATAATTGACTGAATCTTTTGTAATGGTATGCACTAAAAACTAAAAAACCAAATTATCTAAATCTCGGACGTCACAAAAAGTACCCTTTTTCAGTAGTTCCTAATTATATGCGAACAGTATTAAGTTATAATAACATCTCAGGCGCTTGATAAACCCCATGCAATTATAGATTACGAAGATAACACAGCATCATGCGCTTGCCTTGGAATACGAAAATCTTTGGATGCGGATACATTTTAATAAATTTTTAGTATGTAAATAAGTCCGCAGTCCACTAAATAGCATTAGGCCAGCGTGGTGGACTAAGGCCTACATCCCTCTCATTGCGAGAGACCCGACCCTGTATTGGGTCATTAATGGGTTACCTACTGACAAATATAGATAAGTAAGTTAGAGCGGTGATAGCCCAGTGACTAAGAATTCGGCTCGAGACTCGGGTTCGAATCCCAGTGGCGCGCATCAATGACTTTTTTATAATTTATGTGTGCTCTATAAAATTAAATGTCACTTGCTGTAACGTGAGAAAATCAGTTATGCCTGAGACTTCTCCATAATTTTGTTAAAGGCATTTTCCATTGTTCGTCCACCAACCCGCAGTAGGCCAGCGTGGTGGACTAAGGCCTTCATGTAGGCAGGGTAGGCGTATCCCTAGATTCCGCCTAACTATCATTAGCTAATTATATCACTTCCATCGCGATTGTGGGAGTGATAGAATGAGTTTGTGGAGTGAATGCCATCAGCTGTTGTAGCTAATGGGACAAATATTATGTTGTTACTAGACTGCTGCGGCTTCGTCCGCGTAGATTTAAGAACTTAGTCCAGAGAGGGATTAAAAGTATCCTATACGTTAATCCAGGCATTAAACTACGTACATTCCAAATTTCATCTAAATCTGTTGAGCCGTTTTTGCCATCCTGACAAACTTCGTATTTAAATAGTAGGATCACCGTTCAATTTACTTCCTTTTTGGGGTACTACCCAGTAGTCTCTGTTGACACACAGCTGTTCTTATTGCCGCGTATTGACGTCCAGCGATCAGTCTACCCGCACATAGTCTGAGAGCCGGTCGCCGCGCAGAGCTCGGTACTGTGCGACTGCCGCACCGCGTGTTGTCGGTAGTGGAACGAAGCCAATAAATCTGTTTGATTCTATTTTGGGACTCGTTTCGGAAAATAGTAAGCGTCTTGTTTTCATTCCTTATGCACATGCATTGGTTTATGTCATTGATTTACTTACATACTTATAAAAAATTCAAAATTCGCGCCCAAATTTTACAGGGTTATCTCTCATGAAGAACTGAAAAGTTATTGAAACAAAACATTGTGTATTTTATAAATAAAAATAACTTTCATTTAATTTTTCAAATGTAATTTTAAAAGTTAATTTCGTATACCCTTTCGTAATCACCAATATTCGAAGTCATTTAAAATGCAAAATAATGAAAATTTTGCTTCATTTAAAAAATAAAATTCCATTACATTTATTTTACTTAATTTGTTTACTTAAGTATAAAAAAATTAAAATTCACGCCCAAACGTTACACGGTAGCTTAGGATATGAAAGTATGTAAAATATTGGAAACTTCTTAAACAAAAAATAGGTCGATATTTTTTTAGCAAAAATTCAGTTCCTGCGAATTTTCTTTGTTAAATTTAGTACTTACAGTAAATAAAATAAATCTTCTTTCCTCTTATTTAACTTAATTCTTACTTACTGTCTAGTCAGCATGTACCCACTCATTGAGAGCAACATTTGTTGTCTTATGATGTTTAGGGTTCACTGCCTTGAGCGTGAACTGACGCCGTTTCGAACAGTAATCGCATCGAGCTGCCATTAGTACGGGAAGATGTCAAGACAGACTGAAATATGCTAATGACTGACGTTTACGGTACGAATACGTTCACGACAGAGTTCATGCTCACGGCAATGTGTTGGGTGCTTGGTTGCAACGATGTTCTTGATACGGCAATTGCCGTAATATACGGCATTTAGGTATCTTAGGCATCAAAAATACGATATACGGCAGCAATTTTATTACCGTATTAAAATATACGGTAATTGACAAAAGTAAACAAAAATATATACAGAGTGTCCCAGAAAGAATGGATAATCTTGAAACCTCTTATAGCAGGCCTCTTGAGGACCCAGTATATGGAATTGAAAAATATATTTTCTTGGTAGTTCCAAAGTTACGTAACTTTTTGAAAAAAAGTTCAATATTTTTAATACTAGGTACTGTGTGTTTCTGTATATCATAGCTACAAATAAATAAAATCCGTTAGGTTTTTGATGTTATAATATTTTTCATAGACTACTCCAATGCATTGTTTTAAAAAATGTGTGTAGCTGTTTAAATTTTTTGGAGAATAATGTCGGAAGTTGAATTTTAATCATGAAATTTGCTATTTTTCATCTTTATCTTAAAGTTTAAACACACTAATTGGTAAAAAAAAAATACAACTTTTACACACATACATGACATGTATTTCATATTTGTATTTTGAATGTAAACCTTTTAAATAAAAAAATTGTACAATACGGCATTTTTTTCAGCTTTCCCTAAAAATCCGCCAATTTCAGAATTAGAATACGGCAACCCTAAATTTGTCAGGAACAATACTGGTTGGTTGCTTTGTTTGGTTACCGCTCAGTCTACGTCTAAGTAGTCTGGGAGCCGGTCGTCGCGCTGGGCTCGCTGCTGTGTCGCGTCGCGTGTTGCCCGCAGTGGAACGAAGCCAATAAGCAATATTTACTCTATTTTTGGATACGTTGCGGAAAATAGTAAGAATTTTGTTTTTATTCCATTTATGTTGTTTTGGTTTCCATTTTAGATTTGGTTTAGTTTTCTTTAAAGATTTAGCACAATTTTGCCGGTAAAACCGATTGTAGGACTACGAGTAAGAAGGTTTACCAAATCTGTATTTTTAATTGATAAACAGTAAATGGAAATAATAAAAAAAAACCATTGAAATTGTGATAAAAATGTAAACGTTATATTTACATTTTTAGTCTAATTTAAGTAACAATAATTATTTATATTGAATTTAATTTTTTAAACATTCATTAAAAAAAGATTTCAATAAAATTTCAATTAACAAATTTAAATTTCAATAATATTATACCAGGGGATCATTAAAAATAAACCGCGGGAAGACTAATATAAAAATAATTAATCAATAGCATCCATTATTATCATTATTATCTATCTAATACCTACTTAATAACATTTTTGTTTACGTTCGTTTACTTTATTGATTTTTTGCTTTTTAAAAAAACAAGCCAAACATGTTCACCATTCATTATAATTATATATCAGACTAAAGCATTTCGGCTTTTTGCTCCATACTCATCGTAATTCGTATAATCGTAATTATTGTGGGTTAAATTCTAGTTCTTGGAATACAACAATAAATATGAATTGACTTACTTCGACTGGGTTCAACAATTATTACTAGCGTGTAATTTTATGTCATAATTAGGTATATTAATAAATTCAATGTGTAATTTTACAATAAAATATAGCTTCAGCCCATTCATTAGCACGAAAAGTTATAAAAAGACCCCATAAATCCCAAATGCGCAAAAAAAAAAAATTTCAAGGTCAAATTTCGGAAATTAGGATTTTAAGATTTCAATCAAAAGAAATTAATTTCAACATAAAAATGTCTGAAATGAAAGTGTGGATCACATCTACAAAAATGACCCTACACGTTTTTCCTCAAACACACCATTTATAAGAAAAAACAATTCTAAAATTTACATAAATAAATTTGCCACTCCCCGAAATAATCCTTTAAACTGTTATCTGTCATTGTTAAGCATTGTGACTGGCCTGTTGGTCTAGTGGTTAGCTACCCTAACTACTACGCCGGAGGTCGATGGTTCGATTCCCACTCAGGTCAAATATTTGTGTGATGAGCACAAGTGTTTGTTCTGTGTCTGGGTGTAAATTACCTATATATGTATGTATTTAAAAATATATATGTAGGTTTATCAGTTATCTGGTTACCATCTTACAGCTTACTTTGGGATCAGAAAGCCGTGTGTGAGTTGTCCCACAATATTTATTAATATTAATTTATTGCTTTCAGTATCCTCCGTATTAAATTGTGAATGACTGGTTGTTACGGTTTATTTACGTACTTATTAAATAATTTACCGTATGATTTATGCGCTGAACCATTGCAGATAGTTGCACATTGACTGTTACCGCTATAAATATAATTTATTCTTGATATCGGCCTATTTATTACATGGTGGTGAAGTGAAGTAGTTATCTAAAGCGTTATGAATTTATGCATTTCCTTTTAGTATATTAATGTTAATTACTTTGAGGTTAATGGAGTGCTGAGGCGCAATTTTTTATAAATAAAACAAACAAGTAATTCAAAGAGTCACATCATCATCAGTTATCACAGGGAAAATGTGAACATACGAGTAGATTGATCATAATGCCATTAAAACGATAAAGCGTTCCTGCAAATATATATAGCTACGTTTTCTTTTCTCTATTTTTTGGAAATAATTTCGTCTGATAGTAAAGTACCTCAGAGAGCACACAACCATCGACGAATGATAAGAATAGACGTGATTTGATGTGCCATACGGTTTCTCATTGTGAGAGGAGACCCGACCCTGTAGTGGGTCATTAATGGGTTACTGACAAGCACTACAAATTATTGGCTGGGAGGAAATTAGTAATGAAAAGCTCTCGCTGGCTTACGTACCATAGTGTTCGTCTACGAATTTTGTCATTCAGACTTTAGCCACTAGCTGAGCGGGAAAGCGTATCAATAAATAATCTTACAGTTATTTTGCCAAAAGTGATGGATACGACGAGCGGAGGTTAATGAACCTTTTTTTATTTAAAGATTAACACTTCTACGGGTATAAAAACTTTTGGAAAGACCGTTTGGTTTGTAAAGGTTAAAGAATTGAACTCTTGTGTGTAAAAAGTTAAAAACCAGTCAAACTTGACAGGTTACTTGACTGTACTCCTTATGACTTCATAAATGTTCCAACTTCTAAGTAATTACATTACTTATTAATTATTTCAAAGTTATAAAAAACATTACTATGATGGAACGTTTGATAGCGTTTTTTTATATAAATATTTAGTGGAATAACACTTCACACACTGAATGTGAAGCATCCTTTTTTCACAATAGGTAATATTCATTTATCACTTTTTAGTTTCATATGCTATAGAAGCGTGTTTTTTAGTTTTTTAAACTATTATATTTGTTTTCCACTTTTTAGTTCGATTTTTTATATTATCACTTTTTTGTTTATTTAAGTAAACTATAACGGGATATTATGGTTTTAATATAAATTTTGAATATTCTTCTTTATGACAGTGTAAATGAAATCTAGTCTTAAATAATTAATTAATTTGTAATCATCAAACTTGGTGAAAATCGAGAATTTTCAATTTTCAAAAATGTATAACTCAAAAACTATCAACTTTTGGCAAATTTCATGAGAGTCATTTTCATGTCAAAACTGCCCAAAATATTTATAATAAAAAAAATGAAATTTATTGTAAAAAACTATACTTAACTATACTTTTTTTGAAAATAGAAAAATGGAATAATTTTATCAATGTATTGTCATCGGTCCTCGATAAATCTACAAAATTTGAACGAAATCTGGCCGTTTGAAGTAGGACAAAATCGCGCCCAAAGGAGTAGGTTACAAACAAAAATACAGGTGAAACTAATAAAAAGCGTGTAAAAATCGTGGCGTCAAAATTGTATCATTAACAATTAACAAAGTAGCTCATTTTATCTTATTTCCGCTTCTCAGTTGGTAAATAGTCGTGATTCATTAAACACCAGTTCACTAGTAATAATGGAAATTTGCATACCTGCGTACCTTTCATTGCTATCACAAATTCGTCATTACTAATTTAGTAGTACATAATGTATGTACATAATGTAGGTACATAGTACATAATGAAGCACTGACTAACGTGACTAACTTGATTGGCGACGGGAAACTAAATGCTTAAAATGAATGAAATTTGTCATTGTAAGCTATTGTAAGCGGTGATAGCCTAGTGGCTCAGAATTCGGCCTTTTACTCGAGGGGTCCAGTTTCGAATCCCAGTGGCACGCACCAATAACTCTGTTAAAAGTTATGTGCGGTTTATAAAATTAAAATATTACTTGCTGTAACAGTGAAGGAAGATATCGTGAGGAAACCTGCATGCCTGAGAGTTCACGAAATGTTCTCAGGGGCATGTCAAGTTCACCAACCCGCACTAGGCCAGCATGGTGGACTAAGGCCTAAATGCTTCTCATTGTGAGAGGAGACCCGACGTTTATGGGTTACAGACAGACAGTTATTGTAAGCGTTTACTAACAAACGGCTGAACAGATTTGGATAAAATTTGGTACACAGGTAGATTATAAAGTGGCTTTACACAATTGTAGGATAGTTATGCGTATTACTTCTATCCATCACTTCACTTCACACGTCAAATTCTCAGGTTTACGTGGTCGAAGTCGCGGGGGGAAGCTAGTCTAATAGCTGTCTCCTTTACTTTTATAGCACGTGATAAAAACTCAAGATAAAGTTCAAAAGTACATTTTTTATCTAAATCGAGTTTGTGTATAAGAATTCGTATCATTTGTATGCAAACTGAGTATACTTCGCTTGTAAGTATGACGTACTTGTAGAATGGATCTTTTTTTTCTTGGGCTATTAAACATCTATACATACAAATAAATAAAATTGGAGTGTCTGTTTATAATATAAAAATAACCGCCTTTTACTAAATGTATATTATGTATTACACGATACATATACCAAAATCACATTTTTTACAATTTAATAAGGAGGTTCTTAGGTATTTTTATTTTTTGGAATTCCCCGCGGACGACGTCGCGGGCACAGCTGTAGCGAGTTCATAAAAAAATATTCGTAGCATAGGAACTTGTTTAAGATAGATAAGATTAAGCTTTGTTTGTTTAAATACTTACAGTCTTTAAATTTAAATCCGTATGCAAAGTCGCCATAAGATATTGCAAACATAAACTTAATAAGAATGATCTAAATACATGTAACCTGAATTACTGGCCCCATTAATGAAAGCCAAGACCAAACTTTGTAGTAGGGATGGCGATTCTTTCAGAAAAACATCGATTTTTAAATCGATTCGAATCGTAACTTGATGAATCGATTCATAAAAAAATCGAGGTCTAAAAGATCGATCTCTAGAAAATCGATACCACAGGTACAAAAAGTCAGACAAATTCAAAAAGAGGTCAAAGACTACAAACGTAACTTTTTTTATTTAGTAGAGAGGCGTAGGCGAAAAAAAATCGATCTATTTGGCCGGAAAAATCGCCATCCCTACTTTTTAGTCACCTGTTGTCGTAACAGCAGGTGATAATATTTAATTTTATAAACAGCACGTAACTTTATTTACGAAGTCATTGTAGCGTGCCACTGGGATTCTAACTCGGACCCCTTGATTAAGGGGTCGAATTCTTAGCCACTGGGCTATCACCGCTATTTATGAGTTTAATTCAGGTATATCGTACAGCTCAGTACTATTCCTAGTTTGATTCCGGTTTAGAAATATCTGGTGCCATCAAATATGTGTATGAGCTCATGCATTAGGTATAGTTAAACGCAATCGATTCGATCTTAGTTATATAAATATTATATACATTTTGGAGTGTAGCCAATATGTCTGATGCACTTATCGCGTTTACCAAAAACAAAGCGACGTGCGTTTTCTTTCAGAATTCAGTATTCAAAGGGCAATGGAAAGTAGAGTGTACAACCAGAGGTTCCCAAACTGTTCTCTCTAGACAACTTTCAAAATTTTGCTGAGTCCGGTGGATCCCTGCAAAATTTAGATCTTCTCTATCGAAGCCAGATACATTTTGGTGCCAGATACACCCGCTTACGAATTGTGAACCCCCATTTTTTGGTCACGCCATCGTAGACCCTCGTCGAGTTTTCCGTGGATCCCTGGGGGTCACATGGACCACTCAGGGGACCTGACTATACACGATAAACAAGCTTATTGAAGTTAGCAAATTTGGCAACGAGCACGCATTTTACTTTTATTATCAATACTAGGTATCTAAGTACTTATTTTAATTTCTTTTAGTATTCGTAAAATCAGTAGGGGAGAAAGGTCCAAGAATGGCGACACAGGGTATCTCTCGGGCTCTATCATGAAGTTTTACTTCACCCTTGCGTGATTCGGTGATATTTATTTAAAAACGCGCATATAATTTCATATATCATTTATATATTATTATTTACATATATTCCGTTTTTCACGTACGTTTTTGCCTCGTACATGCAAACTTTGGAACAGTCTTCCGGCTGATGTATTCCCGCAGGACTATGAAACTGGGTTCTTCAAGAAGGGCATAAAAAAGCTCTCCTTCATAGCCGGCAACGCACTGGCGACCCCCTGGTGTTGCACGTGTCAGTGGGCGACGGTGACCACTTACCATCAGGTGGCCCGTCTGTCTGTTTGCTTGCTCTAGTTATAAAAAAATATATAAAACTTTGAAAAGTAAAAGCGTGCCACTAGCATTTGAACCCGAACATTCTGGATAAGTGGCCGAAATTTCTGGGCCGTTTGTTTACTGCTCCTTGCCAGTAACCCATTAATGACCCACTACAGGGTCGGATCTCCTACTCGTAATGAGAGGGATGTAGGCCTTAGTCCACCACGCTGGCCTGCTGCTCCTTACTGTCCTTGAAACTGTAGGCATTTTTTTAAATAATAAATAAATAACACTTCACACTCATAGCCCCACACTAGGATTCCCTGTGTCGTGGGCGCCATGGACACACACAAGAAAGAACACAACACACCCAGACCAGAAACAGAAATTCAAATTCATCATTCAAATCTCCGCTCTGCTGGGAATCGAACCCAGGACCCTCCGCGCAGCGCACCGGTGTCTTAACCACTGCGCCACTGAGGTCGTCGTGCATAATTTTATTTATGCAGTTGAATAAAAGAAATGCAATTCGCACAATACGAATGCAATCTAGTGTTATCGAGTAACTTTTACGCAACAAACGAGATTTGCTATCGGAGTTCAATCGAATGTAAATGTAAATGATGAATGTGATGATAAGTTTTTGAGCAATAATCATGTTTTCCTCTAATGGCGTTGTAACATCTGTCAGTAACCCATTAATGACCCACTATAGGGTCGGGTCTCCTCTCACAATGAGAGGGATGTAGACCGCCTTCCACCACGCTGGCCTACTGCGGGTTGGTGGACGAACATGCCTTTGAGAACATTTTTTTTGGAACTCTACGTGCCTGACGTAGGGTTCCAAAAAAAAGTTTTCCTTCACCGTAACAGCAGGTGATATTTAATTTTACAAAGTGCACATAACTTTTTTTTACAGTCATTGGTGCGTGCCACTGGGATTGGAACCCGGACCCCTCGATTCGAGGTCGAATTCTAAGTCACTGGGCTATCACCGCTCGGGTATATAAGGGTATTTAGATGAACCAAAGTGCGAAACATTGGTTAAATATGGCGTGACCATACTGGTGCGCTACGCGGTCGATACGGGTTCGATTCCTGGCTGAGCAGGGATTTGAATGACGAAATTTTCTGTTTCTGGTCTGGGTGTGTGTGGGTCTTGTCTTGTGTGCACCCGCGATACAGGGATCCTAGTCTGGGGCTATGAGTGTGCAGCAATAAAATTAGAAGCTATATAATTTTAATTGTTCATTTTTATACATGTATAGAGCCTATTATAATCTTTCCAAGTAAAACATACATAATACGAAATAAAATTTTAAACGCACATAAAAATTATTATCGCAGATATTTCTAAACAACAAGCTGAGGTATGTTTCCCAGGAAGAAAACGAGTTAACTGGTTTGTTAATTTAAACTATGATTCATTACATATATCTAAGTTACTGATTGCGTGGTAACGTTCTGCTAATTAGTTCACTTTGGACTTTTAGAGTTCGGTCAAGTGTGTATTGTATTTCTAATGTCTAGTTAAATCCTACGTTCCTACTATAAAATTATAAATGCAAAAAATTGTGAGGATGGATGTGTGTGTATGAATGTTTGTTACTCTTAAATTTATCAAACTGTTTTTTTTTATTTAACACACTCAGCTAGTTTACTAAAAATAATGCATTTGTGGTTAATTCAAATAAAACACGTGTACCTACTATAATAGGCAGTAGGTAAGGTACCTATGCCTATAACCACAGAATATATTATGTACAACTTAAAGAATAAATTACTGATTTTTTTGACGACTTGTAGAGATTTTTCTACGTTATATTTAAAATTAACCGACTGAGGCGAATCTCACGTGGTTTAATTAATAAATTACAATAATTTAACTATGGAAACTTCCACTTCCAAACATCGTAACGGTTAACAAAAAAGACTCACGGCCGTACATACTTTGTGTTATTTTACACTCATAGTTATGATTAGTCCAGCGCTAGCTATCATCAGATCATCAATTCAATAATAACAGACAGACATATTATGACGTCATAAATCATGTCCTATGCTCTAAAGACGAGATACTACGACTATTCGGCTACTATTTGGCATTCAGCTTATTCGGCAACTTTTAAAATATTCTACATATATACCTATTCAAATTCACAGCTAAGATTGAGGGCTGTGCGCGCTAGTTATTTTTAAATGAAAAACAAAAACTTGCCACCCCTAGACAGGGCCGGCTTTGGAGGCCTGGGCAATACTGGGCATATTAGGATAATGGGGCCCCTATTGTAGTCAGTAATTAAGGTTCGATTTCTTCGAACTATATAAGTTTTTTGGTAATAAAACTATTGGTTATCGTTTGGTGATCTGACAGGAACTAGGGACTTTGTATTTGATCTGATCACACAATGCTGGCTCCTCTCACAATGAGAGGGATGTAGGCCGCCGTCCACCACGCTGGCCTAGTGCGGGTTGGTGGACTTCTCGTGCCTTTGAGAAGAGTTTTTTTGTGAACTCTCAGGCATGCATGCAGGTTTCCTCACGATGTTTTCCTTCACCGTAACAGCAGGTGATATTTAATTTTATAAAGCGCACATAACTTTTTTTTAGGTCATTGGTGCGTGCCACTGGGATTCGAACCCGGACCCCTCGATTAAGAAGTCGAATTCTTAGCCACTGGGCTATCACCGCTATTACCAAACTCAAAACTCAAACTCAAAAGCTTTTATTCATTATTAGGTACAATTTGTGCACACTTAATGAAAGTCATACAGATAAATTATACATTCTACATTCATCCGCTTTGATCGCCCCTCAGGCAAAACGTAGACTGGGAGAAAAAAGCGGGCGGAAAAAAACTCCCAGCACTCTTTTAAAAGTAAATAAAACTTAGTCTATAATGCAGTATGGCTAGGTCCAATAAAGGAACACACGTGACAGCTATCGTGTGTGTCAATATCGCCCCATTGCCATCCGCTCACAAATAAATATTGTTATATAGTGTATAGAAATAGCCTATAGTG
The DNA here is from genome assembly GCA_905147235.1 of Erynnis tages. NCBI lineage: Eukaryota > Metazoa > Arthropoda > Insecta > Lepidoptera > Hesperiidae > Erynnis > Erynnis tages. Next base: position 6,854,553 of record LR990095.1, on the reverse strand, counting down.
AAGTTATTCAATCCCACGCTTTCTTATCTTCTAAATAGTCCTTAGTTTCATAATAGTCCTTTCGGCACAGGACTGATTTGATAGTTTGTTTAAATTTGTGAAAAGGCAGGGATTGAATTTCTATTGGAATTTTATTGGAATTTTATACCATAACTAGTTACATACTAATATTTAAAAAATGTTTTTATATTGAAAAATGTTTAACTTAGCTGTCCAAGGCACATGTGTCTGTATATTTTGTGACTTTATTCAAATATAAAAAGTATACACAGATGTGATACACAAGTACACTCAAATAGCGGTCACATGACTTGCGATCTACTTGTGTAATTATTGACGACCGGAGTGGTACGCTGCGCGGAGGGTCCTGGGTTCGATTCCCAGCAGAGCAGTGATTTGAATGATGAGTATGAATGACTGTTTCTGGTCTGGGTGTGTTGTGTTCTTGTCTTGTGTGTGTCCATGGCGCCCACGACACAGGGTATACTAGTGTGGGGCTTTGAGTGTGAGGCGTTATTATTATTATATGTATTAGGCCTTGTCCTAATTGACTCACATAACCGACCGACCAACCAACATAATCACAGAAGCGTCTGAATCTGTCCTTTTTGAAACACGCACTGTCAGTAACCCATTAATGACCCACTACAGGGTCGGGTCTCCTCTCACAATGAGAGGGATGTAGGCCGCCGTCCACCACGCTGGCCTACTGCGGGTTGGTGGACTTCACATGCCTTTGAGAACATTTTTTTTGTGAACTCTCAGGCATGCAGGTTTGCTCACGATGTTTTCCTTCACCGGAGCAGCAGGTGATATTTAATTTTATAAAGCACACATAACTTTTTTACAAAGTCATTGGTGCGTGACCTTGGAATCGAACACCTATAATAATTTCCGATATTCACACCATAGCATCACAAGTCTCACATAACAATACTTGTCAAGCGTTTGAAACAATGTAATAATTGTATACCAACAAACAATATGAGTACATCAGTACCTACACTGTATTAGGTATTGATACATACTCGTACATAGTTCGGAAATGTTTTCGTCGTGAGGAAAGTCACGAATTAACGATTGTTATTATTTACCGATCGACTTTCATTGAATAACTTTCATGGAAACTGCTGGAATTGAAAATCATTGTGCTTCAGTAGGTACTAAGGTACATAGGTATTAAATGTTGTGGAAATAGAGTTATAGGGCTGGCTTTTATGTTGCCCACTTTTGGACACGTGTTGTCCAAAAGTGTGTGTGTGTCCAACTGTTGAAAACGGGTTAGTGGCTTAGTGGCCAACGTGGCAAATCTGTCGGATGTTTTCAATCAGTCCATAGGGCCTCCGATAAGGTTTAACGACTACTTATCCATAACAACCGGGATTTTAGCTTAACGTGCCCTCCGAAGCAACCCATAAAAATTATTGCAAAAAAATATTTTGAAACTTACATTTCATGTGAAAAAATGTTGGAAAAGCCATGTCAGTAACCCATTAATGACCCACTACAGGGTCAGGTCTCCTCTCACAATGAGAAGGATGTAGGCCTTAGTCCACCACGCTGGCCTAGTGCGGGTTGGTGGACTTCACATGCCTTTAAGAACTATTTTTTCTGAACTCTCAGGCACACAGGTTTCCTCAAGACGTTTTCCTTCACCGTAACAGCAGGTGATATTTAATTTTTATAAAGCGCACATAGCTTTTTTTTACAAAGTCATTGGGATTCGAATCCGGACCCCTCGATTCGAGGTCGAATTCTAAGCCACTGGGCTATCACTGGAAAAGCAATTATTTCTTGAAAAATCTCTTAAAAAAGTTTCCTCGCATTCCAGATCCAAAATGCATTCCGGCTGGCTAGCGTGGGAGTGCATCGTGTTTGGTGTGTTCGTGTGCGCGACGTCGTGCGCGCCGCTGTGGCGTCGGAAGCGCGACGCGAGCGCCGGCGACAGTGCCAAGCGCGCTTACATCTTCGCGGGCGGGGGCGTGTCTACGGTCGCCATGATCCTCTCCGTGGCGAGGGGCACGCTGGGAGTTAGGTCTTTTATTGGTAAGCGATAATTTTAAGCTGAGCGCTTTTAGGTGACATTTCCGATCATGAACCTCCTCGGCTGATCTCTTACCATAAACCTCCTCGGCTGATCTCTTACTAGCCCTGGTTTCTAGCGGTTCCAATTGTAAGATATCGGAGTTTTGTTTATATTATGAAAGATATTTAGAAAATTTCGAAATCGTGATACGCGAGCGTGGCGTAATCTATAGACAAGCGAGGAGTATCTCCACAAAATACTCGTAGTAGGTTCATAAGTTAAGTAGCTTTTGTGTTTTCATGATTGGTCAGCGAGTCCTTTCGCTTTTGTATTTAGGTTCTTGAATTGAGGGTCGATGAAATGTAACTGACCTACTTCGCTGTACCAACACACGGGCAGTCATAACTCGTCGTGAAGCAGCATGTTCTTCACGTTTTGTGTTTTGGTTGGCTAGTAGTAGTGCATGTGTTCGGTGTCTCGCCATGATCCTCTCTGTGGCGAGGGACACGCTGGGGGTTAGGTCTTTTATTGGTAAGTTAGTCTTTTTTAAAGAATTTCATAGACGTACGAACTGATGCGACAGAGTACCCTCATGTAAAAAGCGAGTGTATGATACGAGAATCTTGCACAAATAAATGTGTTACTTGGCTAAGTGGTTATGCCCGAGGACGTTATCTGGATTTTTAGAAAACTTTAATACCGCGATTCAGGGTACCCTTGGCGCCATCTTTTGTCAAGTGGCAGGAGTCGACACAACATTTCAGATTCGTAGGTCGAGCGAAAGTTTCGAAAGCGTGATACGCGAGCGTGGCTCAATCTCTAGACAAGCGAGGAGTATCTCCACAAAATACTCGTAGTAGATTCATAAGTTAAGTAGCTTTTGTGTATTTATGATTGGTCAGCAAGTTGCTCATTTGAACCACAATTTCATCCAATTTTGCAAATTTGGCTCAAACTCAAACTCAAAAGCTTTTATTCATTATTAGGTACAATTTGTGCACACTTAATGAAAGTCATACAGATAAATTATACATCATTCTACATTCATCCGCTTTGATCGCCCCTCAGGCAAAACGTAGACTGGGAGAAAAAAGCGGGCGGAAAAAAACTCCCAGCACTCTTTTAAAAGTAAATAAAACTTAGTCTATAGTGCAGTATGACCAGGTCCAATAGAGGAACACACGTGACAGCTATCGTGTGTGTCAATATCGCCCCATTGCCATCCGCTCACAAATGAATGTTAGCTCTTAGCTGTCGTCCCCCCACCACAATAGACCAGATGCCTAGAGGACGGCCATTTTCGATTGTGGTAGCTCGAAATCCTGTATATATGCCAGCGATCTGAAAAACTTGGCAAATGTCAGAAGTCGCCACAACATTTTAGATTCACAGGCGAATAGCTTCGAAATTTGTCAGTGCGTGAGAACTTTACTGTTTTTGTGTATAGTTGGGTTGGCAGGACGAAACGAGCTTAAAGCGTTTCACATTGCCCAACATGAAGCGGCATTTTCTTGGAACCTTAAAAAGGCAGGGAATACCCACGACCAAAGATAACATCCTTCCTATTTCCTTGATCGCACTAATAGTAAAATTATTCTTTACTACGAGTAATTACTACGAGTTCTTAGGAGAGGTAAAGTTATCACCATATTCTATAATAATAATACACGGAAAGGTAATTGTTCTTGGGTTAATTATATGTATATTGACGTTCGCGATGGGTTGTGACGTCATTCTTCACTATACTAACCTTTAGCCCGGAACGTTATCGTTTAAATAATGAAAGGATATTTCATTAATATTTAATTTAATTTAATAATTACAAATGTATTTATATTTATTGCAATAATTTTTATTAATAACGAGTCGCAATTAGAAATTATTTATAATAATAATGAAAAATTCTTGAAATACATTCATATGAATTTGTGTTAATAACGAATAATTTAATGAAAAAACAATGGTATTTTTTAAATTACTTATTCGCTCAATTTATTAAAAGTAAGTCATATAAATAAATATTTAATTACAATAAATAAATATCGAGCTACGGATCTCTACTTCAGGTGAATAATGCATCTTCACAAGAAAATTCCCAGAATTTTTATCATTAGCAAATCTGACCTGCATTTTTTCTATGTCATTCTCAGATTAGGAATGATAATTAACGTTATCATAATTACAATATTATTTTACTACCTGCTCCAACAGATAGGTAGTGCGCACAAGCTTGTATGGGATCGCCTTTCCGTCTCAACGGAGCATGGAGCATACTCCCCAATGCTGATCCAATCCTTGGGTTATTTTCAATCCTCCGACAAGGTTTAACGACTGCTATCGTATCGATAACAACCGGGACCGACGGCGTCCAACTCTGCTTAACTATTCAATCATCAACGATCTACTCAAGCAGTGGGGTTAAGCCCGCTTCTTACATATGTATACCTACATATACTCGTAGTATATGTAACGTATGGCACAAACATAATATAAATATTACATATAAGGAACGAACATCCATGGAAAGAACTATGAAACAAAATTAAATACGTATTAGTGCTGTACTTAGTACTGCATACGTGTCAATAACAAAAGACAGCTAAACAATGAATTAATGAATAGTCGTTTAAAGGAGCTAGGTAGGTCAATTGTAAATACAGTAGGTTATTTGAAAGAATTGTTTTTACCATACCTACCCAAGTGTTTACTTTATGCAGATGAAATAGAAACTAGTTAAAACGCGTTTCTTTTTTTATCTACATTTTTCATTTGTTTTTACCGACTTCAAAAAAAGAGGTTATCAATTCGACACGTATGTATGAAATATTCTCAGAACTGCACAATTTTTACATAAATTGGTCTATTACGGCTTCCAAACAGGAATACCAAATTCCATGGGTGTATGTATGTATGTGTATTTGTATGTATGTATGTATGTATGTATGTATGTATGTATGTATGTATGTATGTATGTATGTATGTATGTATGTATGTATGTATGTATGTATGTATGTATGTAGATATGTTTGTCCACGCATAACTGCGAAATTAATTGACGGATCGTGTTCTTTTTTTGTTTATTTGCATTTATTCATCTTAGGGAATGGTAAAAGTTTCATCAAAAAATAGTAGGCTAGTATGTAACAATTTTTATATCATACTTATTTGATGCCGGTAAAATTTTTTTAAATTTTTTTTTGTGCTCTTTTTTCTTTGTATGTTATCATAATATCAAATCAATCATTTCAACGGAAAGTAACCCCGTGTCCTACTTGCTATGTCGTACGCCAAAGTTGCACGTACGTAACGTAAATTTCAATCAGGACAGTTCCATACAGAGCCCTGTGTTCAAATCATGTCGTGTGGGTTTCAGTCGGTCGGTTATGACAGCCAATTAGGACACGGCCTTATGCCGAGAGTCTGGCGGAGGCTTTTATATTTGTATTATATTTATAATATTGTTTACCTTCGATTGTAATAAGTTAATAAAGTCAAGAAAATAAATAACCAGGCAGGCCACACACAAGATAAAACTGAGTTACAAACGAGACACGAGTATTTACTATTAAACAAATTACAATAACTGTTTGATATACAAATATTCGGCGATAGCGGTGATAGCCCAGTGGCTTAGAACTCTACCTCTTAATCGAGGGGTCCGGGTTCGAATGCCAGTGGCACGCACCATTTATTAAAAAAAACTTATCTGCGCTTTATAATTTAAATATCATCTGCGTTACGGTGAAGGAAAGCATCGTGGGGAAACCTGCATGTCTAAGAGTTCACAAAAAAAATGTTCTCAAAGGCATGTGAAGTCCACCAACCCGTAGTAGGCTAGCGTGGTGGACTAAGGCCTGCATCCTCTCATTGTGAGAGGAGACCCGACCCTGTAGTGGGTCATTAATGGGTTACCTACTGACATTAGGTACAATTTGTGCACACTTATTGTGCATACATATTGCATTATAAATTATACATTCATCCGCTTTCATCACCCATCAGGAAAAATGTAGTCTGGAAGAAAAAAGCGGACGGAAAAAATCTCCCAGCACTCTTTTTAAAAGTAAATAAAAATGATTCTATAGTGCAGTATGACTAGGCCCAATAAAGGAACACACTGCCATTGCTTTGGGATTTACAGAGTTGAATACTTCCAATTTTCAATAGCAATGTAGGTGACATTAAAATTTATAATTACAATATAGAGGGACTATCCACGGTCCACAGCTTAATGGCCGCAAAGTAATAGCCCGATTAGGCTGGACCGCTAACCGTGAAATCGTCGACGAAGATTGCGCGCGCACGGTTTTTGTAGGGTGCATTTGTGAGCGGAGAGCGGGAAAACGTTTAAATTAAACGTTTACAATTAAATAATAAATTATACCGTTTAAATAATTGAAATAGATTTTGTAACACGCTTTTATTAGCTACACTTGTATGTTTGTGAGTTTGTATGTAACTCTCCTTTCGCAGCGGTGATAGCCCAGTGGCTTAGAATTCGACCTCGAATCGAGGGATCCGGGTTCGAATCCCAGTGGCACGCACCAATGACTTTGTAATAAAAGTTATGTGCGATTTATGAAATTAAATATCACCTGCTGTTACGGTGAAGGAAAACATCGTGAGAAAACCTGCATACCTGAGAGTTCACCAAAAAAATGTTCTCAAAGGCATGCGAAGTCCACCAACCCGCAGTAGGCCAGCGTGGTGGACGGCGGCCTACATCCCTCTCATTGTGAGAGGAGACCCGACCCTGTAGTGGGTCATTAATGGGTACTGACATGACATGTAACTCTCCTTAGTCTAAGCGCCGTATTACCCACCCGAAAAGGGATCTTATCGCCTCCCATTACCCTTCTCCAAGCAGCCTTTTCTTTTGTATCGGTTGCGGAGATAAAATTGTTGGAGAATTTTTTCATGTAGCGATCGTTCACGTATTTTAGGTTGTAGGTTGTTGAACTATCACTGCCATATTTTACTGTCGTTTGCTGCTAAATTGAAAGTTTCAGGAAAATGAGTATAACTCAGGCACATTGCTTACAAGTGTAATTGTAATTTACGCTTACAAGTATAATATTATGTAAATGTGTGTACTAAATGCTATGTCGCACGCAAAAGTTGTTTGTATGACAACGTCACGTTATTTCAATGGGCACTCATACAGAGCCCTGTGTTTAGATTTTCTCGTGTTGTTTAGTCGGTTGGTTATATCAGCCAATTAGGCCTTAGACTTAATTATTGTATGCTTAAATTTGATTATAATTTACGTAACATCTTCGTTCCACTCAAAAATAAACGTTTACTTTTCCTTTTATTTTTTAGAGAAACCCCCGCTGTTACTATCGCCGCAGCCTTATGAACAAATCGTCGCGTTATCACACATGTTTGTCTAGTATTCACAGACTTAAATCAAGACAATTATTATAAATGTAATACATTATGACGAATCATTATGTGAACGCCGTTGGCGAGTTATTCAGTGGTTTCATAATGACACCATTTATCGATTCGATCCACTGTTCTGTGTTTGGCACGTTCTGTGTAAATTGATGATTCTCTCATGTAGGTTTCCTTATGACTGGCAACGTAAGTTGTATCTACTAGTCTCACTCAATAACAGCTATAGAAGCCTTATAAGTTAGTTAAAACGTGACAATGACTACACACGTTAAAATATGGAAATAATAATAATTATGTATGTGTACTTAGTTCTTAATCCAATTAAAAGTACCTACTTAATGTTATTAATCTTTACTACTTTGAATACAAACAACACTTACTTAACTTCACTTATTTTGTTGTCGTTGTCAGTACCAATTAATGACCCATTACAGGGTCGGGTCTCCTCTCACAATGAGAGGGATGTAGGCCTTAGTCCACCACGCTGGCCTAATGTGGGTTGGTGGACTTCACATGCCTTTGAGAACATTTTTTTATGAACTCTCAGGCATGCAGGTTTCCTCACGATGTTTTCCTTCACCGTAACAGCAGGTGATATTTAATTTTATAAATCGCACATAACTTTTATTACAAAGTCATTGGTGCGTGCCACTGGGATTCGAACCCGGACCCCTCGATTCGAAGTCGAATTCTATGCCACTGGGCTATCACCGCTGCAAACGCTGCACCGCTAACAAACAAAAGTTACTAAGTAAGTCATGAACCCCGCGATTTGTCAATAAAATCGTTAAACATGAACATTGAAGCACTAACTATTACAGTTAAATCTTATATGCGCACGAGGGAATTGTTTATGACAGTTTGATGCACGACTTTGCAATACAATGTGGGGATAGAAAGTGAATCACAGATTTGCAACCATTTAGTAGAAAGTGATGATTGATACCGTATTAGCTCTTATTTCCTTTCAGCCCTTTGTAGTAGACTCCCCTAATTGACGCCACCTGGTTCTGGGCCCTTTGAATCCAACGGTTTCCCGCTGTCTTATTCAGGTCATCAGTCCACCTGGTCGGAGGGCGGCTTGTGCTCCTTTTACCGAAACCTGGTCGCCATTCGAGGACGTTTTCCCCATCGGTTGTCAGTCCTGCGAACGATGTGGCCAGCACATTGCCAATTTAATTTGAAAACTTTGAGAGCTATGTTCCCTTCGTTCTTCTACGGAATTAAACCTTTTTTGACTCTGTCACGTAGAGAAATACCGAGTATAGCTCTCTCCATTGCCCACTGTTACAGCTGGTGATATTTAGTTTTTAACTTCCAGAGACTACCATCAGTCACCCATCCAGGTACTGACCGCACCCGACGTTGCTTAACTCAAGTATGCAAGCTGGGATATGCGCGCTTCGCTTGTTTTAATTAGGTACAAATTACATGGCAGATATCTAAAAAATGCAGAATAGGCTTTACACATAGAGGTATTATAGGTACTAGAGCAGGAAAGCCAGGCTTCCAATTGTCCTTCGGTTAAAAAGAGACAGAAGGTTGCGGTACCTTCTCTATCTATCTTCTCGCGCATGTGCAATTAGCGAGAAACAATTTTAGATATTCAAATTTATTGTTTAATGCGCATGCGTGAAGCGCGCGAATGCACTGAGTTCTTTAATGTGCATGCGTTAGTAGAGAGACAGATAGGGTACCACAATCTTATATCTCTTTCTAAGTGTCGGACATTTCCGCTTACAGGCAGCCGTATGTCTTCCCTACTCTAGTATAATACCTCTATGGATTTACATAGGTAGTTACACGTTAGTTCAATAGATACAATAGATGAGTCAGTATTCTTGGCTTTGCTTCAGGGGTGGTGCAACCTTGACCTTTTACGAGACAATTACGTAAACGTGGCTACTTTTATTTACATTTTAATAAATAACCGAAGACAGAATTGAATCGCCTTTTTAAGAATAGCTGCCTATGCAATAAACTTTGTTGTTCATACAATCACGTAGCTAGTCGGATCGGTGTTGTGAAATTAAATGAATTAGACGTCACAGAGATGTTTTAAAACTTTAAGATTAGTTTTATACGTTTTAGGTGTAAAAATATAGGAAATATTTTTGTCACATTATTCTTTTTTATAGGACCAAGCTTCAAATATTTTAGTAGTAAGGCCTTGTCAGACCAACGCGCACGACAAACGACCCGGGAACGGGAAGAGTTCACAACGTTCCCCTGTACTTTTTCAAATAAGTTGCCATAATTAAAATCTGGTTTATTTATACTCCGAATGTGGGAGAAATTTTCACTAATTCAATTAACAGTTTGTAAGTCAATCCACCAACTTTCACTACGCCAGCGTGCTGGACTACGGCCTGCATCCTTCTCATGACAAGTCAATCCGAGGGGCTCTTAAAGTTGGGGGCCCCATATAGCCCTCCGGCAACTACGTCACTGTATAATTGGCACAGTCTGGTTGATTGGCACAATTTAACAGTCTCGTCTTTTCTATTCCAGGGTTTCCCTCCGAGCTGGTCTACTATGGGTCTGCGATGTGGGAGACGATATACGGTATCATGCTCGCGTTCCCGCTGGTCTGCTGCATCTTTATCCCGGTGTACTACAGGCTGCACTCCAACTCCGTGTATGAGTATCTGCAGGTGAGATTCCATGGATTTATTGGAATTAAGGAGCAAAACCCAAACACCCTTGTCTAGCGATGTCAACGACTACATAGCCGAATAAACGCCTCATGCTAGGTGAACGCTTTCAAACTACACATTACACTTAAGTTTCATCCACAGGATAAATCCTTCCTGCCTCCTTCCTTTCAGCTCTTGGCAGTCAAGAGCCCTTGGACTGCCAAGGGCTGATAGGGCCTCCCCTAATCGACGCCACTTCGCCCGGTCCTGGGCGCTCTGAGTCCAACGGCTTCCCGCTGCCTTCTTCAGGTCGTCAGTGCACCTGGTGGAGGGCGGTCTGTGCTCCTTTTGCATAAACGTGATCGCCATTCGAAGACCTTTTCCCCCCAACGGTTGTCAGTCCTGCGAACGACAGGATAACTAATCTAGTCTTATCTAGTCTTGGTGGATCTGATTAACCCCGCACTGTTAAGACATTAAAATTTGTACACGATACTTATGGTACCTATTTTACTTAACTCTCCACACTCATAGCCCCACACCAGGATTCCCTGTGTTGTAGGTGCCATGGACACACACAAGACGAGAACATAACACACCCAGACCAGAAACAGAAATTCAAATTCATAAATATCTGTTCTGCTGGGAGTCGAATCCAGGTCGCTCCGCGCTTTCCATCGGTGCCTTAACCACTCTCAATAATTTCCCTCTAAGAATTAAGTGGTTACATTTTATTTATAAATCGCTGTTCCAAATAATTTATGTAGAATTTGCTAGACATAGCCAAAAACTTAGCAAAGACAAAAGCATATTAAAGAGTTGATTGTTTTTAAATCGTGTTCTATTAATAGCTCTGCTTGTTAGGTTTCAACGATGTTTTTATCTAGTTTGACCTACTAATTGTGTTTATGACTCGATTTGACTGTTTTTAGCAAATTCAAGTTAATGGAAGAGGAAAACGGAAAATACAGTCATTAACGTGTTTGCATCTACTTAAGTATTTATTTAATATAAACTTTGAATGTGTATAAATTCAATTTGAAATAGCGGATTATTAATTTATTTATTGTTATTATTTTGTTTGTAAATACTTAGTTTTAATTTAATTTTAATGGTTAAGTTTTTTAATTTGTTAGAGTTACTTTATTTTCGTTTTTAGTTGTACCTTAAAATAGAGAGCAACAATCTTTCAGCCTGATAGAGAAATAGCGGATTTCATTTAATGGCGTTAAAATAGTCCAAGACTCTTTTCAAACTTACCAGTATTGAAACCCTTCCAGATGCGTTTCGGCTCGATCGGCGTGCGTCGGGTCGCAGCCGCCACGTTCCTACTGCGCCAGACGCTGAACCTGGCGGTGACGGTGTACACGCCGACGGTGGCCTTGCACGCGGTCCTGGCCTTGCCGCACTGGGCCTCCGCCGCTGCGCTCACCATAGTCGCCATAGTCTTCAACCTGCTGGGTGGACTGGCGGCTGCTATACGGTATATCGTTCTTTCATCATCATTATCAGCCTGTGTCCTTCTGTTGGAGACAGGCCTCCCCCATGGTGCGCTACCAAACATGATGAACACGGAATTGGCTGTCCCATGAGTCACATGTGACTCATGCCTATTGTTAAAACTATTCTGCTCTTTAGAGTGGTGGTAGGTGCCTCGGACATCAAATTGGCTTTCCGTGAGTCATATGTGACTCATGCCTATTGTTTCACTATTGTGTCAACTTCTTTTCTTCCTTCCTTTCAGCCCTTGTCAGTCCACTGCTGGACACGGGCCCCCCTAATCGCCGCCACTCCACCCGGTTCTGGGCCCTCTGAATCCAACGGTCTCCCGCTGCCTTCTTCAGGTCACCAGTCCACCTGGTAGGAGTTACCTAACATGATCCTCTACTCTGCAGCCAGCCATGTTCTGCTTTCCTCTTCAAGTTATGATCCCATCAAGTAGGAGAGTCTACATTTTCTGAGTGTCCATTCCATTTCTAGAAACTACTTTTCTGATTGTTACAACATAAGTTTTGTGTATGATCTCACTCATTTTTCTTACAATGAAGTTACCAACAAAGCATGTTCCATTCCGTGCTGAGCGAACACGAACCTAAGCATCTTTCGAAAGCCAGAACAAGAGTTAACTTGGCACTTGGCTGTCTCTTGAGTCACATGTGCTTCATGTTGTTTAACTATTGTGTCTTCTTAGCCACTGGGCTATCGCCACTCCCAACAATATTCACATGTTCTCTGTTGTATGACTGTTCACTGTTTTGATTATGTTCACTGTTCAAGGAACATAATATATCATACAGAACAATGACGTCTGCGGTCTAATTATGAGCACTAAACATGCTGATATTCTTCATTGGTCTTTATTACTTGTTACGTGACAGTATTGTGGGTGGGTGTGGGTTAGAATGAGCGCTTCCTTGAGGAAGGATGGATCTTTGTCACTCTTTATAAAAATCAGATAAGAATACTGAAGAGGAATTCCATGTAAATCTCTATCAAAAGTAGGGGAGAGTCACCAAATATGGAACACCATTTTGTTTTATGACTATGGCTAATTACAGATTTTGTCTTTGTCTACTATGTAGTAATTTAATCATAGTTTTCCCTGTAAAATTATACCAATATAAATAAATTTTATTGCTCTCCTTCAAAAAAATTGGCAGGAAAAATGAAGTTCAGCCTTCAGTTGTTTTTGTACTTCTTTAATAATGTTAAGCATAATTATAAACAAACAAACACACAGGTGAAGCTAATATAAAGCGTGTAAAAAAGGTCACTTGAACAAAATATTTTTTCTTGCCCTATCAAACTTATATTTTTAATGTTTGAAATATGTTTTGATTTATTTCCTTATCTCCTTTTTCAGAGCTGACGTGATCCAAACTTTGACAATGGTGCTGGTCAGTGGAGCCTTCATCGTGCAGGCCACTGTGAGGGCTGGTGGTCCTGAAACTGTCATCCAGGAAAACGTGGACGGTGGAAGACTGAACTTCTTCCAGTAAGTACTTGATGGTGTTGCTATTGTCAGTAACCCATTAATGAACCACTACAAGGCCGGGTCTCCTCTCACAATGAGTGGGATGTAGACCGCCGTCCACCACGCTGGCATACTGCGGGTTGGTGAACTTCACATGCCATTGAGAACATTTATTTTTGTGCACCCTCAGGCATGCGGGTTCCTCACGATGTTTTCCGTCACCGTAACAGCAGGTGATATTTAATATTATAAAGTGCACATAACTTTTTTACAAAGTCATTGGTGCCACTGGGATTCCAACCCGGACGAATTCGAGGTTCAATTCTAAGCCACTGGGCTATCACTGCTTTATATTGGCATCGGTGTTACTATGCCGTTCCCTAATGCCCTATAAAATATACTTCCACTGCTTCCAGAGCTACATATTCAACAATAGCTGTAGGATTTTTGTAGTTTGTCAAAGTATACCAAACGACTGACTAGATTTGCAGTCTTGTGGTTTGCAGATTTGCAGGCATCCTTAATAACTGATGAGGTGTTGCCGATATTTGGAATCATAATAAAAATTAAAAGCTTTACCCTCATAGCCCTACCTTCCCTGTATTGTGGGTGCCATGGACACATTAAAGATAACAAACCACTAACCAGAAACAGAAAATACCAAGATAGAACGGTTATATAGGTGTGGCAAGTGTTCCCTAGATTCTGCTCAACTCAGCGCATATTACCTCATTCTATCACTACTCTGCCTCATGTGAGTGAGAGTGATCTAATGAGTTTGGGGCGCGAATTCCGCTAGCTGATCTACCTACAGTAGCTACAAATATGTCATTATCACCGTGCTATTCTCTTAATAATAATTGTTCTATAATTCAGTCTTTAGATGTCAGTGTTATATTCCTTTCCAGTTTCACATGGGATCCAACAGTTCGCGTCGACACGATGTCAGCTTTCGTCGGGCAGCTGTTCATGTCGGTGTCCATCTACGGCTGTCAGCAGACCTTCGTCCAACGCTACTGCTCCATGTCGAGCGAGGCTCGTGTCAGGCGGACTCTCCTGGCCAACGTGCCAGCGGTCTTCATCCTGTTCAGTTTATCCTGGGTGGTTGGGATGGCGATATACGCGGTGTATAAGTACTGCGATCCGCTGCTGGCGGGCAGGATAGCGGCTCAGGACGAGGTGTTGGCCTACTACGTCCAGGATCAGTTCACGTTCATGCCGGGGATGCTCGGTTTGTTTCTGGGTAGCTTGTTCAACGGTGCTCTCAGGTTGGTATTGAGGTTTTGTGCTAAATTTTTTAGATTTTTTTATGGTTTTTCATCAGATATAAAGTAGTAGTATAGCGGTGATAGCCCAGTGGTTTAGAATTCGACTTCGAATCGAGGGGTCCGGGTTCGAATCCCAGTGGCACGCACCAATGAATAGTAAAAAAGTTATGTGCGCTTCATAAACAATTAAATATAACCTGCTGTTACGGTGAAGGAAAACATCGTGAGGAAACCTGCATGCTTGAGAGTTCACAAAAAAAATGTTCTCAAAGGTATGTGAAGTCCACCAACCCGCAGTAGGCTAGCGTGGTGGACGGCGGCCTACATCCCTCTCATTACGAGAAGGAGACCCGAACTTGTAGTGGGTCATAAATGGGTTACTGGCATACTGGCATCTTATCATGAAGAACATTTACGACTTTACGACGGGTTAAGAGGCCGGCGGTAATGTACTGTTGTGTTCCTACACCTACAGTAATATGAGTGCACGCTTCACGGGAAATGTTGACAACGCAAGCGGCGAATAAAGTAAACAATAGAATAAGTCCCACGCGTCATGCCGAGACTAGCCAATCAGAAGACGTATCCTGAAACGCGCGATCAAAGTTCCATAGAATGTCCAAAGGTAGCATTCGGAAAGCGGTCCCCAGGCAGTGATATCGCTTGGCGGGAGATCTCCTCTTTCCCTCCGAAGTACCTCCCCGTCGAGCTACTATGGCTCTACTATCTAAAAGGCCTGTTTGTTTGAGTAATTTTACGCTTTTTATTCCAATTACTATGAATAAATCAATAATTTCCTCTCCATTCCAGTTTCCTCGTGTCAAACGTCAATTCTCTATCAACTGTCACGTGGGAAGACTTCGTCTCTGCCGCACCGGCCTTCAAGGGCATCAGCGACAAGCAACAGTTGACTATCATCAAGATCATTGGAATTGTTTATGGTAAGAAATGCAATATAAGGCCACGCTCAGTTTGAATGGGATTTCGTACGAATTCAACTCGTGCGTATACATACGAACTCAATGTCAACGTCAACTTGGTCGCAGGCAGGGTGAGCGCTCCCATAGTACTTCAAAGGTCGGGACTGTTCATGCGTGAACGCATGTATATGCAGGAGTTCGTACGAAATCGTGCACAAACTGAGCATGGCCCTAGTATTTTATCGGACTTAAGTTAGTAAGCGGTGATAGCCCAGTGGCTTAGAATTCGACCTCGAATCGAGGGGTCCGGGTTCGAATCCCAGTGGCACGCACCAATGACTTTATAAAATAGTTATGTGCGTTTTATAAAATTAAATATCACCTGCTGTTACGGTGAAGGAAAACATCGTGAGGAAACCTGCATGCCTGAGAGATCACAAAAAAATGTTCTCAAAGGTATGTGAAGTCCACCAACCCGCAGCAGGCCAGCGTGGTGGACTAAGGCCTACATCCCGCTCATTACGAGAAGGAGACCCGACCCTATAGTGGGTTACTGGCCAGTTAGTAAAAAAATCAGCAATGGTTACTTTTAAGGTTGTAATATCAATCCTGTCGTGTTTTTATAATTTTTATGATTTAGGATAGAAGCTACAAATTAATAAGGAAGACTCAAACTGAATAAAAACAGAATTTCATTAAGTGTTTCAATCAAACTCCAATATCTCAAAAACCGTTGAGTTTTGGATAGAGCGTCACGTGACTAAAACAATTGGTTTCGACCTTATCTACACGCTCTTAGCGGGATTACGTCACATTACAAGTCACGCTGTACATAAACGTTTCTTTTACACTCTTGCAGGTGTCCTCATCATGGGCCTCTCGCTGTGCGTGGGGCAGGTCGGCGGCGTAGTGGAGGGCTCCCTCCTGGTGACGTCAGCGACCTCCGGGGCCCTCCTGGGAGTGTTTCTGTTGGCGGCGATATTCCCCGTGGCGAACGGCAAGGGCGCCTTCTGGGGGATGATAGCCGCGCACGTTATCACGGCTTGGATGGCCACCGGACGCCTGATGTACGTCAACGACGATCTGGCGATGTTGCCGCTGTCTGTTGAGGTGAGTTGGGACGAGAACTATGCTGTTAACAGCGATGCAAATTTTACCACCAGAAAACAAACAGTAGGTAAGCAGAAAGACATACTCGATATCAAAATTAAAATCCCCTACCAATATTCCCGTCATGATATAAAAAAGCTCTTCCAATTGCCCAGATGCAGAACCAACATCCTTAAACATTCTCCACTACCCCGCTTTTGCGCTGAATATAACCGCTTATGTACAATAAATAAGGACATTGATATCTTTTTCGACTCTGAATGTAATTTTAAACGTAGAATCCTAAGTTGTTACTAGCATGAGCAGCTTGCGATGTAACATTAATCAAATTGATGAACACATTAAATTTGTTATTTTATTTTCCACTCTATCGCAAGCTCTGTCTCACTTTATTATTGCACTTTGTATAAGCTAATGCTGTTCACGCCTGTAACTGGCATGCATATCTGCCTATTTACCAATTGTATAAAACCTTCTACTAAAAATTGTATGTAATGCTGTTGGTGTGTAAATATAAATAAATAAATAAATAAATTCCACCTCAACTAGCGGCGTTTACGCTCCAAACTCATAGGTACTTTCGCTGTCACTCACAGCCGTGATGAGAGAATGAGCTAGCTTGCACTCATTTGAGCAGAATGTAGAATACGCCTGGTATGCCGACGCAGCTGTTCTACTTCTACTACTCTTTATTTCTATAGTATCCCCTCTTAGAATGTGAAGGATGCCGTGCTTGCCTAGTGTTGGTTGGTGGACTTTATATGCCCACAAAAACATGAAGAAGTACTTTCAGGCATGCAGGTTTCCTCGCAATGTTTTCCTTCACCCTTTAGTAGGTGACAATTAGATCTTGTGCGAGGAAACCTGATCCTGCAGTAGGCTTCCTTATGAGTCTCCTTCCTAATCATAGGCCTTTATGTGTGGGCAAAGTCGTGGGGTATAGTGGAAGATTCCCTGGAGTTCTCTTCAAGTTCTCTTCCCTGGAGTTCTCTGTTTCTTTTATTTAATTTGTGGCTTTATTTTATAATTGTGTTCTTTTCCAGAAATGTTCAAACGTGTCGCTGAGCGTCCTGGGTCCCAAGCCTCTGCCCGTGGTCGTGAATCAAACCCTGGCGCAGCTGGCTCCACTGCTACATGAGATGGACAGCACACGACCGCCAAGAACACCTGTGGAGTCTCCTTTGTAAGTAGTATGAAGAGGTTTAAGCAATCCTTTAGGTGGTAAAACCAATGGTGGCAGCAAAAACATTAATGTCATCTTCATACGCTGGTGTAAAGTCTAACCCAATAATGACCCACGACAGGGTCGGGCCTCCTTTCACAATCCCTCCCATTGTGGCCATGTAGGCCTTAGTCCACCACGCTGGCCTACTGTGGGTTGGTGGACTTCACATACCTCTGAGAACATTTTTTTTGTAAACTCTGAGGCATGCAGGTTTTCTCACGATATTTTCCTTCACCGTAACAGCAGGTGATATTTAATTTTAGAACGCGCACATAACTTTTTTACAGAGTCATTGGTGCGTGCCACTGGGATTCGAGGTCGAATTCTTAGCCACTGCGCTATCACCACTCTATGAAGTAATGTATTTAATTAAAAACTTTCTCATTTCTTCCAGCTTCACCGCCCTGATGAAGTTCTACTCGCTATCCTACATGTGGTACGCAGTCATCGGCACAGTGGTGTGCGTGGTGCTAGGCAACGTGATAGGCATCCTCACAGCATCAGAGGACGACGCCTTCGACGAACGACTCCTCCATCCGTTAGTGGCGAAAATCGCTCGCAAGTTCCCCGGACCACGACGCACATTCACCAGCGACAAGACACATAAACCGTCAGAGGATAAGGAGCCTTCGGACAAGACGATAGACACCATAGTCGAGGAGGATAAACCGGTACAGATATTCACAACGGCGGCCAGTAGATTGCACGAAGCGTATGAACCAAACGAATCGCCGATGCCGGTAAGGACGAGATTGTGATTTTGTTTTTGTGTGTATGACTATGTATTTATGTCATGGAGTTAGATGTCCGAAATATGAAAAGGGAAAAGAAAAGAAAACATACGAAAATAATACGTTTATTGTTGACTGTTACATGAGAAAGATGTTACAAAAATTTATAATAAGTTTAGAACAGTCTACCCTGTGCGGGCATACAATAATTATGTCTTAAATAACTAATACTTAATTTTATATTTCATGGCTATTATTGCTAAATTATATTTATTTATTTATTATTTTGTTCAGCAGTCCAAATTATTTGTTTATTTTAATATTCGAAACTCATCGGCTATGCAATGTGCCACACATTACTGGGCAAAGAGAGAAAAAGCCGGAGGAAAAAACTCTCGACACAGTTTTAATTAATTTATTTAGTTATTTATACGCGCGTTACTAGGTGCATTTCTGTTTATAATTGTTTATCTATAAACATAATTTACATTGAAATTGCAAACCATCCATTCTTTATTCCGTTCGTTATTTGCATTTTTGGGGGCGTAAAAACTGAGTAAATTTGGGTAATATGAGAATTTTTATTCAGCTGTAATCAAATAAAACTTCAAACTTTACAGGTTAATCCTTAATTTTGTCTAACAATTTAAAAAAGTTAAACAAAAAATGTTTTGAAAATAAATTTCGTATATCAGAAAGATAAATAGGTAATTAGAATACAAATCATCAAAATATTAAATGTCAATGATACAAATATATTCTCGTGTCAATTTTATCTTCGACACAATTGACACACATTCACTTTTGGTGTGGTAACACCAATATAGCGTAACAGTGTCGCTGTCAATTTTTGCAAATTCATATGAAGTTCATTGGCTCAAGCACATCACATGACATTCGGACTATTTATTTGCCTCGAAAAGAAATTAGAAGAATCATAATTTATCTGTAACGTGACAAGGTGTATGATATTTCTTTGTTACATTTCGGATTAAATACCTGCTGTTACGGTGAAGGAAAACATCGTGAGGAAACCTGCATGCCTGAGAGTTCACAAAAAAAATGTTCTCACGCGGCATGTTCGTCCACCAACGGGCAGTAGTGGTGCGTGGTGGACGGCGGCCTACATCCCTCTCATTGTGAGAGGAGACCCGACCCGCCAGTGGGTCACTAATGGGCTACTGACTGACTGACTGACATTTCGGACATCTAATTCTGAATCAGAGTAGCGTAAAGCGTTAGCAAATTAGCAATTTATTTTATGAGCTCAATGGAATGTAGTTAGATAGATATTAATATTGTTTTGTTCGAATTATGAAGTCGGTGAGATGGATCGAACAGGGTCACCAGTTATGATAATAATTATTATATTTCGGTCCAAAATCTATTTACGTCCATGTGATAATTAGGATATTATAATGGAATTTGTAAATAATTTATTTAAATTGTATCTAATACATTATTCTGCTGTTTACTTATTTATCGTACAATAACTAATATTATACTATAGATATGTAATAATTTTGTAGATGGGTCAGCTCACATTTTGTGGATAAAGTATCGTACTTATCTACAAAATGTGATAGCCGAATGATCTAAGTAAGAAAAGTAATAAACTAGAATAATTAAAGTTTGCTATAATTTGAGTCATTAAAGATGCCAAGAGTAACACATATGTGTGTCTTTGCTTAGAAAAAATGTCCATAAAAAATTAGTTCAGGTAAAATTTAAATTCAATGTTTTCCTACCTTTTTTCACATTTAAAGATAAGATAAGAGTGAACAATAATTATGCGTTAAATGTGTATTGGCTACCTGTGAATTACTTTTGTTGAAATTTTTAATAACTCACATGTAAAAAAAAATGGTGTATATTACTCCATTTTTCATTTCAATCTTTAATGACTAATTGAATGTAACGTGAATTAAAATGAATGAATGAATGATTGAAAATAGAAAAGTAATTAAGATAAGTAGTCAAATAAAGCCTTTATATTAGTAATATAAAAAGCTAAAAGCGATTATTAGGCGATTAACACACCACGCATCACGGAGCGTAGTGCGGGTGTGCGCGTCTATTTGTATAGAAAACGCATCCATGCGCGTACATGCAGATGCGTTATCTGTGTTGGACTGTGCGTGTTTTATATAATATTAAAATGGAAATGCTTACATACAACGGTAGATCACGCATTCCCGCGCTACGCTGCGTTATGCGGGACAGTGTGGTAATCGCCTTACTCTTTTACTATTAAAATAATCAATGTTTTTGTCCAGCTTTTGTTGTTTTTTTCGCAGTCTGTTTGTTTCCTAGATATATTACCACCTATTAACTGGGAATCATTTTCTCCCACGTTGCTCCATGGGCTGTTTAAAAAATGTTTTGTTGCCATATCTCGTGTTTATTATACAACGCGTATATGTGATATTGTTCAGTATTAGTTGTGTGAGAGAATGTTGTATTTTGATACTGATATATTTAAGTGGAATTATAACTTGGATACTGATTTAAGTACTTATGAAAAATTAAACGATTGTTAAATTTGTTGTTTTATTTATTTATTTATTATTAAGGGCTCCCAACACAGGTTATACAAAAACATTACATTTACACAGAGAAGAAGGTCTTAAAATTAATGAGTGTACCCATAATTATAGGGTGCCACAGCATACAAGAAACAAAGCTAGACAACAATAAGAAAACCATTTCTTTCAAGAAAAAGAAAAAAAATATAATTATAAAGTAAAAAATAAAAACTAAATTTATTTGTAACTTGACAGTAGAAATAATGTAAAGGACAAAACAAGTAGAAACAGGTTAACTAAACAAGTGACAAGGATGTAGGTACTGTAGGTACGGGAGCAAACCCGTTGATAAACATTGCTAAAAGCTATGCTATAAGTAGGTTTCAGACGACGCCATAATATAATAGCATATAGTACTCATACATAGCTCATAGCACAACAATATCGCGCTCCATACATTGTTATGGACACGTTCACATTGTACTGTACTATATATTATTGGATTACTATACGCTATAAATTGGAGCGATGCGCAGAGTTTAGTTAAGAGTTGCTATGCTATATTCCTCCTCCCTCACCCCCAGCCGTCCCGCAAACTTCAAAGATCGCGGTCGACTGAGCCTGATACAATCTATAATCGCTTGCGATAACATCGCGTATGTGAACGTCATGCTATAAAGTATAACATTAGGTCCTTCTCTGCTATACTTTATAGCGCAATAGTATAGCGTCGTCTGAAATCACTTTAATTCGCAACTTTGTTGAATGTAAGTAAATTAAGTAACCCTATGGAAGGATACTTTAAGGAATGTAGGTTTACAAGCTTTTGCTCGTAACTTCGTCGACATAAGAATTGGACCCAGTGAGAGATAAAAATCATCCTATACATATTATGTAAATCTAGGCTTAAATCTACCTGTGTACCAAATTTCATCCAAACCTGTCAGCCGTTTTTGCGTGAAAAGTATCCATTTAGAGGTTGTTAGAACGAGATAGATACCTACGAGTCCTCGTAACACGTAACGCCGTTTAAACGATTGTCAGTTGCATTGCAGTAACAAATCTTGCCGTTTTTACAAAATAAGTAGTTTAATGAATTGTTCAGTAGACGTAATATTAGCTATGAATTAATCTTACGAAAATTCCCACCTGCACGAGTAGCGAATTTCTAATACAGAACAAATAAATTCCTTCAAATTATTCAAAACCTAACCCTCAAGTATTCAAATATTATTCATTTGGATATCCGCGGGTCATGTGGACCTCAAACACGGGTACAGGAAATTGGAGTTTAATCGCTAGTTTGTGTGGGTCCTGAATAATTCATCCGGATTCGAACTCGAGACTCCACAAAGGTAAACCGTGTTTAATTATCGTGTTTCAATTATGGACCAAGCTTTTGGGTTGTGCGTAACAATTAAATTAAAAAGTTCTGATGTTCAATTAACTTTTGAATTTTCAATTGAAATAGGTCAATGACGCGATGAATATTAAACGTTTGTTTGAACGAAGGGTGGATGGCAATGAACGTCCGATACGCACAAGTTGAATTCATGCGTAATTTAACGTCCAAGCTGAGTGCGTTCTCACACTTCCAATACCATTATTCCATTAGACAAACAAACAAACAATCGCTGTACACGTCACCCGTAAAACATGAGCAACCTCGCAGCACTAGGTAGCTAACACCATAAGCAACAACTTGTGTAGGTACTACGACTTTTGGTAATTTGTTAATTTTTAATTTCATACAAAAATATTTATTCATTTAATTCCCCGTTTGAATGTTTCTAACGATCTATTCGACCGTCATGCGAGCATTCATGAATGAAACATACATTCGTAGACTTACAAATGTCACAACATTGCAACAAAAACTTGTTTAACCATTTATTTTTTGTGTATTTATTACTTATGGTGTTAGCTACCTAGTGCTGCGAGGTTGCTCATGTTTTACGGGTAACCCTGTATAAAAAATGTTTTTGCCAGTCCGTGGGTGTTGTCGCGACAATGACGTAAGAAGGCGAAAATGATTCCAATAGTAGATAGACTAGCTCAGTACACTGGCTTCACGGCTTTTGTGTTCATCTCTGTTATTATGTCCAATGGTATAGAGTAGGAAATCTTAGAGAAGTTAATAAAACTTTTGTTACTTGTCTGTAACCCTTTAATGATCCACTACAGGGTCGGATCCTCTCCCACAATGAGAGAATGTTATGTAGGCCTAAGGCCTTAGGCCTAATGCGGGTTAGTAGAAGTTGGAGTGTACATGCCTTTGAGAATATTTTTTGTGAACTTTCCAGCATGCAGGTTACCTCACGATGTTTTTCACGATACTATTTCACCGTAACAGCAGGTGGTATTTGATTTTATATAGCGCACATAACTTTTTACAGTCATGGTGCGTGCCACTGGGATTCGAACCCGGACCACTCGACCCGGCAATCACATCTCCCCAGCCGAAACGCAAACATGAAGCTGCTTTATGACGGCTTAACAGACGGTAAGGGAACTCCCCGGGAGAGTTACTATATTATCTCTACTTTGATCAAGAGAAATTTGAACCGCAATTCACCGAACGAAGCCAAAGTTAAGACTTAATGACTATTCTTAATCGATACTTGAAGTCTCTATCCTATACTTAATCTACCCACAGTCGAAATGCCCGCCTTTATTTGTAGGTAATTTGCGAAATTGCCAACTTAGTGAAGAGCTCTCGAAAAATTGGAAAAGCAATTCGTTTGGCGGAGAATATTAAGAGTTACCTTTGTATTGTGACTGTAATTTTATAAGAGGAATTGTCTCTGTCTGATAAAAGACTCTATTAGGCAAATGATCGGAATTATCAACATTTACACAACTGTTTTCCGCCAACCCGCATAAGGCCAGCGCGGTGGACGGCGGCCTACATCCCTCATACTGTGAGAGGAGACCCGACCCTGTAGTGGGTCATTAATGGACTACCGGCAAACAACTGTTTTAGTTCTCGAACCCATAATGTGGGTTTGTTTCTTTGAACGCGCTAATATTCTCAGGAACTACTGGATCGATTTCCAAAATTCTTTCAGTGTTGGATAGTCCATTTATAGTGTGTGTGTTAATTGTACCATTAGTTGAATTTCAAGTGTTTTATTCGTTTACATATCTCGTAGAGGTGCTACGCGAAATAGAAAAGAAAGATAGAAAAAAATATTTTCACGGACACAATAATATTATGTATAAAAAGTAAGACGGTACATACATCCCCGGACGAGCTACCGGCTCTACCAAGTGTCTGCCAATTATGTCGAATCACGTACTTTCCACACACTTACTTTTCTTTTAAACATTCATTATTGATCCAGCTACCTTAATTTAATTACAGATTACGGTTAATAGCTACGAGTACTTCTGTCTATATTTATATTGAAATCGGGCGTTCGTTATCGTCGACGCGCTTAATGATTCGAGTAAAAAATGGAAGGCTTTATTTCGGCTTAGGGCTGGCATTTGTTGAGAATTTAGAATTTAAATGAGAAGGAGATTTTTGAGTTAAAAGATGACTTGAGTTTTAAATGTTTTTGATATAGAATTATTGAGACATCATGTCTGTAACCCACTGACGACCCATGACAGGGTCGGGTCTCACAATAAGAAGAACGTAGTCCACCATGCTGGCCTGATGCCGATTGGTGGACTTCACATGCTATTAAGAACATTTTTTGCGAACTCTCAGGCACGTATAGATGTTGTGTTCACGATGTTTTCCTTCACCGTTACAGCCAGTGATATTAAATTGTAAGTAGGTATAAGACATCATAATACGAACTATTTCGAGTTACTTTCGATCCTATATATTAGAAATTGTTCAACACAAACTTGGAATTTATTAGGTATTTTCCAAAGTATTTTTGGAATATCTAAATAATTATAGAACTACTCTCCACCCTGCGACTTCATCGTTTAATTTCATCGAAATTCATTCAGCCGTTTCTGTGTGAAAGAATAACAAACAAGCTACGAATAATCAAACAAGCATCTAACTATGTTAACAAGGATAGGATTAGAATACGATAGGACTGTTCTAACGTAAAAATTGAAGCAAATAACAGACTACCAAAAGAAATTTTTCACAAGAAAAACGTCAGTAAATCTGAGGTGTTATATTATTTCCACAAATTCAACCCTGCGGTCATAACAAGATTTATTTTGGGCAATTTTAACCTCCGCTCGGGTACTTTTGACCCTCGCGTCCTTTATGGTGAAGGGTTGGGTATCGATTTGAGGTCTATTTTTGCCTTTTTGTCATCGCTTGCAAAAAGGTATTGAATGCAAAAGGTGAAAAAGATTTTTAAACGTAAGCCGGAGTACGTATACACAGACGTATCGGCCATCAGATTGTCATTGTAGCCTATTGGGTGGCACATTGCATAGCCGATGAGTTCGAATAGGTAAAATATTAAAATAAACAAATAATTTGGACTGCTGAACAAAATAATAAATAAATCAATATAATTTAGCAATAATTGCCATGAAATATAAAATTAAGTTTTAGTTATATAAGACATAATTATTGTATGCCCGCATAGGGTAGACTGTTCTAAACTTATTATAAATTTTTGTAACATCTTTCTCATGTAACAGTCAACAATAAACGTATTCTTTTCTTGTCTTTTCTTATTGACAACAATGTAGGTACGTCGCATCTCAAACAAGACCATACATCCATCACAAACACACCATCATGAACTGAAAGAAGTTAAGAAAGAACAAAGCTTAACCTCCCTTTAACAAAGGCCGCTTTAATATGACCGATATCAAGAAATTTTAAGCCTTAAAACAAGGTGCGAAGATAGATTTTTGAGTGTCGATCACAGCAATATTCGTTGGCTGTATAAATAGTCATTTTGTTAGTTCATTGTGTTCTGGAATTGTTTTAATTTCCACGATTTTTTCAAAATAATTCCCGCGAATGTGTACTGAATCCGTGTTTTGTCGAGAAAACGCGAAATTTAGCTTGCATTCTATTAAAATATGCAAATTGTTGCATATTATGTGCAAATTTAAGCGTTTATTTTGTATAGAAATTTAAATTAGAAGTCATTTACTTAATTGAATGCGCAAAGCTTGGACTTGAAAGCAAATATAATAATAATATGTTGGAAAATTATAACGCTGGGTTACATAAGTTGTTTTTTTTTTATTTAGAAGTATTTAGGTAAGTATTTATTTTACATTAAATTTAGTCTATTCCTTTTTTTTCTTATGTTATGTAAATAGTTATAAACTTAATAAAGACCTTCTATGTTACTTTATTTATTCATATCTAAAATTCATTTAGTTTTTACATTAAAAATGTATGACAATTTTCAGCACATTACAATTTTTTTAAACAGCGCTAAACTTCATATTGATTGATTTTATTTAGGTAACTACAACCTTATTTCTTCCCGATCGCTTGTCAGTCCTGCGACTCCTGCGAACGATGTGGCCAGCCCATTGCCACTTTAATTTGCAAGCTTTGAGAGGTCGGTCACTTTTACGGATTTCGTCATTTAACGAATCAGAGTTAAAGATGAAAAATACCGAGCATAGATACTCGTAGCTCTGAGATCTATTTTAATACCGCATCCATATATTCGTACCTCCATCCTAGCTATCGTGATAAATAGTTTTAATTAAGGGAACCCTACCTACGAGTACGCACGCCCATCTTATGGTCGGGTGAAGTTTAAGTTGCCAACTTATATTGCCAGGGCTAAGTGAGGTTCCTTACTGAATATTATAATCGAGATCTATTAACCATATTGTAGAATAAGATAATGTGTAGAAAATCGTATGAATTTGCACCAATGTTTATATTGTATGGCACAAGAGTTTGAATGTTAAAAATTAAACCGACCTCAGAAAAGTATGAAATAACATTTGTTACACACTTTTATGGAGGTTGGTGTATATCAAGAATTTTGTTTGTTTATAAGTTAAATTTTGTCACGGGATGTCAATGGATTCTTCACGATGTTTTCTTCACCGTAACAGCAGGTGATATTTAATATAATAAAGCGCACATAATTTTATTACAAAGTCATTGGTGGGTGCCACTGGGATTCGAACCCGGACCCCTCGATTCGAGGTCGAATTCTAAGCAACTGGGCTATCACCGCCGCCGTTTTGTTTAATATAGCGCACGTATTAAAATTTCTTTAAGAAAGTCATTGGGATTCTAACTCGGAGTGCTCGAATAAGGCCGAGTTCAGCTACTGGGAAACCAGCCCCTAACATCAGTAGTATAATATTTCAATCAAACTACTTTCGCAAAGCTTCAAATAAACAGAATTCTTCCCTGATCCAGCCGACTTTAGCCTATGGATCCTATAAGAACAAATAGAGAATTTCTGTAGATCCGTTTCAAAGTCGGGCCCCAGGTAATACGAACGTGGAAAAATGTATGACTACTAACCTTTAGTTTAATGGCTGGAAATGCCCTAAAATTTGGTTGTAACCCTTTAATAGCCCACTGTTGAGCGCAGGCCTCTCGACACAACAGGGACACAAACTAATATTTATAGGCGGATGCTGTGTTACTCCTGAGGACTATGATGTTCGCCTCAAATAACGTATCCCGGCAACCATACCTCCCCAGACGAAACACAACACGTGAAGAATATGAAGCATTACGACGGGATTGCAGTGGCAACAAAATATAAAAAAACATAGGTACATAATTATCTATAGTTATATCCAGAATTAAATAATCCGTGGAACCGAGTCAAATTTCTTCGAAGTTCCGCGATAGAGAAAAAGTTGAACAGAATAAAAGTCAGAGTTAGAGAATACTTGCTGTTCCAATTTGTTTGTAAAAAGTTCAGTTTTCCATGCACAGGATACATCATTGGTTTGGGGCTAAAATGCTGAAGATATTTTTTAAATATTATTTCAATTCTTAAGTAAGTACCTGGTTTCATTTCTTTTATTTATTTTATTTATTTATTTACCTACTTATCCTTTTAGTCCATGGTGTTTGTGTGACTTGACCGTTCGAATCAGGATTCGATTTGATTTGATTTCCTTTTCAAATTCCAAAATTTTTTGGTATTTTTGTCAATGTTCACGTCAATAACGATTTTCTGCTCTACGGTTCCCAAAAAAATCTTTATTTTAGGCAAACATTTTTGTACTGTACCCACACCCATTTATTATAAAATATAACATCATTATAACATAGGATTTTTCTCTCTATTTGATGTTGTATGCGAGCGTTCATGGGCTGCAGTAACCACTTAACATCAGATGGCCTGCATAGCCTTTAGCTGATCAAGTACTATCAAAAAAACTTCTTTAGCTAACTTCGTTCGTATATATTGCACTTGAACTTTTCACTAACTTAAACCACTAACAATTATAGAACATTTTTCAGTTTCTCGAACAGTTTTTAAACAATGACTTGCGGACTAAACCGGTAATAGCTTGTCACAAGTAAAGCCACAGCTCCTGTCGTATCCGAAGCATGAAATAGATTTGTTGTGCTTCCTTCGCATGACAAAGACAAAACGCGACGCGTTATTACGTCGGTATTAAGGGCGGATGCTCACTGGAACGGTAGGTAACTAGAAAAATTCGTATTTTTTGAGGAATTATGATATAATGGTAGCAATCTCAAATAACACTTCGGTTTATAACAAGGTGCGATGTAATGCCTTTCACCACTTGTCAACAGACCATTGTACTATTCCAAGGGTTTTCTGTATCATGCTATCGAAGTTTTCTACATCGCCCCCGGCATGATCGCCTCGCCTGGAGGGAGATTTACCTTTTCCTTTTCAAGAAGTATGCAGAAAGAGATATTAGCCCCTTTGTACACAAGGCTACGTACTCGTAAGTGTTCGATACTCGACGACTTTAATCTCCATACGACTGCCAGTAACCCATTAATGACCCACTACAGGGTCGGGTCTCCTTCTCGTAATCCACCACGCTACACTACTGCGGGTTGGTGGACTTCACATACCTTTGAGAACATTTTTTTTTTGTGAACTCTCAGGCATGCAGGTTTCCTCACGATGTTTTCCTTCACCGTAACAGCAGGTGATATTTAATTTTATAAAGCGCACATAACTTTTTTACAAAGTCATTGGTGCGTACCACTGGGATTCGAACCCGGACCCCTCGATTCGAGGGAGGTCGAATTCTAAGCCACTGGGCTATCACCGCTTTATCCATACGACTACCGCCATACAAATCCATGGAGGTTCGTACACTAGTCGCGTCGCCGACATTCGCCCCGCGTCGTACTCGTCGTGAGCGTCGATACTAATGTCGTATACGACATAAGTATCGGAGACTTACGTACCCTTGTGCCCTACCCGTGTACGAATAGGCTAACTTGTCCCAGTAGCCGATATCGGTCAACAACTTGGTCGTATGAATATGTCGTTGCGTATTTGTCGCATGTCAGTTTGTATTGTAAATTAGGACAGGTCTATTCAGAGGGTGTAGTTAAATTTTGTCGACGCTGTTGGTCTTCCAGTTAATTAGTACAAGAGGCAACCGTGAGCGAAGTTACTGTTCGGTTGGTCTATTTATTTCAAAAACAGATACGATAAGTGTATTTTTTGAAAAGGTACAAAATAATTCTGCATCACGCTGCTTGTATTGCCGCCTTACAAGCAACAGTACACGTTTCTGAGTCAACATTATTAATGACACCGGGAGCGGCTCGTTTGTTCCGATATCAATTAAACCGGCGATAATGTTACTAGTCTTTTAGGTAATAGCACTCTATTCTAACAGAATTTTTTATTTTATGTTGTAGGATAACCGTTGTTAGCTAGCCTTCCTACCCCACTCAGCTAATAATTCACTGCTGACCTACTCATATCTAATATTGATTTGAAGCGCGCATAGCCCCGATGCTTGGGTAGATCGCAAGCGATCGAAAAAGTTAAGACACAACCTGTCTGATTTCTTGAAAACTTTTATATAATATCATGCCAGCGATGTAGAAAACTTCGATAGTGTGATTCAGGATACCCTGTGGATAATTCTTCTGGGTGGTATATTGTTATGTGTGAAAATATCCATAATTAATGTTTCTCATTTTTGAGTTTCAACGATAAGGATTCGGGATTCTAAAAAGTCGTTTAATGATGAAGCCACGTACTCGTATTTTAAACAACATAATTCTTTTCGGGATTTTTTTGCTCCACAAAAAATTATAAGTAAACAAAACTAAAAAATATTTTCAAAACAAGATCCACTTTGAAGAATGAGCAACACAAAGATTATTTGAAGCTAACTTTTAATGAGTTTCTTGGTATCAACTCCAACGGCTATTTCTTGCGGATTGAGCGGAGAAATATCGTCCTCGTGTCATACAAATGTTTCATACTCATTACTTACGACATAAGACTCAAAATCGAATGCACTGCAACGTCTATCTTCGAAATTAAGTCCAAGCTCTTGACATCTTTATTACCGTGCAATAGAGCTCAATTTGATTCGAATTTGTTGAATTTACTTACAATATTAGAGTTAATTGCAATCGTGCTTATTACAACGGGATAAGGTTCAAATTATTAGTCATTATTTGTGAGGGATCAGAAAGGATTCTTATTTACAGAACTGTTTCTGACCGCACGATGATTGGTGTGTCTTTTAGAGAAAACAAACATTAATATCGTATTGATAGATACGAACAAAAATAGCTGCAAGCCAAAGATTTTTTATATCGAAGATGGAGTCAGGATATCAAAAGTGTAACACCTAAAATTAGGAAATTTTTATTTTTAGGCCGCTTTTGTTTTGATGGTAACTGCCTTAATGCAACGTATAAAAACCTATAAACACGACACGTTTTCCTAGTGCTAGGCTAATTTACTGACTGATGTCCATAAACTCAAACTCAAAAGCTTTTATTCATTATTAGGTACAATTTGTGCACACTTAATGAAAGTCATACAGATAAATTATACATTCTACATTCATCCGCTTTGATCCGCATCCTCAGGCAAAACGTAGACTGGGAGAAAAAAACGGGCGGAAAAAAACTCCCAGCACTCTTTTAAGAGTAAATAAAACTTAGTCTATAGTGCAGTATGACTAGGTCAAATAGAGGAACACACGTGACAGCTATCGTGTGTGTCAATATCGTTCCAATTGCCATCCGTTCACAAATAAATATTGTTACATGGTGTATAGAAATAGCCTATAGTGAAGTTATTCAAGCCCATGCTTTCTTATCTTCTAAATAGTCCTTAGTTTCATAATAGGCCTTTCGGCACAGGACTGATTTGATACTTTGTTTAAATTTGTGAAAAGGCAGGGATTGAATTTCAAAATGAAATAAAAATTATTAATTTTTAAAATTTAAAAATTTGAGCCTTCTTTCAGTTTCATGGAAGAGAAGACCCGACTCTGTAATGGGTCACTAAAGAGTTACAGTCAATTAGTTATCTAATGATCAGCGCACCTACTTTTAAAAATACAACAACAAAAAACATTCCAAAAAATAAAATCACAAATCGGAAGATGGACCAATAAAACCAGCAGTTGTACTCGAAACGACTATAAAACAAGCGTAAAACTGAAAAGCGCCAATTACAAAGCCTTAAACCAGCGCTAAAACAGCGCTAAAACGATCGAACATTGGAACCGAAGGGATTTACGACGCCCTATATCACGCTGATCGCATAAAAACTCTTCATGGGTTTACCTACTACTTGATATACTTTGATATAGTTGGTGTCTTTACACCAACCTCAAAAAATAGTAGGCCTAAAGTATGTAACAAATTTTATTTCATACTTTTTTGATGTCAGTTTAATTTTTAAATTATTTTTTTACTACAGGAATTGAGAACCAAAAGGTATGCAGGCCACGTGATGTTAACTGGTTATTGTAGACCATGGACGCCTTAAATAATCCTATCTGAAATTGCATGCGGGGGAGGACTAAGGGTCCCCCCCACGGGCCACACGCGACAGCCACAAACGCCGCCATGAGATGCTAGAAGCGGCTACAACGATAGCTGAAGCGCGCGACAGCTACCTGTGGCCGGTGGCTGCTTCGTTTTTTAACACATGCGCGCAGTAGCATTATGAACTCAAATGAAGGGAGAGAGGGGTGGTGAATCGCGCGAGTGGCGTGTGGCGGCGTTTTGCATCGGCGCTTAGTGGCCGGTGCGGGCCACAAGAAGCGAGCACCGACGATTTGTAGCGTGTGGCGGTCACCGGCGTCAACCGTGTGCGGCGAGTCCATATAAAATGTATGAAAACTAAAAGAAATATGCCGGTGGCAGCGTTTAGTGGCTGTCACGTGTGGCCCGTGTGGGGGGTAACCATACCTCCCCAGCCGAGAGACAAGACATGAAATAGATACATGCTGCTTTACGACCGGTTAAGAAACTGGCGGTAAAGTACCGCCCCAGGCGAGCTCCAACCATGGCTCTTCCATTTAAAATGTAGAAAAATAAAAAATTCTTCAGTGGCGGCAACATTCATATTTGATATGGCCACACCAAATCTGTCTTCTATGGTCGTCTATATCGCTATCAATGTCAAGTTTTGCTAGCTTGTTGGGTCAAAACTTGACGGTGTTATAAGAGAAGTAGCCAGTACACGTAATTAGTTCACAATAATTCTTCCATAACGTGGCGAAGAACGCACAAACACCGCTCAACTTATAGCTTATAATTTAATCATCGAGGGACCCGGCTCTGCTTAACTTTAACGAAACCTTTTTTTAAAGAAAGAAATAAATAAATAAATGCGTTGCCGGCTTTGAAGAAGAGATCTTTTTACGCCCTTTTTGAAGAAATCCATGTCCTGTCCAGCAAAAATACATTCGCCGGAAAACCCCTCCAAAGTTTACACGTACGAGTACGATGTAAGAACGTACGCGAAGAACCGATTTTGCGAACCGATTCCAATCCACAAACAATATTCACAGGGCTATGTACTTCATAGATCGTGTTAACTAGTGCAATTTTCAAAATTTTATTCGTATTCCGTAAACTATAAATATTAATCCACTGGTTGTGTGAAATTCAACAGAGAAATTTTCGCTTAACATTTCACTTAGTGAGAAAAATAAAAATCGCCCCCAAAACGGGTCGGTGGAAAATTTTACACGCTTGAACGTGATTTACGATCTTATATACGAGTATACTCTAGATTCACTTTGCGCGAGCGTTTTAAACTCAATTTCCATAAAATTTTCAATGTCACCGTAACCGAGTATCGTGTCAATATATGACGCGGGAATTTTCAAAATTGCCGTTGTCTAAATAAGGTGTGAAAAATTTTCAGGGAACAGAAAGCACCAATGGGGACCCTCCCACAGGATTTGATTCATTGTATTGTTCGTAATCCCTTTTTTTAATTGTATTTTAAATGTAAATTAAAGTTTTTTTTATGGAAACAAAAAAAAATTTGGAAACTTTATTCACTAAGTTCCATGCCTGTCATTTTGTCAGCTGACGTGTCGTTTTATGACCTACGCATATGGTATTTTTACACTGTTCCCAGTAAAAAAATAGACCCGTGATATTTACCAACACCTCTCCCCTCCCTCCTACGTGGTATTCGGTAAGGCTCAGCTTAACCCCTTAAAATTTCGCGTTATTCATGGACGTTTAGTCATGTCATGTCAGTACCCATTAATGACCCACTACAGGGTCGGGTCTCCTCTCACAATGAGAAGGATGTAGGCCTTAGTCCACCACGCTGCCCAAGTGCGGGTTGGTGGACTTCACATGCCTTTGAGAATTTTTTTTTCTGAACTCTCAGGCATGCAGGTTTCCTCACGATGTTTTCCTTCACCGTAACAGCAGGTGATATTTAATTTCATAAATCGCACATAACTTTTATTACAAAGTCATTGGTGCGTGCCACTGGGATTCAAACCCGGATACCTCGATTCGAGGTCGAATTCTAAGCCACTGGGCTATCACCGCTGCACTAAACATAATAATAGAAACTCCTCTGTTTTTGAAATTAGAAACATGACCTTCGGCTATAAATTGATAGTTAAATCGCTACACCCAACAAAGCCTTATCAAAAGTTATCTTCGCCTTGTGATGCCGC
This sequence comes from Erynnis tages, assembly GCA_905147235.1. Classification (NCBI taxonomy): domain Eukaryota; kingdom Metazoa; phylum Arthropoda; class Insecta; order Lepidoptera; family Hesperiidae; genus Erynnis; species Erynnis tages. The sequence goes on along the minus strand of LR990095.1, from coordinate 6,820,676 downwards.
CAATTTGTTTGTATCGGTTTCCATCCCGACTTGAGTTGAGATCGAAGTTGTGTGGATCTTGTAGTTTTATTACTTGGGATGGAAAAGTTTGGGAAGTTAGATCTTCTGAGATGATAGGGTGAAAATAGCTATAACAGAGCTAGTTTCGCAACGCTATAAATAAATCATCCTCAACACTTATAGCTTCACGCTGGGATTTTCATCGAAACCATTTCTTTAATGATGAGTAAAATTAAAATTGACAACGAGAATGGTTAGATGGAATCTGTAGAAGAACGAAAGCAACGGACACAGCTCTCAAAATTTGCAAATTAAAGTGGTAATGGGTTAGTCACTTCGTTCGAAGGACTGACAACCGATGGGGAAAAAGGTCCTCGAATGACGACCACGTTTAGGCAAAAGGAGCACAGGCCGCCCTCCGACCAGGTGGACTGATTACCTGAAGAAGACAGCGGAAACCGTTGGATTTATAACGTCCAAAATTACATTCCACGAGAGGAAATCATCTTGACGGACACCACTTTTCCTTCCTTCCTTTCAGCCCTTAGTACTTCCGTTCGGCTTCCTCTAAATGACGCCACTCCGTCCTGGGCCCTTTGAACCCAACGGTTGCCCGCTGTCTTCTTTAGCATTATTTAGCTTTGTGATCAAATATTCAAAATTCGAAAACTTCCGTCCATTGATGATAATTAGACAGTCGTTTTTGATTGGCAATAGGGTTGTGTCCTACGAGTCGATTATGATACTTTTAATGAACTGAATATGAACCTTCATACATTTTGTATGGCGAACGCACAGGATTACTTTTGTGTGAATGCAGCTTTTTAGCAGAATTACATTTTGAATGGTTGGAACATCCTCATTGGACAATAATATTTTTAAAACCAATAAAAATTACTTTAATCTCCTCAATTCCATTCCTCGGTACAATTGGAGTGTTCTACGGTTCTCGAATGTTTTCTTTGTGCTCGAATCCAGCGCGCAAAAGCTTTATATCGTTGCCGGAAGTTTCACAGCGTTTGCTCCACAAACATATTCTTTTAGCTGCTGATTTTATTGTCAAACGGTCCTGGTTTTTAGTGGTTTTTAGGTCAAATATTTATAGTATTTGTTGAAGCGCGTAGCCCCGCTGCTTGAGTAGATCGCAAGCGATTGTAAAGCAACGTCGGGCGTGGTCAGTACCTGGATGGGTGACGCACTTTTGTGCCTCGGAGGGCACGTTAAGCCGTCGGTCCCGGCTGTTATCGATACGATAGCAGTCGTTATATCTTGTCGAAGGCCTTATGGGTGGTTTGAAAACATCAGACACGAGTTAGCCACTAGTCCATTTCTCCACCAATCCGCTTTGAAGCAGCGTGGTGGAGTATGTCCAGGCTCTCCCTGTTGAGACCCGTGGCAGTGAGCCATAAAACGGTTGGCAGCAAGAGACGGGTTCACCTGAAAATAATGGTAGACCAAGTTTACAAAAACTAAAACGCAGAACGTAACCAACTTAGTTATTTTACAGGCATTACTTTATTATTTATCCCCTATTTTTAGGATTATGTAATAAAACTTGAATGACCCATGATCAAGTTGTTAAAAGGCGGTTATGGGCCAGACGCAATAAAAATTTTATTTGGTTCATAAACTTCAATTAAGCTTAATTGAGCTAAAAAAATATCTTCCATCTCTCTTGTTATCAGTGAAGGAGCTGAAAGTAGTATGGAAATTTTCTGGTAATTTCGGAACTTTGATATACAAATAGAGAAGGATATAAAAATCGATTACGCCCAAAACATTAATTCTAAATAACTTCATATGTACTCCTTCCTTCTTTCCAGAATTTTAAAGTCAGCTGCTGGTTATAGGCCTTCACACTCGACGTCACTCCGTCCGATCCTGGGCCCTCTGAATCCAACAGTATCCCGCCACCTTCCTCAGGTCTCCAGTCCTGTTCGGAGGGTACCTATTGTCAGTACCCATTAATGACCCACTACAGGGTCGGGTCTCCTCTCACCATGAGAGGGATGTAGGCCGCCGTCCACCACGCTGGCCTACTGCGGGTTGGTGGACTTCACATGCCTTTGAGAACATTTTTTTTTTATGAACTCTCAGGCATGCAGGTTTCCTCGCGATGTTTTCCTTCACCGTAACAGCAGGTGATATTTAATTTTATAAATCGCACATAACTTTTATTACAAAGCCACTGGGATTCGAACCCGGACCCCTCGATTCGAGGTCGAATTCTAAGCCACTGGGCTATCACCGCTGCGTTCGGAGCGTACCTATAATCAATAAAAATTTTCTTCCTTCTAAAGTTCTTTACATTGTTCATTTAAATATCATAAGGAGCTAATTTCTGGAATCGTTAATCGGATTTGAACAATTTCTCTGCACGAAAGTCTAATTTATGAGATGGGATGTTGCCATCAGCGGCTGATGGTCCATCAAATAAATCTCTATTAAAGGTTTGGTAGAGATTGTATTGTTCATTTTTAACAAAACAATATCACTTTTGAATACGAATGGAACAATTCCTTCCTTAGAAATCTGAACTACAAGCATGCCTGAAATACTGGTTGCCTGTAAAGCACTAAGCTAAAAGCTAAGAGAATATATTCCCAAGCACCGCAACAAAGCTCGCGCTTACAAACAAAATATTCAGGAACGAAGTGGAACCGTAAATACAACAGCTTGAAAACACAAAGAAATAACTTGTTTTAGTCAAAATACATGCGAATTCTGTAGAATTGGGACGGTTAAAAGCATGGAAAAAGGATGTTAATAGAACGGCCATTATAAAAAACCGTCACTTTTAATGGGTTCTCCCTTCCCACAACAGGGAGAAGCCTGGAGCAAACTCCACAACGCTGATTCAACGTGGCTTCGTGGAGAAACGAGCTAGTGGCCCACTCGTGTGGATTTTTTTTTTATCCGCCTATACGGCCTACAACATTATTAACTTACTTATAGTCGCGATGAGAGTGATAGATTGAACTGAATACGCGCTATGTTAAGCAGAATCTAGAGTGTATCAGGATCGTCAACCCCGCCCACATAGCCGCTCTATCTACTTCCTATTTCAATGATTCAAAGTAACAAGCGCTAGATAAAATTCTACTAAAATTACCTTTGAGGCCATTGAAGAGACCGTTTGAGGCAGGAAGTTTTATTGTATTTTCTTCGGTACCGGTTGTTATCGATACGATATAGCAGTCGTTGAACCTTGTCGGGGGCCCTAAGAGCCCTGGACCACCACTCATGCCCAACTGTGGGCTATGATTGCAGCCAACACAAGTGCTAAGAAACGTTTTAAACTAATTTAAATCGTAACAGTAACTAGTAACAGTAACAGTAACTAGTAACAGTTATAACAATTCTAACGGTAATCGTTACAGTTCAAACATTAGGTGTTTCTAATGTTAGCTATTAAAGCGAATAGCACATTTTGGAATCTATTTCGCTGTAACGTTATTGTAATTTGGATAATTCATTTATATTAGTATTGCGAGGTTTACACATTTTCCGTTACCAAATTAATATTGGTACTTTACAATTACATTTAGCTACTTTACAATAATTGTAAATTCCTGGATTTATTACGTTTTTACACAAAAACCATTGAAGGGGTTGAAGTTAAATCAACAGCATTTTATAAAATGAAGCCCAAATTAAAAGTAAGGAAAGAAGACAAAAGATAGATTAATGATAACAAAAAAAAAATGACATGATAATTAACATCATTAATAAACTTAACGATCTATGTTATTTCTGTTTGAAATATAATCAAGTTGCTGACAATAGGCCCTCAATAAAATCAAAAACATAACTTGTAAAAAAACCCAAGTCTCGCAACTCAGTTCTTGCACCGTAAAAAGTTGTGAGATCCATGTATGTACCCATAGATTACTGATTAAGTTTTAAGGGTCTGATTCTGTATGAACCTTCACACTCGTATCGCGGCAATGTCGTGTCTTATCCGTGATACAGGCTAAAATGTCAAATATCGTGGCAATCTATTGTGTGCCTTATAGAATAGACATTTAATTCCTTGTCGTGCCGAGTTCATGGAATGACTATGGTTTGATGTGACACGATATCGGCACGAAATCTTTTGGGACTTAGTGAATCAGGACCCAGATGTCGTAACTAATTTGATTAATGTAAGTAATGATTAATGTAATATACCTACAGTACGTTAGACGTAACCCTACGGAACTCGGCTTCAATATGATTGGTGGCATATTTGTAGTAGGGTTAGGGAGGGTGCGTTAATATACATACGGGTTTGAACGTAAAACTTCTGAAAATCCATTCAGAAATGGAAGCATAAAGGAGACTACTATGTATCCTCTTGTTAATCACAAAATTTTTGTTCATAGAAAACTAAATTTAGTATCAAAGTTTAGTTTGAATCGTTAACTCACACATGGTCACAAAATGTTACTGGCTCCGACGCCTATAGAGACTGTATTATTTGGTGAATGTGGTGTTTTTAATCAAATCGACAACCTAATGGCTCGACGTTGTGTGACGAATGGAGCAATAATACGCAGAAACCATTATCGCCCGTTTATTTGTCGACGGAGAAAATTTCCCGCAGAGACGTAATAAAAACAGATCACTCCGTTAATAGGCGAGGTTCTTTGAGATTAATTGTCTTCTATTCAGAAAATATACATTCTGCCCCTCCTTTTTCTTCTACTTTCTGTTTCTTTAATTATCTATAGGTTGTCTGGTAGATCTTCTTAATAAATTTCTTGTGTCGCAATGTTAGTGACCATACTCCCCCGAAACGGCTTGACCGATTTTCGATAGTAGGTCTGAGAATCGGCTAATCTCTATTTTCATACCCCTAAGTGATAGGGGTTGTCTGAGAGAAGGCTTCGGTCCATAACTAGATATTTCTAATTTTCTCTTTAAGTTATCTTTGGTTAAGTAAGATCTTCGATCAAGTTATCGTGCCTAGGGAGCGATCGTATTCCGATCACGTCATGTCGGAGTTTTGTATATACATATATGCCCGCGATGTAAAAAACTTTGATAGCGTGATTCAGGGTACCCGTGGCGCCATCTCTGGATGAGTAGTCGAAGTCGCCGCAAACCTTGATTTAACGTAAAATAACAGTCTATATAAACGAACCCCCAAAATTATGTCTCAACGGAACACTCAGAAAAATTGTCCTCGAACCCAAAATGATTAATGATGAAAAATATCATTTTCAGTTCGTATATGTACTGCTAGCTTATCTGATTCCAACAATCATTATAAGTCGATTGGGTTGGAAGGAAAATGTAATTTGTTCACACTACAGTGTTGAGCCTTCAACCGTTTTGGATGTAAAATATATTTATGGTCCCTGAGCCAGGCGCAAATTCAAATCAGCCTACCCATGGAGCCGCAGCAGATGATCACCAAGCTTCTTAGTTTTGTTCTCTTAAGCTACAAACTATTGGTCTTCAGGAAATAACTTACTTATTTCGGCCAAAGAAAGGAATACTCACTTTCTTCAGTCACGTTCCCAGACGAGAGCATCTATCGAACGCGTCATGTTACAAGAAAGAGTGGAGGGTACAAGACCTCGTGGTAGATCGCCCATGAGGTGGACAGACCAGATCAAGGCCTCAGTGGGTGTCCTTTTGCACGAATGCATCAGGAAGGCGGAAAGGAGAGACGGGTGGCGACGAATGTACAACTCGCGACCAAAAAACAAACCGTGATCAACCGATCCACGACCACTCCGGCAAGAGCGAACGCCTAAGAAAAAGAACCCAATAAAAATAAAAATAAACCTAAGAAATATGTTCAAATTGTAATAAATTACAGACGACTTTTGACTACTTGGCTATCTCTTGTTATTTATATATTAAACTTTGCACCCCATAGTGAGGGTGGACTGTTAGATTTATCAGATCCTAGCAATCATTATAAGTCGATCTGGTGGTATAATCATATACGGGCGGGTAGGTGGCCGGGTTACGAATATTGGAATTAAAGTAATATTTATCCTATTACAAATAGATTATTTTTCATTGATAATACCGTTTTTATCGATGGAAATAATCTATTCCCTTAAATTCAATTATCTACTATCCTAGTTTCTTTTGAATCCAACGATTTCCCAATGTCTGCTTCTGGTCGTCAGTCTACATCGTCGGAAGGCGGCATGTGCTCCTTTTGCCGAGACGTGGTCGCCATTCGAAGATCTTTTCGATTGCGAACGACGTACGTGGGCATGTCATCATTTCGTTCTCGGTCTAGTGATTACTATAAATAATGCTTATCTACTATAATTATAACACTGTGCGACTCTTGTGTAGTAACTTAATACTAGTAAGTTGTATGATTTACGTATCTATGTGTATGTGTAGTAGCGGCATTGTTAAAACTCAGACTAGGTACAGGCTTGTGGCCAACCCGAGTCGGATAGTGTTACCTACGACAAGGTTTATCGGCTGCTATTTTATCGGTAAGAACCGGGACCGACGGCTTATCGTGCCGAAACACGGAAGCGCGCATTTATTCGTCACTAGCGGTCTCCCATCCAGGTACTGACCGCGCCCGACGTTGCTCAACTGTTCGATCGCTTGAGATCTACTAAAGCAGCGGGGCTATGCTTCGTTATACTAAATAGGTGGTTTTATTTAGAATTTTTATAGCGAAAAGCGTACTTTATAACCCGAGTTTTACCAATATCTAAATATCAGGGTTTTTTCCAGAAAAGCCAAGCTATTACTTAAACATTATTCAATGAGGTATAATCGCGTGGAAAGTTTTAACGATTCGGAAAGGTGATTTACCTTCACCTTTGCCTTTTAGGAATTTACCGAAATAATACTGCTGAATTTTGCGACCGAACTATTTTTGTTTTGCGTAAAATAATGCAGTACTTATTTGTTGATGTGTACGTAAAAGAACAAAGATTTTTATAGGTAGACGAGACGTTTTTGACATTGAGAATTGAGAATGCCATGATCGAATGAGACACACACCAATGACACCAGACATAACAGTTGTTATATCTTGATTGAGTGTCGCCATGTTTTTATACAAAGAGTACCTAGCTGACACGGCACACTTCGTTCTGCCAAATATGGGAAAATGAAATTGTTATGTGTTCCTCGCTTTTCCTCTCTCTCTCACTCTTTCTCTCTCCTGCATTTTTCTTATGGTATAGACTTCCTTGGGCTCATACGAACGTTTCAAAACCAAAATGAGCCAAATCGATCCAGTCGTTCTCGAGTTTAAGCGAAACTAATGAACAGCGATTTATTTTTATTTATTGTATCTTTTATTGTAACTTATGTATATAGTAAAGCAACGTTTGCGGGGTCATCTAGTAATTATATAAAATGACCTCAATAGACATGGCAGGACCCATTCTCAGCTCTGTTAATGGCTTGAAAGCCTCCTTTTGATATCAAATGGAGCTGGGAACACCAGGCATGCTCTCGGCCACGACTGAATTGAATTACGTAGAGTTAGGACCGAGATTCTTAGTCGATTGGCTTTTTTACGATTGCAACCCTTTTTAAATGAATTTTTGAGAAAGGCTCCTTCCTTCCTTTTTCCAATAAAATTTATTTGTTTTTGGAACTTTTACGATACCAACACCTTTTAATGTTTTTTGAAAATGGATTTTTTTTCATATTCGTTGTTTTTTTAACAGTAGATTTGAGTTTAACTTATTATTCACTCACTATACAATAAAAAACAGTCTATATTTTCCACTAATATTCTTATTGCACTCATTATTAAAGGCTAAATACAAAAGGTTTTAGTGTAATTGACAGATCTATTCTCTGAGTGATACGAAGAAGGTACAAATGATATCCATAAAAAAATGTTAAGATGAATGTCGACTACCAATTACCACCCTCGTCTCAAATCTATCGGCTTTTACCAGCCGCCAACAGATGGCGCCACGAGTGACCTGAGCCACGCTATAAAAGTTTCTTAAAAATTTAATACATGAAAAGTCGATTAACGTAACTCCAGAACGCCTGCTCTCTAAGCAAAATAACTTGGCCTGGCGAAGAATATAGCGTGATTTTCAGTCATAAGTATTTTTATAGATTACTAGGTTTTAAACAATCCGTTTTCTGAATATGTAACTTTTTGTCATAAATATTCATCTATCCATCGTCAATCATTCAAACTCTATCGTTTTTATATTAAAAACAATATATATCATATGATGGTTCAAGGTGTATTTATGAGCGCGTGTCATAATACCTCATGTGAGCAGGACGTGAGGATATGTGATTGGGCCAATGACATCGACAAACCGCAGCCATACGTGATGATGCGGGAATCTACGTGCATTGTATTGTACTTATATCCGTAAATATATTCACAGGAACTTTCTAAGAGGACAAGCGGCGGCAATTAAAATATTTTAGTTTTACAATACAAGACAAGAAATCTTTATTGTACACCACAACATACAAAAGAAACAAATAAGAATTACTTGACGAAAAGTTTACAATGCGGCTATATACCTAGCTTATAGCGATCTCTACCAGACAATTTTTACGTTTTTGTTACATTTTTTGTGTTCGGATATAAAATAAGCTATTCAACGTGATTTTACGACGTCTCAAACACTTTTCGAAAAATATCCGACAGCTCTCGGACTACAACGTTCTACAACGGGCTACAACATATTATGAAACTATCATTAAACTATGATATTATTTTCCCAACGAGAAGTGTTCAACATTAATTTTCCACCCCTGAAATACTTGCAACATAGCCGGAGAAATATTTCAACCAATCTCGACGGTATGCGTAAATTGCGCCTGAAAATATGTTTATATTGAAAGTTATACATATAGAGACATTGAAGTTATTGCTGTCGTCTGCAACTCGTTTTTGAGCCACCGCAGAATTGGGTCTTCACATATGATGGGAAGGATGTAGGCCATTGTCCACCACGCTGGCTTGGTGTGGGTTGATGAGAATCTATCTTTGAGAACACATTTTGAAAACTTTCAGGCGTGCAGTTTTCTGATTAATCTGGATAACAGCAGGGTTTGGCAGTTTGGCTAAAGGAGATAATTATCTAGCCGCGATCTAGGTGATCGTGCCAGGGGAGCGGCAGTGTTGCGAAATAATAATTTTTACCGACTTCAAAAACGGAGGTTATCAATTCGACATGTAGGTGTGTATGTAATATTCTCAGAACTGCACAATTTTTACATACGTACGTTGGTCTATTGTCAGTTACCCATTAATGACCCACTACAGGGTCGGGTCTCCTTCTCGTAATGAGAGGGATGTAGGCCTTAGTCCACCACGCTGGCCCACTGCGGGTTGGTGGACTTCACATACCTTTGAGAACATTTTTTTTTTGTGAACTCTCAGGCATGCAGGTTTCCTCACGATGTTTTCCTTCACAGTTACAGCAGGTGATATTTAATTGTATAAAGCGCACTTAACTTTTATTACAAAGTCATTGGCGCGTGCCACTGGGATTTGAACCCGGACCCCTCGATTTGAGGTCGAATTGTAAGCCACTGGGCTATCACCGCTCAGCCTGCTATCATGTTGGTCAATTACGGCTTCGAATTAAAGATAGACAGAAACATGACCGACAAGCAACTGTAGTCCTATTGGTCCTATTCGTCATAATACGAAAATCCCCACAAATTGCACTTTTCCCATAAAAGAAGACCTTCCTACTTTTAGTTGGCAGTGTCGAGGGGGCCATTCGAACTTCGATCGAAAAGGGCTGAGGGCCCGAGCTATGCATTCTTCTTAAGACGAAAACTTGGGGGAATTCCTTTGATATGAACGATTTTGGGTTCCTTCTTTTGTTTTCAAGATAATAATAGTACATAACATAAGCGGTGATAGCCCAGTGGTTTAGAATTCGGCCTCGAACTCGTGTCCGGGTTCGAATCCCAGTGGCTCGCACCAATGCATTCGTAGAAAAGTTATTTGCGTTTAAAAAATTAAATATCACTTGCTGTTACGGTGAGGGAAAACATCGCGAGGAAACCTGCATGCCTGAGAGAGAAAAAAAATGCTCTCTTGTTTGATAGGTATTATTAATATTTTACACACAGACAATCCTCGGCGTTTACATAATATAAAATCTATGTTTGTAGATCTATATGAGTATACGAATAACGAAAGGACGAAATATCTCAGTTCGCCGAGCGTCCATAAAAACATCTTCCGAGGTGGATTCGGCAATGTATAGCCCTTCTGAGACGGCGGCTATAAAATCGTATGGGCTCTGGAGTCTTGTGAACGGACACACGGCTCTATAGAAATAAATATATATATAAGAAAAGAAAAGAAAGGAAATCGTTTGTTGTTGAGTTACACGAGAAAGATGTTACAAAGATTATAATAAGTTTAGATTCACTTCATTGGCCGCAAATTACATCGGTGTGCGGCATTGTTAAATTTAGAATAAGGGTACAGGACACTAGTTCGAAACAAATGGGATATCGCGATTTTGAACTAATCAATCACGATGCTTTTTTATTCTTTTTCCCCTCCCTCTCACCTCAATGCTTTGACTGAATTGTTTCTTTGTAGAAACTATGACTTGAAACTATGCGGTGTCTATTAGTTTTGTGGTGGTCTGTTGTCTGGACTGCAGTTCCGTATGTCTCGTGAAGGCTCCGGAGAGTTTTATTTATTCAACTTGTAGGGCGGCGGTTAAGAGGTTCTATTCCGTATCTGCAGCCTCTAACATGTTTAGGGCCGTTTCAATTGTAAATTCTGTATTGACAGCACTCTCATCGTCAAAAGTTCTTGGAAAATAAAACCAGAATCAGTTTCGTGTTGCGATTGCAACAGCTTCAAGCAAGATCGTCATTATAAAAGTTGGTTGCGGATATCTTTACAAGAGATCCGAGTTGCTTCGAAGAGTTCTAATAACGGCGACTAGCTCTGCTGAGAACTTTAATAGCTTCTCTCAGATAATTTTATATTGTGGAATGCAATTAAAAGCGGTAATTTAATCAATTTTGTTTTACAAGAACTTGAGAGCCGTTGAACTATTGAATTGGTTTATCTCGTTTTAGTTGACGGTAATAGCGATGATAGCCCAGTGGCTTAGAATTCGACCTCGAATCGAGGTCCGGGTTCGAATCCCAGTGGCACGCACCAATGACTTTGTAAAAAAGTTATGTGCGCTTTATAAAATTAAATATCACCTGCTGTTACGGTGAAGGAAAACATCGTAAGGAAACCTGCATGCCTGAGAGTTCAAAAAAAATGTTCTCAAAGGCATGTGAAGTCCACCAACCCGCATTAGGCGAGCGTGGTGGACTAAGGCCTACATCCCTCTCATTGTGAGAGGATACCCGACCCTGTAGTGGGTCATTAATGGGTTACTGACTGATCATAACAAAGTTTGTTCAAATAAGCTGTACCTAAGAATGGATTATCACTCGTACATCTTACTTACAAGGGTTGAGGATCCGAGTCCGTAATACAAGATGAGGAGCGGTAATATCCTGTCAGCCTCCGTCACGTGTCGACCCTTCTTTAAAATTGGCTCATTTACATAATTTTGTGACTGAAATGTATGAAACGTCTTTCAAACTTGAATATAGATTTTTTCTCTATTTTAGGTTGGACGGATCCACGGGCTGCTGTGACTTTACACCAGAAAACCTGCGTCACCATTTGCTATTTAATTAAATTAAAAAGGGTTGGTTTCTCCACGGAAAAAAAGTTTAATCGCTTATTTTATTATATTTTTTAGAAATTAGCGTTTATCTGAGTATCTCATATTATGAAACAGCTATTCTTCTTCATATATGTAAACTTACATTACCTCAAAGTGCAATATTAATTAAATAAAAGCAATAGATACGAAGAAAAATGGCTGATTTGAGATTTCGTGAGAGTAGAGCAACGCCGTCGTCGCCCGGCGTGCAATACAGGGCTCTGTGCTGAGTTGCTCTAACGTGATTATGACATGCAACAAACGTACGAAATGATGTTATCGTACGACCAAATTTAGCCAGCGACATGGGAAATAATAATACACTAACACAATACGATCTCAGATAAAATATATTGTTGTATCAGGCGTTACACTGCGGAAATCCATTGTTATTTAAGTTGTATTTATATTTCTTTGCAACAATCCGCACACGTGGAACTTGTTTTGGTATGGACCCACCACCCTCCCTTATCGCTCTGAGTAGGTATATACCATAACAACTTATTCCATATGCTTGTTGGTTTGACTCAGCAGCCAACCGTTGTAGAGTCCACATCACCTGATGATGCTCCGTTTTGGGGCGCAACACGTGTCGTGTACTATTGGAATAAGTTGTTATGGTATATACCTACTCAGAGAGATAAGGGAGGGTGGTGGATCCATACCAAAACAAGTTCCACGTGTGCGGATTGTTGCAAAGAAATATAAATACAACCTAGATCTCAGATAACCTTACGAATACTGATATTTGAAGATGTTTCTGTAAGGGCTGCAGTGATTACTTAACATCAGGTGGACTGCATCCCCGTTTGCTTCTCAATTCTAATAAAAGAAGCTTTCTTAAAAATAAATGTAATACGGAAGCCTTAACCACACTGTCTAGGGTGCAGTTGATGTAGAGTTTTATTATAGCTTCTCGTGCAGTTCAGTACACTCTCCCTAAGGAGTCGTGGCCGCTAGATGCAACTTGTTCGGATGCTTTAAATGCTTCTAGAAACTTCCCCAAGAAAATACTTCACGTAATATGGTGGGCAATAAATTATTATAACATTACATTTGATGGTTTTAGAATTCTAGCCCACAATAGGAGGCTCAAACGATATTGTTGCACAATCATAGTTTGTATATTGTGATTGCGTATTTTAGGTAGCTATCTATTTCTCGTTCCCGTCCCTAGATGGCGCTAAAATAAATAAATTGGTATAGAGGTATTATACATAGAGCAGGGAAGTCAGGCATCCAACTGTCCTTCGGTTAAAAAGAGAGAGAAGATTGCGGTGCCTTCTCTATATCTCTCTTCTCGCGCATGTGCAATTATCGAGAAACAATTTTAGGTATTGAAATTGTTTCGCGCATGCGCGAAGTTATTAGAGAGACAGATAGGGTACCAATAATCTTATAGCTCTTTCTAAGTGTCGGACATTTCCACTTACAGGCAGCCGTACGTCTCCCCTACTCTATTATAATACCTCTATGTTAATTGGTGCTCGCAAAAGTTGCACGTAGGAAACCGTCATTGCGTACATTTGTCGCATGTCAGTGCGTATCTTATATCTTTAAACGAGCAATTCTTGTATATATATATATATAATGATCCTTTCACGGTAAATGTTGCTCCAGTGTGAAGTCATAATAATTGTTGATCCACCTATTTCACGTGTTTGCTCAGCTCCGCTTCGCGCAACATGATATACTTTGATCCATCCTGAATATACGCGTGACGTCGGTGGATCTGCACTCACACATTTTCAACATACTCGTCAGTGGTTTGACCAACATTCGTTGATCCATTAACGGTCAAAAAAATTATACCGAATGTGATTTTTTAGATCCGGAGTATATTTAACTTAAATGCGACATTTGTTTAGACTTTGTTGATCCGGCCGAAACAATAACAAAAATCATACTGAATGTGATTTCTTAGATCCGGAGTATATTATATAAAATGTGACATTTGCTTAGACTAAGTTGATCCGTCCGAAACAAAAACAAAAATCATACTGAATATGATTTCTTAGATCCGGAGTATATTTAACTTAAATGTGACATTTGCTTAGACTAAGTTGATCCGGCCGGAGCACAGAATTGACTCTTACTGCGCTCTTCTGGCGCTGGCTTACGGGCGATTTTCGCGTGTCGCTGCTCACTATTCAAGTCACGCCGGAAGACCAGGTGCCATCCATGGTACCTGCCGATCACACCGCGCCCTTTTATTGGAAAGGGTCACTGGAAAAGGGTCGCGGTGTCCGGACCTCTGCGCGCCGGAGCACTTTTGGCAACTGCGACCGGACTGAAGAAGACGGAAAGGAGCCTACCTACCCCCCACCACTCACCCCGCGCACCATGGAGGTCAGGTAGGTCCGCCCCCCTCACAGGCCCCGACTGCAGCGGCCGGCGAGCGTCCCGCGCCGCTAATAGTGGCGAAGATGCTACCCAACTGGGTAGTGCACCTCAGAGCGCTGCGGGACATGCTCGGCGTCCCACCGCACTCGGTGGCAGGCGGAAAGGGCTTCCGCTTCCATCCTAAATCCGCAGACGAGTTCAGGAAGGTCCAGGCCTACCTGATCAAGATTCAGGAGACCGAGCCGGGCCTAGTCTGGTACTTTCTGTCCCTGACGGAGGAGCGGCCGACAACGGACATCCTCGGCGTCCCACCGCACTCCGTGGCAAGTGGAAAGGGCTTCCGCTTCCATCCTAAATCCGCAGACGAGTTCAGGAAGGTCCAGGCCTACCTGATCAAGACTCAGAAGACCGAGCCGGGCCTAGTCTGGTACTATCTGTCCCTGACGGAGGAGCGGCCGACAAAGGCCAATGTCAGCGGCCTCCCGGAAAATACGGACCCAAACTGGGTAACCGGCAGTCTTAAGGACCTGGGCTTCCCGGCTCGTTTCTGCCGGCTCATCGCCCCCCGCGGCGGCAGCAAGAAAGGGTGTACTACGTCCAGCTGGAGCGTATGAGCGTTGAGGAACGGCTATCAACCGTATGTGCCCATACCTTAGGCGGATGGCGCGCCTACGGGGTCTCAGCGTCCCCCCACCTCCACCCGGAACCCCAGCCAACATGCCGGCTGGCGAACGCGGCCCGCCCGCGCACACCAGCCGTAGACGCCAGGCCAGGTGGCGTAAGCGGGAGAAGGGGCTCGCTGAAGAGCAGGCCTCCTCCGCCCCGCCTAAGCCGAAACCTACGCCTCGAGCGCCCGCGATGGTCGCGACTCCGCCCGCCCCCGCGCCCGCCCTTGCTCCACTCCCCTCCACGGCTTAGCCGCCGGCCATTGCAGAGGACGGCTCCCCCGAGCGCAAGCGCATGCCAAAGTGCAAGGGGAAGAAGCCGCAAAGCACCCAGGAGGAGGTAGTCCAGGTACCCCAACCAGTCCCTGCCCACCTCCCCACACCGACCCCACCCCATCCTGCCACTCCATCCCCGCTACAGATAACGGGACGCCTAGCCCCCTCTAGGCCCTTACAAGCTCTGGGCTTCGAAACGCCCGCCGATGAACTGGTGGCCGCCGTATCGGCCATCAGTGAGGCGATTGCGCGGTACCCGGAGCTCGTGGGGACAATTAGAGGGGTCTCAACCAAAGTCCTCGGGCTCCAGCATGTCAGTCAGTCTTAGACTAATGCACTGGAACCCGGGTGGGTTGTCCTCACAGTCCAGACAGGAACTTTGGCGTCTCCTCCGCGAGCAAGACGTGCATGTCCTGCTCATGGGGGAGACGAATTTGTCTCTTAACCAGCACTTCCGCCTCCCGAATTACTTCGTGTACCGCCGCGATGAGATCGCCCCCTCCGGGTACCCTTACAGGGGCACGGTGGTGTCGGTCCGCCGCGACGTGGTACACACGGTTTTGCCAATCCCGCCGTTCTCAGTTATGCACTCCACAGGGGTCGAGCTGAACGCGGCGGGCCAGGCACTATGGATGTTTACGGCATACCGCCCGCCTGGACGTAATCTTTGCCTCCAAGATTTCAGACACATCTTCGACGGTGGGAACCCGACCCTCCTGGCTGGCGACCTGAACGCTAAGCATAGAGCTTGGGGTTCCAGAGTCGCCAACAGCGCGGGACGGCGAATCTTCGAGGACGCGGAGGCGAATGAGTATCAGGTGTTAGGGCCAGAGACACCCACTCACATTCCCTCTAACGTCAACCACCGTCCGGATGTGCTTGACATCGTACTCCACGGGAATCTACCGTGCCCGGTCTATGTGGAGGTATGACATGAACACACAGCACCTCCCCATATTGGTCACTCTTGGCTTGGGACCCGAGTGCACGTCATTGCCGCGCGCGAAGCGTAGGACGGATTGGGAGGGCTTCAAGTCTGCCCTGGCCTCCTACGACCATAAGGCCCCGTTAACTTCCTCGGAGCCGGTGGAGGCCGCGGACGTGGTCTTTGCGACGTCAGTCAAAGAGGACCTGGATAACCGAGAAACGTAAGTTATGTAAGCAATGAGCGCGCACCCGCTGTCCCCCCGGGTCAAGCGCGACCTCTTTCTATATAGTTCTGCAAAGGTGATGTGACCAACAATAATATTTTTTTATTCCGGTTCCTTAACTCTTAGCGGTTTAGGAGTTCCATTCTGTATCTCCGAAGCTCTTCATCAGATCATCATCACCTTAATATGGGACCAAATTCACAATAACAGGTCCCAAACCAAAAAAATATCAATTCAAATCAACAATAATAATATACCAACAATAATATTTTTTTATTCCGATTCCTTAACTCTTATCGGTTTAGGAGTTCTATTCTGTATCTCCGAAACTCTTCATCAGATCATCATCACCTTAATATGGAACCAAATTCACAATAACAGGTCCCAAACCAAAAAAATATCAATTCAAATCGGTTTTCAAATGACGGAATGCGGCGGTCAGAAATATAAAGAAAAACGAGTTAAACTCCATCATCAGAGTCGACGGTGGTCAATGTCTATATAGTTCTGCAAAGGTAATGTGACCAATAATAATAATTTGTAAACCCGGTTCCTTAACTCTTATCCGTTGAGGAGTTCCACTCAGTAATAAGTGTGATGCTCGAGGATGCTACCAGGATACTAACAGGTGGTAATCTCATCATCTTCGGACGGGATGATATGAAGCTTAATTACAATCGATCTTCACTTGGTAAGTTCGTTTGATTTTACAATTATTGATGGCAAAGAAATATACCAAGAAATGTATAACACAGTATAGGTACCTACTGTGCGTTCCAAACTTCCAAATAAAATCTGTAGCTTGTAGGGTCAAAGATACGAAGCGGCAACGTCGCAGCTGCTTTCAGCCAATCCGATCGTGTGCTGAACGGCAACGTCGCGGCTGCTTTCAGCCAATCCGATCGTTTGCTGTGCTCTGATTGGCTCATTTGAATCGGATCAACGTTTTCCGTAACTATCGCAAGGTGGATTTGTATATCGGATCAACATCGGCAAAAACTAGTAAGCAGTCACGTGACTGTAGATGTTGATCCGGTCGGAGCCACATTAGTTACCAGAGATGCATATTGGATCAACAAAAGGCGCCGGATCAACATAAGTTTTTGGATCAACAAAGTGCTCGCGTGAAGTCGCGTTTGATCAACATTTGTCGATAAGGGATAACTATATATATATATATGTATATATATAATCTGGATCTCGGAAACGGCTCCAACGATTTCCATGAAATTTGGTATTTAAGGAGTTTCGGGGGCAATAAATTTATCTAGCTAGGTTTCATTTTTAAAAAACCTTTGAGAACCTGTTTTTATTCGTGTTTTCGAACATTCGAACAATATAAATATGCACCATCTAACGCCATCTATGCATACAACAATATAACTAAATTATGATTTACCGACGCAGCAACACTACAGCTACTTGACATAGATGGCTTTGTTATTTAGCACTAAATATGTAAATATTTTTCTCAATAATCATCATTTACAAAATTAAAATACCGAGCAAAGCTCGGTCATCCAGGTTCTTTCAGTTAAACTATACACAGCCCTGTGTTTAAATGTTGTCGTGTTCTTTGGTCGGTTACGTCGGCTAATTAGGACAAGGCTATATAGGCAAGGTCTTATGCCTTGTCTCATTGTGTTAGTTGACTGCATGCTCTATTGTTTATTAAAAACAAAAAAATCAGCTAGGAGAGAAAACAGTTTCATTATAACGTCGGTACAAAATGATGGAGCCTCTGTGTACGTACTCGTACGTAATTAATTTATGATGGAGTAGGTGCTGAGGAAATATCATCTAAATGTGGAAGGTATTGCAGGTTTCTATTAAATTTTCAGGTCCCGGTTTGTTTTTTTGTAACATATCGTAAACAGGCAACGGGCCACCTGATGGTAAGTGGTCACCGTCGCCTATTGACACGGTCCACGGACAACACCAGAGGAGTCCCCAGTACGTTACTTTAGTCCACCACGCCGGCCTATTTCGGGTTGGTGGACTGTGGACGCCTGAGCGTTCTCAAAAATATCCTTAGGAATTACTCAGACCAATAAAGAAGTACATATATTGGTCTGAGAGGAATTACGATACTTTTAATCATTGTACACTCAGGTGCAACATCAGTTTTTATGCCTGAACGCGAGTGACACACTGGAAAACGAGTGTGCCATTTGAGTTCTAACATAGAGATTAGGTGTTGCAACTGAGTGTACCATTAAAAGTATCATAGTCTTAATCGACCTTAAGATAAATACATAAGTCAATTTTCAACACCACCTGACAATTTAATTGCAAATCCGAAGTTATCGCACCAACGACTCGCTTCATAAACCAAAGGTACTCGTATCTCCCGTTTGTCTCCGAAATTGCGAAAACTTTATCTCTGGAACTTTGGCAATGACATAAACATCGGGGTATCGGGGGGCCGTATAAAACCTTTTAGCGCTAAAGGGTTAATTTCGAAGTTAGCTGATTGTAAATACATTTCTATAAGAAGAATAAATGAAGACAATAATCTTTTATGTAGAAGCGTTTACTGTAAGTAAAAGATAAACTTATGGAGTCGAAAAATAAATGTGTATTAGTACAAAAAGGGCGTAAAAGACCTCTCCTTAAAACTGCACCAAAATGTCCTCTTTTTACTCGACTTGGTTGAGCGATTAAGTGTGTCGTTTTCATTATGTCGTTGGGTGAGTATTACATCTTGTTGAAGTTATTTAATATATCTGAAAAGGTTTAAAACATTGTCTCTGGGATCAGATTTAGTTGAGTAATACATACTTATGTACACGCTCTAAAAAGAAAGACGGTATCTAGTGGCAACTTTGATATTGTTTATTTTATTTAATTATATACTTTTTGTATGTAATATATTAGGCTTATCACTGAGACCACTGCTAATTTTATAAAAAATACTTGTCAGTAACCCATTAATGACCCACTACAGGATCGGGTCTCCTCTCACAATGAGAGGGATGTAGGCCGCCGTCCACCACGCACCACTACTGCCCGTTGGTGGACTTCACATGTCTTTGAGAACATTTTTTTTTTGGGAACTCTCAGGCATGCAGGTTTCCTCACGATGTTTTCCTTCACCGTAACAGCAGGTGATATTTAATATTATAAAGCGCACATAACTTTTATTACAAAGTCATTGGTGCGTGCCACTGGGATTCGAACCCGGACCCCTCGATTCGAGGTCGAATTCTAAGCCCCTGGGCTATCACCGTCGCTGCAAAAAATACTTATAGTGTTTGAAATGTAAAGCATTTCGACTCCATCTAAGCTAAGTATTTATCAGTATTTATTGATTTTTGACATGATATTTTCGTTTTAACATTATTCCTTCAATTTACCATGCTATAAACAATAGCTATCTCCGGTTTATCTTCGACACTGGGAGAACTTTATCTCTGAAACTTGGGGAAAGGTTATAAACCTCGTTTTATCTGGCTGCGTACCGCTCTACGTTTAAAGGGTTAATTACGAAGTTTAACTGATTTTCGATAATTGTTATTCCACTCACGTTGCCAAACTATGGTGTAGGTTCATAGACGTATCTAGGATAGTACCTTTGTTTAGATAGTATCCTTTTTACGCGCTTTATATTAGCTTGGGTTGTATCTAACTAACTCTAATTAATTCGAAACTTTGCATACGTATTAAGAGTCAATGACAATCTAATAATTTGTTAACAGTTGCCCATTATCTTTATTAGGACCGCCAGGATTAATTAATTCTTTTGTAGATCCTCTGTAAGGGAGTAAAAGAGATAGCGCGCGATCTGACTTACTCTTTCGCTCGGGCAGTTGGCAGATACTCTTTCTCGGCAGATACTTTTTAGGGTGGTGGTTGCATTTTTTACCTTGTTCGTCGAAAAATTGTTGAATGTCGAATCCAAAATCACAATAAAATAAATATAAAATTTATCTTTTTCTATAACAAATACGACTTTTTAGTTCGGTTAGCTATAAAAGCGTGTGTTTTTTTAGTTTTTTTAAACTATTATTTTTTAAATTGTAATTGAGTAGCAAACCGGCATGCAGGCCACCTGATTCTGATCACACCAAATTGTCATTTAATGCTGAAACAGATTTCCAATGTCAATTTATTTTTTAAAGTAATTTTAAACTGTTTTAATATGCTTTTATTGTCTTCGGTCGTACGAGTATGTTGGTATGTAATGAAAACTTTGAAAAAAAAATTTTAATATGTTAAAAAATTACTGCCAAATAAAATAAAAAAAAAAACACACAGACGAATTGAGAACCTCCTCCTTTTTTTGAAGTCGGTTAAAAATTATGGAATACATTTTTTTCTTATTTACCCAAACTTGACTTACGTGACTATTCTTAATTTAAATTTAGTTGCAATAAATTTTTGTGCCAAGATTGTTTGCCAACTTGTACAAGAGTAAAAAACACACTGTACAATGCAGTACACACATGCGCTTCGTTATAGAATTTTGCGGTTTTTGTGTGTTATCGATTTATTGTTGCAGGCCGCCGCCGCCACTACTCGTGCTGGTCGGTTTGTTTATTCAAGAGCTTCTGTTTACGGTGTGATGTTTTAATTCAGTAGGATTTCTTTATTTTAAAACCTACGTAAAAACTTAATTAAAAAAAATTAAACCGACATCAAAAAAGTATGAAATAAAATATGTTACACTATAGGCCTACTATTTTTTGTGGTTGCTGTCTTTGTTATCAAGTATTTTGTTATATTGTTAAAATTTGGCACCAACCTCAAAAAATAGTATACTATGTCGTATAGTATACTATATATAAAGTATGTAACAAATTTTATTTCATAATTTTTGATGTCGGATTTTTTTAAATTATTTTTTTTCCGTATTATTTTAGTTTTAAGTCCATATTTTATCATGGAAACTACTGGGCCGATTTTGATGTAACGTTTAAAGTTCCCTAAGTGGAACAAAATGCAAACAAACGAAAGAAGAACGAACACGATCCGTCAATTAGTTTCGGAGATATGCAAGGACAAACATATCTACATACATACATACATCCACCCATGAAATTTGGAACCCATGGCATTCTTGTTTGGAAGCCGTAATAGATCAACATAATAAAAAATTGTGCAGTTCTGAGAATATTACATACAAACGTGTCGAATTGATAACTTTTTTGAAGTCGGTAAAAAGATTTTAATTGCGATTCTATATAAGCCGTTGAGTATGCGGGTTTCAAAATGACTAGAAAATGAAATAAAACGTGGAATATGAAACAGAACAAAGGCATATTGACTCAGGCTATGTTCTGAAGTCACGATTTCATAAAGTGGGTACGCGCTCTGAATTTGGACGGGGCAACGGACTTAGCGCGTTTTATTAAACAACAGCTGTATCAATAACTAACGCTGGTAGCATACCTCCGCCGCGAAATCGCGAAATGCTTCAATGTTTCACCCGTATTACAACGGACAAAACGGTGGCAAAACTTCAGCGGTTTCGATACTTCGATTTCGCGGCGGAGGTAGCACACCTCGCGCGGTTAGTTAGTGCAGTTTTTATTTATCTTTTATAGGGGACAGAGCCGTTAGACTGACAAACGATGGGGTAAATGGTCCTCGAATGGCAACCACGTTTAGGCAAAAGGAGCACAGGCCGCCCTCCTACCAGGTGGACTGACGACCTGAAGAAGAAAGGCCCAGGACCGGACGGAGTGGCGTCGATTAGGTGATTCCCATGTTCAGCAGTGGACAAAAGCTGAAAATAAGTAGAAGAAAGTTTTACCGGAGAATTTTTAAGAACCCGGACCAAGATCTGTATAAGATGTATTGAAAAATATAATTAAATAATAATTATTATTTAATTATCTACGAATACAGCGGTGATAGCCCAGTGGCTTAGAATTCGACCTCGAATCGAGGGGTCCGGGTTCGAAACCCAGTGGCACGCACCAATGACTTTGTAAAAAAAGTTATGTGCGATTTATAAAATTAATTATCACCTGCTGTTACGGTGAAGGAAAACATCGTGAGGAAACCTGCATGCCTGGGAGTTCACAAAAAAAATGTTCTCAAAGGCATGTGAAGTCCACCAACCCGCAGTAGGCCAGCGTGGTGGACTAAGGCCTACATCCCTCTCATTGTGAGAGGAGACCCGACCCTGTAGTGGGTCATTAATGGGTTAAAACAAACAAAAACATTTATCTACGAATAGTAAACACATCAATTTTTTTAGTAACGTTTGATCTTCACAAAAAAAGAAAAAAAAACATTTTCAATAATAGTTATCGTACGCAGACGATCAATCTTATCTTTTGTAAAATATTTTATATCAAACAGTTTGAAACTTTCATAATTATCTTTAGAAGTTTTTCAACTTTCGCAAAACCAACTCTTATCAGATTAAAATATTTTTCGACGCAGAATCAGTTTCATTTTAACTAGACTACTTTGTAGCGTTTAACATCAAATAGCTTTGATTTTTATCTATCTAAAAATCGGAATTTAGTGAATAAAAATTTGAATGAATAAACTTTTAATACAAGCAAATCCTTCTGTGTTTGAAGTCTGAGAGTTTTAAGACTTGTTTGCTTTGACTGGTAGAATCGTTGCAGTTCTTGGGAAGGTAATAATAATATATTCTTTAAGTTAAGTTAGAGTAAAAGTAAACCCATTGACTTTGTATTGATTACTTGAACAGCTTTAAAGTCGTATTCGTTTGTAACCCATTAATGACCCACTACAGGGTCGGGTCTCCTTTCACAATGAGAAGGATGTAGAAATTTGATTACCACGCTGCTGGCTTAATTCGGGTTGGTGGATAAAAAGAAATCTTTAAAAACACGTATATAAAGAAACGTAAGGCAACAGATAATAAAATTAATGAGTTACCAGATAATTTACGCAAATGTAGGTATAACACCAATAAATATTAAATTTAAGTTAAAAACTTTTTTCTTAATCAAATAAATATCGATGCAAACTAACCTTGTAGCATGTTACTATAAACCTCGGTGGTTTTCTCAAAGCTGCTATAACTAATGTTGTAATTAATTTTTGATATGTTAAATAAATTAAAAAGAAACATAAAAGGACATTCAGAATTCAAATGTAGACATGAAGTCAAACGGATAGTTTAGTAGTAGTAGTAGATGTTGTATTAGTAGAAGTAGTAGTAGTAGTCATAGTAGTAGTAGAAGTAGTAGTAGCAGCAGCAGTAATTGCAGTAGAAGTAGTACCAATAGTAGTAAAAATAGTAGTAGTGTTAGTAGTAGTAGTGTTAATAGTAATAGTATAGTAATAGTAGTAGTAGTAGTAGTAGTAGTAGTAGTATTGTAGTATATCCGTCTGTTCATCGATTTATCTATTTACTTTACGAGCTTATCTTCAAAATTTTCCAGCACGCTAGTCGGAACAGGTTGTAAATACGACCAAGTTATAAAAACATCCGACAGAATTGTCCAATCAAACAAAGCTCGGGTTATAGGCCGCACCAATAACAAAATGTTTTACGACCGCCCCTACCCGGGTGGAAATGACATTAAATATTAGAATTTATACTCTGTTTATTTTTGGAATGTGTTCGGGGTCGTTTTCCAGATGTGTAGGTTATTGAAGAAAAACAATGATAAATTTGATTTGTAACGCATTTAACTACCATCAACAATAAATAATAGCCATCTCAAAATACTTTCGATCGAAAATTTCTCTTCGATTTTTCACCTGTAAGACTTATATTTTCCCAAATTTGAATGGGATTTGGATAATGTAAAAAACAACTATTAATTACTTACGAAAAAAAACAAGATTGAAATGTTACTTCCTAATAAAAAATAACTAAGTACATTTTTTACACTTCATAATAATATGTTATACCATTATTAAAAATTCAAGAATAACCGGATTTTATTTGTAAAAAACCTTAACAAAATCGGTCTGTCCTTTTTCAGTGGACCAAAAGGAGGGACCGAAACACTTTCTTTCCCTCTCCGTTGCATTGACACAATGCTTCTCTCTCTTTCCTTCTCTCTATTTCTCTCCCACCCAAAAATTAATCCAACAAATAATCCAATTTCTACTCAATTAATATATTCAAATTAATTTGACGTCCATTCATTAAGTTAATGCAAATAGTTATTGCGGTGTCGGCAATTGTACTTTAATAAAATAATAATAATAAATCGTTTATTTGCAAGAGTATAGTACATCACCGTAATGGTAATAGATATTGGGGTTAACAAATAGTCCAAGTATACTCTGCCATAACAGGCGTGCAAATACAAGTACATAGTTGGGCGTTAAACAGCATTACAATTACATTATTCATTTACAATTTCATGATATTAGTTACATATATATAATCTCTTCAAAAAAAAAAAATCTCTTCGAAAAAGCCCAAGGTTATACAAAATAATGTCAATATTTTGTCAATACAATGTCAGTTTAGTGAATTAATAAGAATTACAAAAAAGAAATAGTCACAACATTAAAATACATTTGAAATCATTAATACGTCATGTTGAAAAATAATTATAATACATTAAACATTGCGAGCAAGGTACTCTTTTATGTCGTAAAATCTCGATTCCATAAGCCAGTTATTTAATTTCTGTTTAAAAGCAGATCTCGGCAAATTTTTAAATTCATTTGGTAGGTTATTATAAATATTAATTATAGATGTAAATGCATTTTTCTTTACCATAGTTAATCGACATCGAGGTATACGTAGATAATAATTATTATTTCGCCTTGCGCTCCTAGTTGCTTGAATTTCAAAGTATTCTGGATGGTCTTTAACAAAAAGACAGGCATCCCTAATGTACATACATGGGAGCGGTAACACATTTAATTCTTTAAACAGTGGACGGCAGGTATCTAATGGTCCGGCACCACAAATTGCACGGATTGCCTTTTTTTGCAAACGAAAAGCCTTAATGAAGTCGACAGAATTACCCCACAGTAGCAAGCCATATGCCAGGAGAGACGACACATATCCATGGTATGCAGTAAGAGCCGCCTCTTTTGATACCGTTAGTTTTAGTTGTCTAAGACCATAAATAAATCGATCCAATTTGTCACATAGGGCCATAATGTGCTCCTTCCAGTTACAGCTTTGATCAATAATTAATCCAAGGTATTTTAATTTGCTGACCGTTTCTATCTCCTCTGTCTTAAATTTAATACTCATAGGAATTGTTTTAGCTCTACCGGTACTAAAGTGGATGATTTTAGTTTTACTCACGTTAATCTCTAGATTATTGTTAGGATATATTATCATGGATTAATAGGATTAATAGGATTTATTATCATTTGTCATTAATGATTTAACGATCATTAGTTTGTCCAGTGGTTTCAATTAGATGAAGTGGAAAATGAAACTTATACATATATACTTACCATTAAAAAATGAAGAATTAGAAATCCGGCTCGAAGGACCAACATGTTCAAGTATAGTCCATTTTTATTCTCTTGTCTTATTTGGTAAACAATCTTGGCATGTCTTTTTATTTTAATTTGCGATAAAAAAATTAATTCAGATACAAAATGATAAAAATTTAAAAGCAAATATGAAGTCATTTAATACAGAAACAGATTTCTAAAAACTGTAATTTATTTTTTTAAAGCAATTATAAAATTTTTTTCAACAAAAAGTAGTGATAAGATTGTTTATTAAATAAGACAAGAGAATAAAAATGAACTGTAAGCACGTTTATTGTGATTTGAGGTCTTAATCACTGAAGGTTTTTCACCGTCTATGAAGATAGTAGAGATCTCCAAGTAGTCGAAATTCCTGTAAAATTACTACTGTAATTTGAATTTGACACTTAACGGAATACACGTACACGTCGTGTTTGTCTATGTGTATTGTGTGCATTATGCACAGTGCATATCAAAGTATAGATATTCTCCTATTCTCCATTCGGTAGTAATTCTTCAGCTAGTAGTATTTAAGTAGATTGTCCGTGTACAAAGGTTATAATCAACGAAATGATATTACCGAGACGGCGACTAGCGGTGAAAGCCTTGCGGTCTAAGTCACAGGATTTAGCGATTAGCGATTTCGACGTTAATATTTTTAAAGTAGAAAAAAGATGATAGCTTTTTATAGAAGGAAAAGAATCAGTTGAAAAATAATGTTTATGATGTAGGCCTTAGTCCACCACGCTGGCCTACTGCGGGTTGGTGGACTTCACATATTTTTGAGAACATTTTTTTCTTTCAGGCATGCAGGTTTCCTCACGATGTTTTCCTTCACCGTAACAGCAGGTGATATTTAATTTTATAAAGCGCACATAACTTTTTTTACAAATTCATTAGTGCGTGCCATTGGGTTTCGAACCTGGGGCCCTTGATTCGAGGTCGAATTAAGCCACTGGGCTATCACTGTCAGCCTCTCTTAACTTGGAACAACCATGGCCCAGTTGATAACATTATCGGTCGGACACTGGCGTGGGATCGGCGCAGAATCACGTTATTTTGTCGAGCCACCGGATTTATTTATTTCTGGGACAGAAAAGAGATAAGAAACACGTATCACATAATATTCTTAGATTGATTTGATGTAACTATTGAATTGAGATTACGAGCCACTAGTATTATAAATGTGCGCATAGCCCCGCTGCTTGAGTAGATCGCAAGCAATCGAAGAAACAACGTCAGGCGCGGTCAGTACCTGGATTGGTGTGGCTCGGTTGTAGCCTTTTGGTACCTAGGTACTAGGTTCTACCTAGCTAGTACTACCTAGCTTCAGAAACTAATAATATCTTACCAAATTTCGATATTATATATAAACAATTACTTTAATGATGCCGACAAAGAAAACCTGAAAATAAAATTTAATGAGTTCTAATACACCTTCAAGTGCTTTCAAAGAATCAGAAGATGAGACACGATCTGAAATCTCATTAATACTTATTAAAATCTCGAGAGTATATGTTTGATTGTTTTAAATTCACAGTACTGAATTCGGTATTTTTATTTCTATAATTTGGAATCGAAAATAACAGGTGCTCATTTGCTTAATTTGTCCTCCAAAAGAAATAATTTCACTAACAAAAGATTTAAATATCGAGGTAAATATCCGACTTTATGTAAAGAGAAGTAAAGCAGCAATGAATGAAAAAACAATTTATGTTTAAGTGGTAAGTAAATATCAAATGAGATTAAGTTGAACACAAATTTGGGATAAATGACAACACTCAAATGACTAATAAAGGCGCGGAGAGGATCTTAATGAAATACCAAGGACTCTCACAATACATTGAACTGAGGGCCCTGAGTTCTTTGAAGTAAGTCGCTTAGAAGAGATAAGATTGTAAGGTTCCGTGTAGAATTGAGTGCGCATAACTATTAATATTTTTTTTTTAATTTAAATTTCGCTTAATTACTCCTTATATTAATATAACATACTCTTATGAACTGCTTCACATTTAATCATCTTTTTGGCGCACTCTATATAGTCCAAAATAAGGAAATCCGAATAAGGAGATCCAATATAATTGAAAACTCAAAGTTAGCAAATGAAATTGGGTGGATACATGGCGGTGACATGTTTTGCACAATTTGTTTGTCAATTTAGCCAAGTATATTAATTATTTTAATTTTATTTAGTTATGATTTTACCTTAAAAAGGACAGCAGTTACATTCAGATAGCCCAGAAGCAGCCAACGTCCAAAAGTGCATATCCAAAGGGCTGCTACTCGTATTGTCATGTCAGCAACCCATTAATGACCCACTACAGGGTCGGGTCTCCTCTCACAATGAGAGGGATGTAGGCCGCCGTCCACCACGCACCACTACTGCGGGTTGGTGGACTTCACATGCCTTTGAGAACATTTTTTTTTGTGAACTCTCAGGCATGCAGGTTTCCTCACGATGTTTTCCTTCACCGTAACAGCAGGTGATATTTAATTTTATAAATCGCACATAACTTTTTTACAAAGTCATTGGTGCGTGCCACTGGGATTCGAACCCGGACCCCTCGATTCGAGGTCGAATTCTAAGCCACTGGGCTATCACCGCTTCGTATTACACGAGTAAAAGTACCGCAGAGTGACATAGAGAACTGTAGTGCCCCCGTCTATTAGGTAGGTACTAAGATCACTGGCTCGTTCACACACGCAACATAACAACGCTTACGTCCACTCTCGCCCTCGGCTCTCGTGATACTGAACTATAGAGTTATTGAACACTATGCTTTTATACTGCCACTGACAATGTCAGTCTGACGTAAGTGACGTTCCGTGCGGCGCGCGCCCGAGACAGTGTATATCTATTTATGTATAGATACTACCACAAACACTACAAGAACTATAATTAATCAAACTATAGATCCAAAACCTAATATTTAAACAGCGTAGATTAGCAAGTATTCTATCGGGATAGGAACTCAGCATTCAAACTCAAACTCAAACTCAAAAGCTTTTATTCATTATAAGTTACAATTTGTGCACACTTAATGAAAGTCATACAGATAAATTATACATTCTACATTCATCCGCTTTGATCGCCCCTCAGGCAAAACGTAGACTGGGAGAAAAAGCGGGCGGAAAAAAACTCCCAGCACTCTTTTAAAAGTAAATAAAACTTAGTCTATAGTGCAGTATGGCTAGGTCCAATAAAGAAACACACGTGATAGCTATCGTGTGTCTCAATATCGCCCCATTGCCATCCGCTCGTGCACCCACAATTCGTCATAAAAATGTATAACTTGGGAAGTTTAGAGCACTCGTAGCATCTAAGTTCGCTTTGATACCGCTATTTGAATCTGATATCAAATATTCAATATCTGACGGAAGATTTTCAAAGTTTTTAAGATAAAGAACGATGAAAAGGATTTATTTGCGAATCGGTTACAAGATTGGAAATATTTTGAAACTGCTTGATTAAGTTAACAGTTAACACTAGACTTTGATCAGAGCTTCGTCCGCGTGGATTTTGGAACTTGGTCCAGAGAGAGATAAAAAGTATCCTTTATTTTAATTCAATTGCAAATAAAAGTGGCAATGGGCTGGCCACATCGTTCGCAGGACTGACAACCGATGGGGAAAAAAGGTCCTCGAATGGCGACCACGTTTAGGCAAAAGGAGCACAGGCCGCCCTCCGACCAGGTGGACTGATGACCTGAAGAAGACAGCGGGAAACCGTTGCATTCAGAGGGCCCAGGACCGGGCCGAGTGGCGTCGATTAGGGGAGGCCCATGTCCAACGGTGGACTACTAAGGGCTGAAAGGAAGGAAGGATTTTAATTCAAGCTATAAGCTACATACATACCAAATTTTAATCTGAATCTGTTCAGCCGTTTGCGTGAAAGAGTAAGAAACATCCATCCATCCTCAAAAACTTTCACACTTATAATAGTAGTAGGATTGATAAGTATTTTGTATTGACTTTCACTCTCATAATAATAAATAAATAAAAAACGCTTCACACTCATAGCCCCACACTAGGATTCCCTGTGTCATGGGTGCCATGGACACATACAAGACAAGAACACAACACACCCCAGAACCATCATTCAAATCTCTGCTCTGCTGGGAATCGAACCCAGGACCTTTCGCGCAGCTCACCGGTGTCTTAAGCTTAACCACGACGCCACTCAGGTCGTCAATACATTAAACTATTAGATCTTACTATTAAAATCAAGTTTCTCTCACTAATTAAAGCCTAATAGGGCGTTCTACAATCCTGAATTGAACCTAAAATACCCATTTACCTTCATTTCCTCTCCTCTATTGTCTCTCCACAAACCTGATAGAATTCACAAACTAATTCTGTTGCTACAACAATACCAAATAACACAATTTCATATTAATTCAGTTACAATGGCTTTAAATACCATTAAAACGCGGGTCACTCAGAGGTTACTAAGAGTAGGAATTGTTATAGAGTGAGTATTAACGTACGATATATCTCTCAAAAGTAATAAATGAAGTATGCTAAATTGACAAATGAATTATAATATACAAACATGCTTACTGTTATAAGTTTCATTTATTCAATTGTAACAGTAACATTAGTTTTATTTTATTTTTAAATTTTAATAAATGTAAGAATTTATATTATAACCATGTAATTAATATAAAACTCTGATTAAAGCCACCCCAAAATTGAAACTTGGGTGGCAATTCCGTTCTGGGTATACAATATAATTGGGGCAGTTACCCCCAAATTGGGTCCTTATCGCCCCAATCTAGATAACGTAAACAATTACAAGATACGAACGCAGGCATTATTGTTGTTTATTTTTAACTTTTTTGTGTAAGTTTCTTTTGGATGATTTTTTTGAGATCTTTATTAAATAGTTTGTGGATTACCCTTCCGCCTCAAATGCGCGCCTGCAATACCATCGCTACATTCAAAAGAAAAGTCAAAGAGCATTATTTCTCATTTTTTAATTATACTCATGAGAAGTAAACCATTGTTTACGTTTCCATTATAATAAATAAATAGATTATTTTTGAAATCATCGCGTTAATATTAGTTGAGAAAGGATAACAGAAAGAAATAGCAATCGTGCTATTCTTAAGTGACCGTTCGCATCGAGGGTAAATTTCAAAATAATTTTGCCGTTACAAACATAGAAAACCTAACGGTGAATGTACGGTAATGTCGGTGTGATATACAGCCTTGAACACACACTTCCTTTGAAACGGGAGTACAGTTTATGGCAATAGAATTAGCAAATCCCCGCAGTTTAGAATACATGACTGGGATATATCGATTCATGTATGAATACTGACTGATTTACATATCGGGCCTTGGATTACCCCGAGGTTTAGTATCTTGTTTACTCATGAATGTGTTTGATGAGGTTCACTAATCTCAATTGACAGCAAGTCAGCAGTAAAATTGCCTAAATTACTTGTAAATTCGTGGTAGATCTCTCCTTATAACAAGTTGGTCTGGAGAATACATCAAGAAACTGTTTCAATTGGGAATTTTGGGAATATTTTAGAGTTGCATCGATAACCGGTGAAGAAGAAAGGTCCAAGAAAAGATTGCCGAGACGTGGTCTTCATTCATGACTGGTAGGCTGCCATCGAACCCCTTTCAGCCCTTCGTAATCCACTGCTGGCGATAGCTACCCCTTAATCGTCCTCGGCTCTTTGAGTCCAACCGGTTCCCGCTGTCTTCTCCAGGTCGCCAGTCCACCTGGTAGTAGGGTGGCGTGTGCTCCTTTCCCCTAGACGTGGTCGCCATTCGAGGACCTTTCTGCCCCGTCGGTTGTCAGTCCTGCGAACTATGATATCGGTTACCCTCGTTTTTTTAGGATTTCATCATTTCTGACTCGGGGATTGTGGATTACATTTTACATTACATCCTACAACTATCATAAATTGAAAGTTTGTGAGGATGGATTGATGTTTGATACTCTTTCGCGCAGAAACGGCGGCACAGGTTTGGATGAAATTTGGTATGCACGCATTTTTATCTCTCGGACGAAGCCTTGGTCAAAGTCTAGTAACACATACTCGTGTATGGGATAATTCCGCATAATTTGTGGAAAATAACATTTGGTAGCCGCAAAACTATGCGGTTTCCATCAGGATTATGAGGCCGTCATGTGGGGGCGTAACGACGTAATCGATATTTCAAGTGGGTATTTGACAGGTGACGGTTCGCGGTAATTTTTCATTTACATCAGTAATTTATTTTTGAGAGCATCATTTTTCTTGCATCAATGTTTTTTTGCGATGAAAAACAAATTTAACTGAAAAACAAGCTGTTTGCGCGTTAAAGCAAATTTTTAATAGGAAGTAAGTAGCAAACTGTAAATTTTGGGCATTAACATCTAATTACAAATAAAATAGAAATTACTGATATTGCTTTACCTCAATTACACACTTTCAATGAAACACATTATACACACACTTTATCCATCTTATATGTCAATTTTGGTATAAACTCTCTGTGTACTATTTACCGTACGTACGTATGTGTCCACTAACCCGCAGTAGGCCAGCGTGGTGGACTAAGGCCTACATCGCTCTCATTGTGAGAGGAGATCCGACCCGTAGTGGGCCATTAATGGGTTACTGGCAATACTCATTATAGTATCTGCTGAGCCGTTTTAAGTGAAAAAGTTGCTTCATATTATTCTGGACCAAAATTAAAATACGAAACGAATGAATTCGTGAGCAGAAACTTGTGAAAAATAATTATACTTATAAATAAAATAAACACGGCAAACGTTATCAAAAGGGATGTAAAACGTGTTTTAACTGAAATTATGAACTCTTCAACACAGAATGAACGCGGGATTTCCTGAAAATACATTTTGTTGATGATAAAATTCACTGCATTTATTTTAATGTATGTCGGTGATTGCGTGAAAGATGTTGGTGTAATGTTTTATAAAATTAAACCCTTTCGTAAAGGATAAAGTTAAAATAATTAATGTTATATTTCTAGGGGAATTAAATATTTTTAATACATCAATTAGTTTAAAAAGGTGATAGTTGAGTGGTTCTGGAATCATATGGAATAAATACTGAGGCAACTTTTGTGCTTGTAAGTTCTTTATAATGTTTTCTGTGTGAAGGCTACCACCCTGCACTACACTGAAATGTTGATAAATTATGATTAAATATTTTGCTAAAAAATTGATTGAGAGAGGTGAGATATTCATTTATTTTGAGTTAAATGCATTACAACCTTTATAGATTAGAAAAAACATTATTTAAAACATTATGACGCAAAGTGAATGAGACGAAAGGTATCTGGTAGGATTCGTAGACGTGCTACATACGCTACGAACATTACCTACGCACTCTATATTATTGCTATGTTGTTCAACTGACAGGTACCTTGCGACTTAAGCCTCCCAAGACAAAACAAGAACGATTAAGTATTTAATAGTAACAGTAATTAATTAATGTCACAACTATTTTATTATAGATTTACCCAGACAAATAGTATAGGTATTATTATAGTTATTACCCAGACAAGTACAACTAAATCAGTTTGAATAGTGCTTTTAATTCTTTCCAACGGTTCAACTTAAAAATTGCGAAACTTGGAAAGTATAATGTACTTCTTCTCTCTCTTCTTTCGGTATTTCTTATCTCTCTATTAAATGTTTAAGGGGATCAATCTCAGGTGGAATGATCAACAAATATACAAATTCATGTCAACACAGCCTGCGGTCACATCAAGCAGTACCCTTAGTCTGAGTTTTAGCAGTTCCGAAACACATACACAGCTCACCAGACGTAAATGAACATGTAATAACCAACAGAGGAAATAGATTTTTAGAAGAGTTAAAAAATTAATAAAGCATTAATAGATAAATCATCACAAAAATTGCTGTATTTTTAATCAACACTCTTTCAATGTTTAACAAAATTAATGAAACATAATAACCGTGAATTGGTCGTAATGCACTATAAAATTTCGAACTAATATTATCCCGTAGGTATTAAATATTTGTTATTATTATAATGTCTAACGATAAGTAGTATTCATATCTTTCACTCCATACAAAAATTTGATTTTAAATTTTTTAACTCTAAAATTCTTTTACCTCTATTTGTTATTACACTGTAGACACCTGTGTAGTAAGCTGTGTATGAATTACGTATCTATCCGAAACGAAACGCACAAACGTTTCGTTTCTGTATCGCTAAAACTCAGACTAAGGGTACAGTTATAATATCGATTGTTCACAATTAACTCCTCCGTCAGAGACATACTCAATGCTACGTAACGATCTGTAACGTACAGACAGCAACCGCAGTCTCCGAGGCAAACGTTTTAGATTATAAAGATCCTAGAAGTGGCTTCGACCTGGTTGGCTGACTGCAATCCTTTACTAGCCGCCCACTGTTGGGCATAGGTCTCTCCCCACAACAGGGGAGGCCTGGCATACTCCACCACGCTTCTCCAATGTGGATTGGTAGAGAAATGGGTTAGTGGCCCGAGTCGGGTGTTTTCAAACCGCCCATAGGGCCACCGAAAAGGTCTAATTGCTTATCGATAACAACCGGGATCGGCATCTTAGAAAACAAAAGCTTACTTAGGAAGCCTATTATAAAGAAGTGTATTATTTTCATATATTATATTTTTTATAAATTTTAGTAAATATATTGAAGATGGTTTTAAATTAATTTCTGCTTCATTAATTTTATTAAAAGTTAAATTGAATGTCGCTTCCATTCAACTCTATCGTGCGTCCTTTTCCCACCGGAAGCTGATCTAAGCTTTCCCGATAGCCTTCGATAGGCAGCAAACTTTGCCGGATAGCCTTATTTTTTACGAACGGAAACGGCTGAAGTTGTTCCATAAATTTGAATTATTTCGCAATATCACGGCATGATTGAGAAGGATATGACTAGGCGTTCTCGACTTACTTAAATATTATGCCTCTGATTTTGTTCCTTATAATAAATTCTTATATATAAAATTCTCATGTCACAGTTTTAGTTACCATACTCCTCCAAAACGGCTTGACTGATTTTTATTAAATTTTATATGCATATTCAGTAGGTCTGAGAATCGGCTAACGTCTATTTTTATTACCCCTAAGTGATAAGGGGTGTCCACACCTAACATTTTTATTTTATTTTTTGGACATTTTTTTATTATTTTTACTTTTTAATAATGTGGCATCAAAAAATACATACAACCCTAAATTTTCACCCTTCTATCAACAACCCCTATTTTTAATAGACTATTTTTGACGCTCGATAACTTATATGTAGTATGTACATACGTTATATGGCTGCAATCCTTTTATGGCCCACTGTTGGGCACAGGTCTCTTCCTACAACAGGGGGAGGCCTGGAGCATACTCCACCACGCTGCTCCATTAGATTGGTGGAGAAACGGGCTAGTGGCCAACCCGTGTCGGATGTTATCAAACCGCTCATAGGGCCTTCGACAAGGCTTAACAACTGCTATCGCATCGACCAACCCACATTAGGGTAGCGTGGTGGAGCTACTTACCCACATCCTCAGTATGTCAGTAACCCATTAATGACCCACTACAGGGTCGGGTCTCCTTCTCGTAATGAGAGGGATGTAGGCCGCCGTCCACCACGCTGGCCCACTGCGGGTTGGTGGACTTCACATACCGTTGAGAACATTTTTTTTGTGAACTCTCAGGCAAGCAGGTTTCCTCACGATGTTTTCCTTCACCGTAACAGCAGGTGATATTTAATTTTATAAAGCACACATAACTTTTTCACAAAGCCATTGGTACGTGCCACTGGGATTCGAACCCGGACCCCTTGATTCGAGGTCGAATTCTAAGCCACTGGGCTATCACCGCTCTCACCCTCAGTATGTAGTAGGTCATTAATGGGTCACATACATACACTAAGACGTATAAAAAATAGAGTATCTAGTAAGCTAGAGTAATAGATTATCGCCGCGACACTACTGGATTGCTTCCGGTACTTTCGTCTACTTTATGGCGCACCCAACGTGTTTTATGGGGTACAACCTCGTAAAGTAAATTCCCTCGTTAAAGGGCGAAGCGCTAATAAGCCCAATAAAGGATCTGTTGTAATTGGAGTGAGAATTGTGGAGATGTTTTTCGGATCAATTACAACTGTGAGAAAAAATTTTTTTTTTAATTACCGACTTCATAAAAGGTTATCAATTCGACACGTAAATGTATGTATGTGATGTTAACGGAACTGCACAATATTTACATACTCGTATGTTGGTTTATTACGGCTTCCAAACAAGTATACCAAATGTCATGGGTGTATGTATGTGTAGTTTGTCCTCGCATATCTCCAAAACCAATTGACGGATCGTGATCGTTCTTTTTTGTTTGTTTGCATTTTTCCCAACTTAGGGAATAGTAATTTTCGTAATATCGACTAAACACTAAAAATTAGGAAATAAAAATAATTAAAAAAAATTAAACTAACTTCAAAAAAGTATGAAATAAAATGTGTTAAAAGTGCTAAAATTTAATAATAGTAAACAAAATACTTTATACTACAGACACCAACCTCAAAAAATAGTAAGCCTAACAAATTTTACTTTGTTTATGTCGGTTTAATTTTTTATAATTATTTTTTTCTACGACAAAATCTGAACGAGTAAAGCTGCGGGCGAAAGAATGCTAAAGATAATCTAATCCTCATCCATTTAATCTAATGAAACGATCTATTCGGTCCTTTTTAAATCCTTTTCCAATACATTTTAATATCATTAATAATCTCCGCCTGATTCCATCAGGGTTTATCGTAAGCCAAGCCTCGGGCTAGCCGATAGTAGGAAGAAAGTACTTTGGTGTTTATTGTTAAACGCTTTGGCACTTGGATTTTATTTTAAAGAAGGATAAGGTTCAGTTTAAGATGATATTGATTTTCCCCGGTATTATTATGATCGTTTGAATATCAACGCAAAGTCTCAAGTGGAAAAGTTGAAAAGAAAAAAAATAAGAAGGAATATGGAAAATGCATAGGTATTCGCTCGCCCGGGGAGGTTCCTTACCGCTAACCTCTAAGTCGACGTAAAGCTGCGTGATTTCTTGTCTTGTGTTAATTTATTTGAGATACAGAGAATCGCAAAACTTGCAGGATGCTTTGGTGTCGGAGAGCCGTGGACCGTGCAGCTTGGAGGGGCCTTGGAGAGGCATATGCCCAACGGTGGGCGTCATAAATACTGGCGAAGAAGAAGAAGAGAGAATCTGAGAATTCTCAGATAGGATTTCTTCTCCATCTTAGGTTGGATGTGGAGAGTCCATGGACTGCCGTGGCTGCCATTTAACATCAGGTGGCCTGAATGCCCTTGTGTTACACAATAATTTTTGAAAAAAGTTTTGAATTTCAGCATTTTTACCTGTCTACTGTGCGTTAAGAAAAAAGACGCATCAGATTTTTGGATGGGTAAAATGTTATGTTATGGTGTTTGTAGGAGTATATATTTTGTATCACCGTAACAAAATAAAGAGTAATATTGCTTTTAATTGAAACAATTATGACAATAAAGCGCTCAATTAATTAATTAAAGTCATGAAATTTCAACTGAAACAGTCATTATTTTAACGCGTCCCCGATTTTAATAACACTTGTTAATCGCGGATTGGACATTGTGTGTATTAATTAAAGGTTCCTTATATAAATAGGTAAATAACGATGTTGGTAAATTGGGTAAATTGTAGGTGTCATAGGACTTGTCTTAATTGGCTGACATAACCGACTGACACGACAATATTTAAACACAGCCCTGCCTGAAATACGCACTGTCGCATGTCATGAAATGATTACATTTTGTTCAGATTACTTTATTGTCTGTCGACCATTAGTGACCCACTGCAGGGTTTAGCTTCCCCTAGGTTTAAATTATAGTTGAAATAAATTTGACGTTACAAAAGGTTTATACGATATTCTAGTACCCGAAAGATAAAAGGATTTTCGAATCATTAAAAAAAAGTCGATGAAATTCGGAAACATTATCCTGAGTCAGCGGATTGGTTTTATTATAGCTCCGGGAGGCGTCGTTATAACGGTGTCTTTCGTCGTCGTTAATAACGTCTTTTTTGCTTACATAAGAAGTGGCAAAATTGTCGATAAAGCACTGAATAACACTTTTTCAAAGAATGAGGGTATCATTTTATTTTGAGGAATTCTTCTTTTGCTAACATATTTTTTTAGAATAGCAATGATAGCCCAGTGGTTAAAAATTTGGCTTCGTACTTCAGGTTCACAGTACAGGCGCTAGAGTCCGGATAGGGATCCGGGTTCAAATTTTAGTGGCGCACCAAAAACTTTCTTGAAAGTAATGTTCGCTTAATTTACTAATAATTAAATTAAATATAGATGGTAATAACGGCGAAGGAAAACATTGGGAGGAAAACTGTATGCCTGAGAGTTTTCCATGGCGTGGCAGGGCGAAGGCATATGAAGTCCATCAACCCTCAATGGGTCAGCGTGGTGGCCTACATTGTTCTCATTGTGACAGGAGACCCGATCTTTCACTAATGTCTTAAAAACAGCTGTTTTATGTATCTATTCATCTTTCCAAATTGACAGGTAACTAACTAAAAAGTAGTAGTAAAAATATTATATAGTTATCATATGTAGGCATATAACAAAATAATTGGAACATACTAACAAATGATCACATATTATTTCACAAAATATGAATTTCTAAAACAGGACGTCTTTTAACAAGTTAACGCCTAACATTATTTCAAGAGCAACTCACGAAGATTTTAGTAGGTGCTTTTGCGAGGAGGCTTTTACGGCGCTATTGTACTAAGTGCTTGCTAGAGTCACCTGAAGCTTGGTCTGTTCACATTAGGTAGATCTTAGAGACTGGTCTTAAAATTCTTTTTTACTATATAAGAGCTGACCCAGCTTATTCTGGGTTTTCGACTATCTTTGTAACAAGTTTCATCCAAAATCCCTTCAGTGGTTTCTAAGTTTATCGCTTGCATACAGATAGACACACCGACAAAAAATTTTTTGACTGTAGATTTGACATTAGGATCGATATTTAATAAATCAATGATATAATATATATTTTTAACATAGGTATTCAATGTACTACAGAATTCATTCATGTCGAAATGTAGGTATAAATGTAAATGAGTGTAGATGAGTGACAAACAAGTATGTAGGCCATTTTGATCTAAAGTAGTATCTGCAGTGCGTGTAGGTACGTCCGACTGAAAATAGGATACTTCGTAGTATGAATAAAATTGTATGTGTGTGCGTTGCACTCATGGGAATTAAGATTCTCACCATAAATAAAGTATTTTTGATCACATATATGCTGTTCAGCGGATTTACTATGGCTCTGCGTATAAAAAATTTGGAAAGCGACAACCCTATAGTGAGGACTGGCCCTAAATGATTTAGTCGTTGCATTTTAAGTGAAATTATGACGAGGAAAATCGTGTTCCTTTTCTCGGAAGCGCTCTGTAAAATTACTCTAAGACTCGCCATTTCGTATACAAGAAATGGGTATTTATACATAAAAAAATAAAATTTTGATAGAATGGTGGTAAAACGGTTACCATTAATGGCGACTTTGTTTAGGCAAAAGGAGAACAGGCCGCCCTCCGACCAGATGGACTTATGACCTGAAGAAGACCGGCAGTATACCATTGGATTCAAAGGGCCCAGGACCGGGCGGAGTTGCGGCGATTAGGGGAGGCCCATGTCCGGAAGTAGACAGTAACTACCAAGGGCTGAAAGGAAGAAAAGAAGTAAGACGGTCTAGGTTACTACGTTTAGGTTCTGTGCTATCGATTAACAATATATCGATAAGAGTGTCTGCATGTATAGAACAATATATCGGTAAGAGTGACTGCATCTATAGAACAATATATCGATAAGAGTGTCTGCATCTATAGAACAATATATCGATAAGAGTGTCTGCATCTATAGTGAATATAGTGATTCACGGTACCTTTACAAAACGACACTGAGCTATCACCTTTACAAAGAATAACATTTAGTTTGTAAAACGCACATTACTTCTAAGAAAGTAATTTCAATGTAAGTATGTAATGTAAGCTACGCTCCTTTGTATGTGTAACTTTAAAAAAAATGTATCAGTTCTTGTCATTATTTATTCAACATTTTTTTCAATCAGGTAGTGTTTTGTAAACTGTACAAATCGATAAATAAATTGGTGCGTACCACTGGGATCCGATCCCGGACCTACCGTTAAATATACCGTATCCTTATCCATTTCAAGTACAACTAGGTACTATCATTTCTAATTACGATATTATAACAACAGAAAAGAAAAGAAAAGATACGAAAGAGTCCTAATAAGCCAACGAGCCGGGCTATTTGCGTTAATCCCGGATGAACCGGGCCATCTCGCAATCACTTCTTCAGCCGGATCAACCTTGACAGCGGAATGGATCCCGACGGTTCCGACGGGACTTTAAGTATTATTTCGTCTTAATTTAGGCATAGACGAAGGAAGAAAATAGAACGGCAATAACAAATGTTGTTGAATCACGCATTAGCTCTAAGGACCCGCTGCTTGTAGAGTTGAGCGATCGAAAAGCTAAGCAACGTCGGGCGCGGTCAGTACCTGGATGGGTGATCAGTAGTGGCGGATTACATGAGCGCTTCCGTGCTTCGGTTGGCACGTTAATTAAGCCGTTGGTCCCGGTTGTTATCGATAGTCGTTAAACCTTCTCGGAGGCCTTGTGGGTGTTTTGAAATATTTGTTGGTATTATAATGTCTAACGATAAGTATTAATAACTTTCACTCCATACAAAAATTTGATTTTAAATTTTTTAATTCCTCTAAAAATCTTTTACCTCTATTTGTTATTATATAACGCTGTGGACTCCTGTGTAGTAAGCTGTGTATGATTAACGTATCTATGGATGTGTGCGTTTCGTTTCGGTACTGACTCAGGACCGGCTCAGACTAAGGGTACAGATTGAGTACCATTTGAGATCAATTTGATTGTGAACTTTCAGGCATTTAGGTTTCCTCGCGATGTGTTCTTTCACAGTTCCAGCAAGTGATATTTAATTTTATAAAGCGTTTGTAACTTTTTAAGTAAAGTTTTGGTGCGTGCCACTAGGATCGAACCCGGTAAGTGATAAGTTCCTGTTATTTTACTAAAATAGCGAAAGACAAAACGCAAAGTAGAAAAGTAAAACGGTACAAGCAACGACCCAAGACATTTGAAGGTCTTCATTAGAGAGACTTCATCAGACAAGCCATTTACCAGACAGATCCATAGAAAACATCACGTCAAACTATTCTAGACCTTATACCCGTGGTGTAAGGGTGGGTTTTCGTTGTGTGATAACTGTGTGTTTGTCAACTTTATTTGCTACAGGGCTAATGAGGAGCAAGCTTACACCAAAATTCTCTTGATTAATTGTGCGAGCCTGGTACCTCGATAACTATAAGTTGCAGAAAATATGGTAAGGTTGGATCGAAATCGTATTGTTTTGTTTGCTTGCATTTTTTCCAATTTAGGTAATGGTAAAAGTTTCATGTCCAGCAGTGGACTGCCAAGGGCTGAAAGGAAGGAAGGAAGGAAAAGTATCATCAAAATCGGTTCAGTAGTTTCTGAGATATGGACTTAAAACTAAAAATTACGAAAAAAGATAATTTCAAAAATTAATCTGACAAATTTTATTTCATACTTTTTTGACGTCGGTTTAATTTTTTTAAATTACCTTTTTCCCCTTTCCCCCTATTATCTAATTGATCTACCTCTAAAAATTCATTTCCATTCCACTCGAGTTCCGATTGTTCGGAGAGCTGGACGTCTTTTCCATATATTTATGAGCTCAATTGAATACTAATTTGTTGGGAATGCTGATTGCAATCGCGATGTTTTAATCGATTTTTAGATTTTATGAATATTTATACGAGCGCTTGGTTTCGCTTGCGTCGCACTATCTACTGAAATTGCAGATTTACATAACTTTTATCTTATTTTTATCGTAACTATTAGCAGTTCAATTTGCAAGAATTCTGTTATACCGACCTCAAAAAAGGAGGTTATCAATTCGACACGTATGTATGTAATATTCTCTGCGGACGAGCTGACGATTTAACTGTCTGTTAAACTACGAGCATTTAAACAAGACTACTCCTTTATTGAGCGGTGATAGCCGGCTTAGAATTCGACCTCGAATCGAGGGGCCCGGGTTCGAATCCCAGTGGCACGCACCAATGACTTTGTAAAAAAATTATGTGCGCTTTATAAAATTAAATATCACCTATTGTTACGGTGAAGGAAAACATCGTGAGGAAACCTGCATGCCTGAGAGTTCACAAAAAAATGTTCTCAAAGGTATGTGAAGTGCACCAACCCGCAGTAGGCCAGCGTGGTGGACTAAGGCCTACATCCCTCTCATAACGAGAAGGAGACCCGACCCTGTAGTGGGTCATTAATGGGTTACTGGTAACTCCTTTATTCACTTACAAAATACCAAATTTCATAAAAAGCTGATCGCTGTTTTGCCTCGTAGACTTACTTAGAGAAACAAAAGCAGTTTGTAGGATTAAAGTAGGTAGATAAGATAAACCAACATGCCTCCTGTTTAACTGACAAACATTACCCAACAGTATGGGGATATAGCGCAAATTGCCCCATTACCTTCCCGATATGCCCCATGGGGTCGCTTGTTACGCTGTAATGCGATGATCGTCGTATTTTGTAGAAAATATGGAAAAAATCTGTATTGTACTCGTATTAAAGCCACAACAAATACACTTTTTATAACGTAGAAGTACCCAAAGATTATTATATGTCAAGATGGTGTTAGAATATCAAAAAGAGGACATTTAAAATTAGGGGACTTTTATTTTCAGATCGCTTTTGGTCTAAAAGTCCTATCGCTTTTTTGTGAAACATGCGATAACATCAAATAACACAATTATTTTTTCCAAGTGATAAGAGTTATTTTCTCAGTACGGTGTCCAAAAATGCTTTGACCTGTTTTTTTATTTATGACTTTTCTCTCTACTAGAATATTAATGACCGTTACTCAACGTTACTCATACGTTACTCAACTTTTCAATCGCTTGCGATCAGGGGGCGGGGCTACGCGCGTCTACACATAATGCTATTCAAATAACACGACTCATAAAACAAAAGACCGACAGTTTTGAGTGCAAAGGGTGCATCATTTGCATAATCTTTCCATTAGCATTACCCAGGACCATGAATATTTATCGAGAGGCCAGTTAAGCTATCTTGAGGACAGCGAATGCAAAGTGGGTAGACCTATAGCATTTGGAACGGTAGACATTTTAAATGGTAACCTTGGTAACCACGCTCTAAGTAGTTGTCAGTAATCCATTAATGACCCACTACAGGGTCGGGTCTCCTTTCACAATGAGAGGGATGTAGGCCGCCGTCCACCACGCTGGTCTAATGCGGGTTGGTGGACGAACATGCCTTTGAGAACTTTTTTTTGAACTCTCAGGCATGCAGGTTTCCTCACGATGTTTTCCTTCACAGTAACAGCAGGTGATATTTAATTTTATAAAGCGCACATAACTTTTTTACAAAGTCATTAGTGTGCGTCACTGAGATTCGAAACCGGACCCCTAATTCGAGGTCGAATTCTAAGCTACTGAGCTATCATCGCTGCCAAAACCCTTACCGCGTTAGCACACCTCCGCCGCGAAGTCGCGAAATCGCGATACCGCTGAGTTTTGCCACCGTTGGTCCGTTGTAATACGGGTGAAACATTCAAGCATTTTGCGATTTTGCGCGCATTGCGCGATTTCGCGGCGGAGGTGTGCTACCAGCCAAGAAAACAAAAACTATAAACCCACTAATAGATAACTCGAAGAAGCTATATTCTGAAGCGTATGAGCTAACCGACCGCCGCACTCATTTCCGTCTGACGGAAAGCGCGCGTCCGGAGACGGAATTTCCCGGAATATTCCAGCGCTTACCCTCAAGGTTTCGCGTTAACTTTTATTTCTTCTTTCAGTCTTATCTGGTGAACTATGCTGTGGTATATAATCATAAAATAGATTGAAAAATGTAGGTTAAGATCTTACAACTATTTATCCCAGTACTATTATAAATGTGGAAGTTTGTGAGGAGGGATGGATGAAATTGGGTAAGTAATAGATATTTGACTCTTCGTCAGAAATTAAAGCCAATTAAAAATATTTCGGAATTTCTAGCGCATTTTCAGGTCACTTCATATTTCGCAATCACTTCATATTTCAGCGCTGAAGCGCTACAGTACCTATTTTTAGCGACAACTCGGTACATTTATATCAACGTCGCAAATAGAATTCGCAGATGAAAATACGGAACCCTTCGGTGCTGACTGTATTTGAAATTTTTTCGAGGCAATCAGCTAAGTGAGAGATTTATTCGAGTTCCGTTACGGCACATCCGTTTACGTCATTGTACATTGCTCGTTCGCTACACAAGCAAAATATTCTCGCGCTATGTAAGCGAGCAATGTAAAATGAATGAAAGTTCAGGGAAAGATAACATTTCGTGAAGTTTTATCTAGGTCTGCATTCGGAGTCGAGGGAATTCGATGTGAAAAAGTTAGTATTTTTTGCTAGAACACTTACCTTAGGTTGGACAGATGAGTTACTTGAGATGTTGTGTATAAATTGTGCCTTAGTTTGACTTAAAGCTAAGTCGCATTCTTTCAAACCCCTTGCGTAAGAGGCAGAATTCTTGGGTTATTACCAATTCCAATTCGGTATAAAAATTAAAAAAAAAAATTACAACCGAAATATTTGGAGTAAAATGTTATCAAACAATGATCTGGTTAAG
Source organism: Erynnis tages (assembly GCA_905147235.1). Taxonomy (NCBI): domain Eukaryota; kingdom Metazoa; phylum Arthropoda; class Insecta; order Lepidoptera; family Hesperiidae; genus Erynnis; species Erynnis tages. The sequence continues at coordinate 6,776,380 of LR990095.1, read as the reverse complement.
ATAATTATATAGTTTTTATCATAGTCCAACACATAATAAAAGTTAACACATACTTACTATATCTTAACGTAAACGCAGAAATAGATTTCATTACTACTCAAAACCCACAGACCGAGTCGTGAGGGGTTGTATTGAATTAATCATCCCTTACCTGTCGCTTTGATCGAGAGGGCATGGTAGCTATCGGATCAAAGTGTATGCATGCGCAAAATCACATGTGACTCAGATCCGGAGAATATATATATATATAAAAGAATATTAGATACATATTAAAAAACTAAACCGGGTTCGAAGAAGTAAGAAATAAAATTTGTTACATACTGGGCTTACTATTTTTTGAGGTTGGTGTCTTTCCTCCTCCTCCTTCCTCCTTTCAGCCCTTAATAGTCCACTGCTAGACATGGGCCTCCCCTAATCGACGCCACTCCGCCCGGTCCTGGGCCCTCTGAATCCAACGGTTTCCCGCTGTCTTCTTCAGGTCATCAGTCCACCTGGTGGAGGGCGGCCTGTGCTCCTTTTGCCTAAACGTGGTCGCCATTCGAGGACCTTTTTTCCCCATCGGCTGTCAGTCCTGCGAACGATGTGGCCAGCCCATTGCCACTTTAATTTGCAAACTTTGAGAGCTATGTCGGTCACCTTCGTTCTTCTACGGATTTCATCATTTCTGATTCTGTCTCGTAGAGAAATACCAACATAGCTCTCTCCGTTGCCCTCTGGGCGACTCTCAGCTTGTGCATTAGGCTCACAGTAAAGGTGTTTTTAGTACCTTTGGTGTCTTTAGTATCAAGTATTTCGTTTCTATTGTTAAATTTTGGCACCAACCTCAAAAAAATTTGTAGATAAGGCCTAAAGTACGGCTAAGGTGACTACTTGACATCCCGATAGCATAAACATTTTTTGCTCAATCACTACAAAACAATTTGGAACTTTTATTCAATAAAAAAATGTTCAATATGAAATATTTGTCCAAAAAAATTCCAGCAAAAGCCCAATTCTACTGGTTTCAGAGAGAATTCGTTAACATTTTAGCAACGTACCGCTTCAAAAGGCTTTGGATCCAAAACGTCCAAACTCCCTTTGGACTCCACTTTGATTGGTTTCACATTGTAATTGTGCAGTTTCACTAGCTTTGCACCAACTGTTACATTCAATAGGAATCACTAACGAGCTTGCATATTGTATACGAGTATCCGATTTTAAGTGTTTAATTCGATTCGATTCGATTCGATTAGTAGCGGTGATAGCCCAGTGGCTTAGAACTCGACCTCGAATCGAGGGGTCCGGGTTCGAATCCCAGTGGCACGCACCAATGACTTTGTAACAAAGTTATGTGCGCTTTATAAAGTTAAATATCACCTGCTGTTACGGTGAAGGAAAACATCGTGAGGAAACCTGCATGCCTGAGAGTTCACAAAAAAAAGTTCTCAAAGGCATGTGAAGTCCACCAACCCGCAGTAGGCCAGCGTGGTGGACAGCGGCCTACATCCCTCTCATTGTGAGAGGAGACCCGACCCTGTAGTGGGTCATCAATGGGTTACTGACAATTCGATGCGGAACAAAGGTCCTCTAATGCCTTGTTCTAATTGGCGGACATAACCGACTGACTAACCAATACGACAAAATTTCAACACGCGATGCATGCAATGACGTTGTCGTAGAACAATTAGAACACGGGGTAATAGAATTCGCGTCTTGGCAAAAGGAATACAGGCGATCGAACCCGGGACCCTCCGCGCAGTTAACCAGTGTCTTAACCACTGCGCCACTCAGGTCGTCAGAAAGTGATGCTCGGATTAATACGTAGAATGTATTCATAACGTTCATTTGATTGGGTCGACAGCGTGTATTAAATACTTGTAAAACGACCGATAGAAAATTCTAAAAACGCCGTTCAGAATATTCATATAAGTAACGGGTGAATTTGAATACCCTCTGAATTTCAATACCTGGCTGCGATCTCAAACCTGCGGATTACATACTTGCTAAGCGGATTCCAGGCTTTCTATTATATACAAATGTGCGGTTTATGCCCTAGGCTTTATGCACTTAGCTTTGCTAAATCCTCATCCCTTAGTTGCCTTTTACGACACTCATTGGAAGGGTTTGGTCCGCCTATTCTGAAGCCGGGGACGGCACGGCTAATTTAAATTATAGGCGTCATGAAATCGATCGAAACAGTCAATAGCAGAAACGCATCCATTTACAACTTTAAGCAGCGTTTCCTGTTTGAATTTGTATGTTAGTCAGTCAGTACCCATTAATGACCCACTACAGGGTCGGGTCTCCTCTCACAATGAGAGGGATGTAGGCCGCCGTCCACCACGCACCACTACTGCCTGTTGGTGGACGAACATGCCGCGTGAGATAGTCAGTCAGTACCCATTAAAGACCCACTACAGGGTCGGGTCTCCTCTCACAATGAGAGGGATGTAGGCCGCCGTCCACCACGCACCACTGCGGGTTGGTGGACTTCACATGCCTTTGAGAACATTTTTTTATGAACTCTCAGGCATGCAGGTTTCCTCACGATGTTTTCCTTCACCGTAACAGCGGGTGATATTTAACTTATAAAGCGCACATAACTTTTTTTACAAAGTCATTGGTGCGTGCCACTGGGATTCGAACCCGGACCCCTCGATTCGAGGTCGAATTCTAAGCCACTGGGCTATCACCGCTGCTGGATGTTAGTACTTGAGGTTAACTTTACGCTTACTTGTTACTTGCGCTTACGGTAATTATCTTCAGAAGGAGACAAAGCTTCTCTTTGCGCAAAATCTTCATCTACAGACGTCATCTATAGACCTCAATATCCGCCGTACAGTATCACAGACCTCAAAGATGCGACCTCAAACCGAAACGCAACAGATATCTATAAACATTCTAGAATATTCGCATACGGTGTTGAGACAGAGCGGTTCAGATCGGAGGTAAACAGCGCGTGTTTATCGACGCCGATGTCTGTTTGTCAAGCGTCACGCGCCGCTGAACTGCTGCAGCGACTGCTGACGGAATATCTGATGCTGAATAATAGCTTACAAAAAAGAGATAAATATAACTTTACGGTACAGTAATATGAGCGCGCCTCACATGAAATGATGACCACGCATGATATGCAAGCTGCAAGTGGTAGCGGTAAAGCGGTAGTAGCTCTGCCGGCTTTCATCAGGCTGACGGGAAAAGGTGCATGAGCAAATTTAAGACTTAATTTAAGACCATTGTCTTCATTTAAAATCTAGAGTCAAATCAAAATATCAAGAGTTTAAATTTAAAATTTGGTCTAAATTAATTGGTCCAAAGAAAAATCATTTTATTTTGCAGTCGCTTGTGGATGTGCTCTGGTCCCAATTGACGTTGTAAATTTTTCCAATTTTCCTATTTAATATTTTTCAAGACATTTCCAGGCACCCTAATATGTCTTAAAAATACAACGATTGGCAACCCTAACTTATATATAGGGAATTGTTGCGCAAACAGTCATTCGACTCGACAAATACGAATGTTTGTTTGATTTCAACTAAACGGTATTTTATGGTTTCCGAGAAATTTTTTGAATAGCTTTTGAAAATCAAAAAATACATGAAAAATTCAATAAAAATTAAAAGCATTACACTCTTAACACAGCATTAGATTAATGTGGCAAAAATAAGTATAAATATAAGTTTTTCGGCTACTTTTCTGGACAAAACATCAATATGAAAGGAAAATAATTATCACGTTTTATATAGGTATCTACATATGTTTATACATAGTCGACTAATTCGCGATCCCTTGTTTGTTGAATTTCATCAATCGGTTCAAAGTCAGGCAATATTCTAAAACCTGAAACTATTCTGGATACTAGACACTACTCGTAGACAGGTGTGAGTTTAAACTCAAAACATATGTGCGGTTAGACCGCTACAGTAACTAATGCACAAGCTATTACTACGAGTAGGTAACGGATCGCCCGTCGTTCCTCGATCGATCACTTGAGTTAAATTTTCAGTGTTACTTGGCAAGTCAATGTAGATAAAGACAGTTATAAAAACTAACTGCCCCCAACTTAGTCTGCGTGGGCTTTGAAATTCCGCCGAATATCCTTTTCGGTAACGGTGTAACCGAATAGTGTTAGGTATTCGGTTATTCGGTGACACTATTCGGCGCATCCATACTTTGTACATTAGAATTACTAACTGCAAAACTAACTAGGTACAGATTCAAACTTTAAACCGCGCGACCCAAATAAGGAACCCAACTATAGGGTCCGATCTCATCGCTTAATCAACCGTTTGGATTAGGGGTTTTGTAAAGGTTGGCGAGGTGAACCGATGTCAATAGGTCCGTAGCTTTGTATTTAAGTGCTGTAGCTTTGATATTTGATTAGTATTTTGGTCTAAGTTTATAAATGACCACTACAAAATAATGTCGAGAGCTTTTCCTCCGGCTTTTTCTCTCTTTACCCAGAAATGGGTGGCACACAGTATAGCCGATGAGTTCGATTAGGAAAAATATTAAAATAAATAAATAATTGGTCTGCTAAACTATCATAACTTATTTTGTCATAATTATAACATATAAAATTAAGCACTAGTTATTTAAGACATAATTATTGTATGCCCGCATCTTTTCTTTTCTTTTCCTTTCTTTCCTTTTCTTTTCTTTTCTTTTCTTTTCTTTTCTTTTCTTTTCTTTTCTTTTCTTTTCTTTTCTTTTCTTTTCTTTTCTTACAGGGTCGGGTCTCCTCTCAGAATGAGAGGGAAGTCTCTTCTCTTCTCTTCTCTTCTCTTCTCTTCTCTTCTCTTCTCTTCTCTTCTCTT